>PVIJ01001561.1:34600-193274 GCA_004024925.1 Scalopus aquaticus
CCCCCCCCCAAACCCCCCTTCCCTCGCAGCACTGAGGACACATTTGCTGTCGCCTGGATCTACAGGTCTCTGCAGACCTGACCCCTGATCCTGCCCAGTATGTGGCCGCGGCCGCCCACATCACGTCCGAAGGAGTGATTGTCACCTCACCTGCATCCTGCATCTTACAAGATGTGGTCAATAGTCCTTAATGCTTTGATTTCCCCCACATTGCTTGCAGGCCTTGTCAGGACCGTATTCCAGGCAGCAAATGTGTTTTCTTTTTACATTTATGATTGTTAAGTTTCTTTACATAAGCATCTATGGGAATTGACCTCAAGCCCAGCTGCGACCATATCATAAACAGCAATTTTTTTTCATGTGGTCTTTCCTTATTATGACCTCCCCCTGCCCCATTACTAACCTACCCCGTGGTTCACATCATATCTAGGCTGTTTTGTTTTGTTCTCTGGTCTTAAATAACTAGCAGAGCAGCACAGAAGTGGACACTGCAGGCAGGCGGACTCACACAGCTACAGTCACCTGCCTCAAAACTGCTCACTGGCTCCCTGCGCTCCCTGGCTCCCTGCTCAGGGGGGGCAGGGCTCCCCATCGTGCTCTCCAAAGGCAGAAAGCCTTCCTAATGCATCGTTCGTGCAACGTCCCTCTCGAGACCATCTCCTTCTCCTCCGTCCGTCCGTCCCCCTCCATCCCCTCCTCCACCTCTCCCTCTACCAGCAGCCGTCCCCACCGTCCAACATCCCGCACCGGGTCTGGCTGGCTTGTGCTTTCAGCCCACGGACTCCATTGCCAGGGGTGAGACAGCTCAGCCAGAGGCGATGTGTTTCCGTTCTAATGACCAGCTACTGCCAGGTTGCTTTTCAAGAATACCCCAGCTCACCACCAGAGCAGGTATGGCGGCTGTTTCTATCCTAGACACTGGGAAAGATGTCAGCTGATGCTGCCACACACGCTGGGGTTTGTTCCTTCTGAGCTGCGCGTCTGTCAGACGCCTCTTCCTACCCATTTTTTCTAGATGGTTTTTTAAGCCCATCTGGATGACATGTGCGGTTTCTTTGCATATTCTTCGCATATTTTCCAAGTCTATTCTTCATCTGTTGACTTTATTTAGGATGTTTTGCCATTCAAATGTCTTTTTTAATAATTAAAGAATCGAACCTGCCTGGCTCTTCCCTCTGCCTTCCAGGTCCCCAGGCTCGCTTGTGTGGGTGGGTACCTTTCGTCTTAGGCTCCCAGGTAAGGAAGCTCACTAGACTCTCGCTCTAGGCCTTGACCTCTGATCCAGCACCCACAACCTGCTGAGTTCACCCAGATTTCCCTGCTGTGACTCAGAAAGCCAAGGGCCACTCCAGAGCTGGACAGCCCCCGGGCTCAGGAGAGCTGGTAGTGCAGGGGGAAGAAACTGAATTCAGGCCGCCATCTTGGCAGAACCCCCATTCCTTTCACTTAAGACAAAGGCAGACAACAAAGTCTGTATGAGGGTGTGTGCATATGGCTATAGAATGGTAAAAAAAAAAAATCAAAAAACAACCTTCAGTGTTATTTTTAAATGTCTTCCAACAGAATGAAGATGTGCCTGTGGGATGGTTGTGTCTTTCTTACTATCCCCTATCCCCTGGCTACCTAAGGCAACCAAAGCTGGACCATAAGCCCTCCTGTTTGTTTAAATCTGCCTGGTTGACCCCACCCAGCTGTGCAGGATGCAGCCTGAGGCACAACCGGGTCAAATCCCCCTGGTGTGTTAGTTTGCCATTGCTGCATAACAAATGACCTGCCATGGGTTTGCCCTAAAGAGTCAGGGGAGGAGAAGGGAAGGGAAGGAGATGGGAAGGGAGTAAAGGAAGAAAGAACGGGGCCGAAGGATTAAAGGAAAGATGGGGAGTAAGGGGAAGTATAGGGGTTGTGTAGGAACTCATTTTATAAAATCTAAAACACTGGCTCAGCTCCCACTCACAGGAAACCTCTGACATCCCCCCACCTCTGTTTTAACACAGGCAGAAATCTCTCCTGAATTTATCTTCTGGCCTCGGTCCTGTCCTTGTTGATTTGGTCCTTGGTCTTTCCTGGCCTCACTCAGGCTGAAGCTTGACCAAGACTTGATGCACCCCATGGGTCCCCTGGTCTACCAGCTTCTCCTGTGATGTGGTTTCTGTACCCCCTTTGCACTACAGAAATACCTGTGAGTCCCCCCCATTCCTCATTCCCAGATGACACTCAGGGTCAGAGCCCAGCCAACTGCAAATGCACTGCAAATAAGCCCACCTACTCCTGTTGTGCTCGCCCAACTTTGCTTGGTGTAGGCATTTTCCTCATCTCAAGCCAGGAGAATAAATTCCACACCAGGGGAGCCTCCTCCAGGAGCCCCACACAAGGTGGTGAGCCAGCACTGTGTCAGCCCCCTACTTAATTCTCGCCATGCTCTTTTACCACCAAAATCTTAATTCGTTGTCAGAAATGTGCTTTCTACCTCTCAGTGGAAGAAATAATGATTTTGTCAATCATTCCTCTCTTTCTGGACTTACTGAATTACCTCAAATGTCAAGATAATGTCTCCCCAGCCTTTTTTCACTATGGTACCAGCTTCTTCTCATTCCATTATGTTCAGATACATTGATTTCCTTCAACAGGGAGTAATGGAACCCTGCCAGAAATTAACACTAATCTTCTAATTTAGTAAGAATAAAATACGTGACTGATTAAATCTTAATTAACAGTTCACAAAAGGCTGCTTAATGTCAGGTAGCATATGCATCTTAATTATCCAACAGTGCAATAGCTGTTTGCAAGATGAGGTTGGGGTCTACAAGGATTCTGTAGGATTGATTGTGTGCTCCTCTTTTGTTCTCTAGATTCTTCCTCCTCACTCCCCTTCCATCTTTGTGGTTTTCAGTGAGTTAGGTTTAGAAGCAAGAAATTTTTATTACTGGGCTCTCTCCTACAAGCCATCCCCTGATTTCATCAGAAGACAAATGTAATAGTATCAGACTGGATTATGCTGCAATAACAAACATCTCTCAAGTCTTAACAACCATACAAATTAGTTACCACATGCTATACATTCATAATGGGTCAGCTAGGACATGATCCACTCTATGCTCACAGTGGAGCCGAGTCTACAGACAACCGCCCCCTGAAACATTGTTACCACTTGCCTTAGCAACAATAAAGATACTACAGCAAATCTTCTGATATTTCTTGAAACTTCTGCTCATATTCCTCCAGCCACATTCAGTTTCTTGGTCCTACCTATATTCAAATGGCAGGAAGGAAGTTCAAGTGAACCTCAGCTCCAAGAAGGAGATGAAAGGAAAACTTGACAACTGGAGATGAACAAGACATTGCACACAGAACAATGATAGGAGACTTCTCAGTGGAAACCATGAAATCCAGAAGAGAATGGAGTGATATTTTTTAAAGTGCAAAACGAAAAAAAGAACTGTCAACTCAGAATTCTATACCCCATGAAAGTATCTTTCAAAATGAAGGCTGGACTTCTGGTTTGCAGTTCATCATGTCAGAAGCTTAGAAGTCACTGCTTCCCTCTAGATAACGAGGGAAAGAAGTGAACCAACTGAAAGTCAAGAACTCTTCTTAGATTCATCAAAAAACTGAGGTCAAAAGAAGAGAGACAGAATCTGCATAAACTGTCCTGATGACAAGCTCTCGTGTAGAGGTGGAGCACAGGGTCTCTGGGCTCAGGTCCCTGAGTAATTCCTGGCTCCATCTTTCTTAACTGTGAGACCTTGGGCAAACGACTTGCTCTTTCAGGGTCTCCATGTCCTCACCTCTAAGATGGAAACCACGAGTGTTGGGGGAGGGGATGGTGTAGGGGTTAAATCGGATGTGAAAGCAAAGTGTTTAGTACAGAAGGAAAGTCTCAGGCCAACTCCCCCTGAAGGAGGTGTACAGAAATTGAAGATAGGGAGATCTGACTTGCCCTGAAACTGGTTCAGAGGCAGCACTGTACTTGCCATGGTCAGAAGGCCATGAAGAGACTGGTTTGAGGTCAGGTGAAGGGAAGGAGCTGGGGTAAAAGCTGGACATGCAAGTGCAAGTCAGGGGCAGACAGGGGCACGGGGGAGCAGGCAACTGTGGCCTTTCCCTCGCAGGAACATGCA
The DNA here is from genome assembly GCA_004024925.1 of Scalopus aquaticus. NCBI lineage: Eukaryota > Metazoa > Chordata > Mammalia > Eulipotyphla > Talpidae > Scalopus > Scalopus aquaticus. Next base: position 38,719 of record PVIJ01001561.1, read on the forward strand.
AGGATAGAGTTTTGACTGTGCCATTTGGGTTGCTTTTCAAATAATCCTTTGTGAGGATAAAGCAAAATGGCATGTTGAAATCGTTATCTCAGTCCCTCTCTTGCCATCTCGGCTGGCAAGCCTTCCCTGGTCAACCAGACAAATGCATTGTTCTCCCTCTCTTGCCTAATTCATGACCTTCACGGGGCTGGAATCCACTTTATTCCCCACCAGGTCGCCCAGTGCCCAGAACACTCCCAGCACATAAGAAGTGCCAATAAATATTTGATGGGTAAATACAAAGCAGGAAACAAATTGGCTCCTATTTTTTAATATCTATAAAAGAATCTTCAATGCTTCATCAGAATCAGTCGTTTGCAAACCAAACTTTGGTTTGCAAGAGCGCATTTTGTTGAGAAAGGAAAAGCCTCTTAAAAGGCCACATAAACAAACTGGAAAAGGGTCACCTAGGTTGGAAGAAGGTAGAGAAGGAGATGAATCACCACCTAGAGGGGCTCTGATGGGGGAGGAGCTCATGGGGAGGAGTTCAGATAGAGAAGCAGTGATTTTTCCCCACCTTCCCGCCTTACCCCATGTACACACACGGTCAGCGCCTCCCGCCTCCACGGCCACTTCAGTGGACTGGTCAAACACCTCTGGCTAAAGGCCATGCCAGCTGTTGTGTGTGCTGTCTGCTGAGAACATTCTTCCAACCTCCTCCTTCTTGCTGCCTGCAGACTGTCCAGGAGAAGCTACCCACATCTCCTCTGCACCCTTTGCACTATCCCATCTGAAATTCCAGCAGCGTGGGTCATTGCCGGTTGAGTCCCTGAGCCCAGAAGACAGGTCCTTGAGGAAAGGAGAGCCCACAGAAAGCATACCCACTGGACGGGAGAGAACCCAACCCTCCAACCCCCACCCCCACCCCAGGAAGGACAGATGCAGCTAAGGTCTCTGAACAGTTTACATTATTTCCGCGCCCCAGGGAACCCCCTTCTGCTCCTGGCAACTCCGTGCTCTGTTCCCCAGTCTCCTTGCCTCTAGAACATGCATTCAAACACCGTGAGAGTGCAAACACACCATCACTGTCCTCCAGTGTGAGCTAGAGGCAAATAAAGGAGAAAAACAGAGACCTGCACCAACGCAAAGATAACTCTCTGCATAAACACTGGTGGAGCACGGGAGCCCGCGGGGCTTCAAGAGGAGGCAGAAAGGGGTGTCTCTCACACCCCTCTCCACCCTCCATTCACTAGGCTGATCCATGTGGATACTTAAGTGTCCCACCCCCGCTCCACCCCAGCCTGGTTTCCTAGCTTCCAGTGGGTTTAGCCCATGGAGACCACGGGCAGGGTATCCGAGGGCAGGAGAAGAGCTTGGGGAACTTGGGCCCCAACTTCCTCCCAGTAGGCTGCGTATCCTAGCCTCAGCCTCCAGGTCCTGTCAAGGAGCCTCTCCACATTCTCAGTTCTTCCAGGTCCAGGTCTTTGCTCTCTCTTCTTGCCTGCTCAACCTGGGGGTGCTAAATACCCCCTATTGCTATCCCCAAAGTACCTTATGGTTGTCCTATAGTCTCCCTCTCCCACACCTCAGTAAATAGTCCATTTATAAACTCTCTTAGAATTGCCCCCATTTGAGTGTGTTTTTTATTTCCAGCCTGCACATCAATCTATATTGGGTGTGAGGATTCCATTCCCAATAGCAATAAAAACAGAAAGAGAGAAAGAGAAAGAGAAGCAAAATGCTAACAAAAAATATACGTTCAGAGGGAAGACAAAATGTCCATTCTTACCAAATAAATGTGTAAGTTTAAATGAGTCCCATTCAAAATCCCAGCAGTGCTTAGGGGAAAAGTGACAAAATCAATCTGAAGTTCTCCAGATTAAGAATCAGCCAAGAAGACTTAAGAACCACTCTTTAAAGAAGACTAATAAGGGAAGTCTCCTAAGGTTCAGGCCGTTGCATCCAAACCGGGGAGTGCTGCAAGATGTGCGGCCAGTGAGCATGACCACACCAGGGCAGAGACAGGGCAGGATTCACAGGCTTAGGAGGCGGGAAATGAACAAGTGCTTATGAACCAGAAAGTCTGTTATTTGTGGGGATATAATCCAGCTAGAACCTCACATATAAATCAAAATGAATTCCATGTGTGTCTAGGATTTAAGATGTAACCATACACCATAAAAACTTGGGGGGATCTAGATAAACTTTTCACCAATATTAAGATAGAGAAGGTTGTTCTAAGCACAAGATCACAAAAGGAAAGACTGAGATAAATTTGTTGCCTAAAAACAGAGCACATTTCTACTTCAAAACCATCATAAACAAAATTGAAAGGCAAACAAGAAGCCTGGAGAGAATCTGCCACCACTATGATGGATTAGGCGTGTCTTCCCGAATATATAAAGAACACTTCCAAATCAATAACAAGAACATGAACGCCCCAGTAGAAAAAAAAATGAGCTATGGAAGTGAAAGGAGAATTCACAGGAAAAAGAGAAAAATATCCAATAAACACATGAAAATATGCTTAATGCCACTTTCCCCCTATCGAATTGGCAACATTTTGAAAACAAGTTGTTGGGAGTGAAAAATGCAAGGAAATCTAGGAGGTGAGATTTGTTTTATAACCTTTCTTAAAAGCAATTTAACAAAATACACTGAGAATCCTTCCCAAGTATGTACAGCATTATTTGCAATAGAAAAAAAAAAACAATCAAAAAACGCCCAATTGAAAAGGGAAATTGCGAATAAATTTTCCCAACCAGAACATGGGCGATTATGCAAGGATTACAATTTGTATTTCCAGAGAGTTTTTAATGGGAAAAGGATGTGTTCAAGAGATAATACTCTTTAATCAGGACCAAAAAACCTGTATACAACTTCGCATTTGAGAGAGAATTGTACATGTGCATTGAGAAAACTGGTGGGAGGTTGGAATCTATGCTTTGTAGAAACACAAATAGATGCAAAATCAGACAGAAAGAAAAGCAGGGAGTGATGTGAATGCTGGTACCAGGTGATGGCGCCTGAGGGGGCGGGGGCCGGGGTTGTGGGGCAACCACATAGCCTCAGGTTTTTGTCAAGGACATAGGTTTCATTTGGGGTGGCAGGTTCCTGGGTTCTTATTACATTATCAAAAGTAAAACAGGGGCGCAACGGTTGGGCGCTGCGCTGTGGAGCTGTCGGCGGCGGCAAAGACGTGAGATTCCCACATGGTGCGGCAGACCTCTCCTGCCTCGCCCGCTGCTCCCCTCAGCAGTGTATTTCTGATCTGCCTGTTCTGCTCCCCACTCTGTCTCTGGTGAACCCTCTCGCCGCCCCACGCCTCTGGCCTGCACCCCAGCTTGTATGCATAAATATATAAATCTTTAAAAAAAGAGTAAAATAAATATTAGGATAAACCATATGAAATTGCTAACAATCAATAGCTGATGATCTTCAAAAATGACTTTTAATAGCACACTTTAATGAATAGACCGGTAAGAGACAAAACTGGTTGTGACTGAACCAAGGCCAAGGTGATGTCATGACTAAGGTCTGTGATTAATCCAGTTCTAAAAGGAGGAAGACTCGGCGGCCGTTTGCTGGGAGGCGGCGGTGCTGCTCTCCGGGGGCATGATGAGGTGCGATGATTCTTTTCTCCTTTATTTTCCATTTCCCAAATTTTCCGGGAGGAAAATGGTACCTTTTATATAGACTTCTAAATACACATTAGTCTCCTTGCCTTCCTACCCTGCTCTAATATCTAGTCTTGGCTCAAAGAGACAGAAATCACGGTCTGCGCCCTTGACCCACCCATGGCCGGCGTCCAAATGCTGGAGCGGACTCAGCGACAGAGTGACACCAGCAGTACCAGCCCCCGGTACTGGGCGCAGGACCACCCACGCCTCCCGGCCCTGGGGAGGAAGGGGTTATCACTGCCCTGTTTACAGGTGAGGAAACAGAGGCTCCGGCAGGTAGCCCATCCAGCAGAGTGGGGATGGCAGAGCTGGGGCTCGGACCAACCCGAGACCCTCTTCCAGGGGCGCAGGCCGCCCGCCTTTGGAGAGTAAACAGAAGCCACAGAAGCCCGTTCTCACCAAACACCCCAGTCAGGAAACTCCAAGGAAGGGACTTAACAGTCCCCACAAAGGCTGAGGGGAGAAAGGTGGGAGGAGGAGCAGGGAGTGGGGAGGGGGGTGTCAGACACCAGTCATGCCGGCCCTGCTCTGGTTCAGAGCCTGCACTGCTGAAATGGAGCTTGTAACGGGGTCCCTGGTCGCCATGACTCACGCCCAAGACACGAGCAAAACTCAAATTCAGTTCCTCAGAAGTGAGCCCAGGCACTCAGGGCCACCGCTCTGGAGCTGTTCCAAGCGACTTTCCTGGCCTGTGGCCTCCTCACCCAGTTAGGAGACCCAGGGGCCTTGCCTCCTTTCTCCTCCTCCCCACCCATGGGTGCACAACTATGAAAAAGCCCCCACTTTTCACAGCAGTCACTCTGTCCCCTTGATCTTCCCAACACATGCAAGCACGCGTACACGCAAGCACATGTACATACGTGTGTGCACATGCCCATTCACAGGCATGCATGGAGACACACATGCACACACACACGTACCCAAGCCCCCACCTGGTTGGTCTCGGCTCCCATGTCAGGAAGAGCCAGGAAAGCCTTTGTGAGTCTTTGTCGAGAACTGGGGCGAAGCTCCCTGGCACAAGCGCCACGTGGTTTTCCTGTGCAGCACTGACCACAGTTTTGATTAAATGCCTCCCTGAGCAGACGTTTATTTAAATCTGTCCCTCTGGCAGCTCATGAGCTCCAAGATCTTCTGTCCTGTTCCCCAGGCCCACAGCACATAGTTACAGTACATGGACGTCACTGGATAAATATGGGGAGGGAAGGAGTAGCTATACCCATCATAGAGGTGGAGATATGGAACCCACCCTGAACAGCAGTCAGCCTTCTCATCTCTAGGAGATGACATCCCCTTCATTAATGCTTGTTATGCACTTATTTCCAAATATGCACAGAGCAAACCACCAAAACCTTTGAAGCCTTTGTCTGGCCTCCCTGCATTCCAATGCATTCTTCAAAGAAACAAAACAAACATCACTGAAACTCATACAGAACCACAAAAGACCCCACATAGTTAAAGTTAACCTGACAAAAAAGAGGAAAAATGGTGGTATCACACTCCCAGACTTCAAGCTATACTACAAATTATGATAATTAAAACAGTATGGTACTGGATCGAAAAGAGAGAGACCAATGGAATAGAAATGAGACCAGAAATAAACCGATTTCTGCAACTCTTCTTATTTCCTCGTTGTTGGTATTCTTAGAGTATTTTAAAGCAAATCCCAGACATTATGCCATTTTGCCATAAATACTTCAATGTAGATTTCTAACAAGAAATGACCTTAATATGTAACCATGATCTCATTATCACTTCAGCAGAATTAACAATGAAACAATAAAATCAAGTACTCAGTCTATCTTCGATGAGTTTAGATCTTGTAAACACATTTTACTAGTTGTTTTATGTGAATCAGAATCCTGAAGGGCTACACAACCCATGTGGATGATGTGTCTCTTAGGTCTCTTTCAATGCAGCCCCTCAGTTTTGGAGACATGGTGTCATTTGCCCTCCTAAACTCCCCTATCTTGTGGCCCCATGATGGGATCATCAGGAAGCCACTCCCCCACTAGGACTCCCAGGTGGTGTCCTGCCCTCTAGACTTTGCAGGTATCAAGACCTCATATCCACTGTGGCTTCAGTCAGCTCAGTGCAGGAACACCAGGCAGATGCCTGCCTGAACCTGGTCTAGTAAATGGGCCCCAAAACTCACGGCCCAAGAACTGTCTGGAACTTGGGACCCAGATGGGCTGCAGCTCCAGAGGGAGGCTATAGGAAGCATTCAGGTTAGAGAGGGCACCGTGAAACCAGAGTGGAATAAAATGCCACAAGAAGTGCTTGGGGGTCTGTCCCCTTTCTCTGCCAGGGATTCAACAGCTACCTTGGGGATGACCCAACAGCCTCAGTTTGCTTTGCTATTACTTCTCTTACTCTGGACGAGCCAATTGTTTGGGGGACATCCCCATTAAGCTCCCACATGCTTTTCTCTAGAACCTGTTACAGCTTTTGGTTTGGATGGTCCACGAAATTCAGAGAACTTTGGTTCTTCAGAGGCAAAACACATACTGGCTCCAAAAAAAGTTGGGAGGTGGGTATATAACTAGGGGTGATGGATAGGACTCTGGACAATGTGGACCTCCAAACTCCCAGCTGAGCAGCTTTGTAAATCATGATAGAAATTTACCTCTTGGAGACAAGCAAGTTCAAGAAATCAATCTGCCCTCTCTGCTGGAGTCTCCCAACTTCATGGAGATAATAAAATGTTCCAACTAAATAGAAATCACATTTGTCGTTGGTTTTTCTAGGTTAAGCTAAGACCTGGATGAGCCAAGACTACAGAACTGGGGTGCTGAATCTAACTTTGAAAGGAGGATAGTCACCCATTTGTTCATCTTCTTGGCTTCCTCCAAGCCCTCCTGACTATCTCTTGTAGGTTTAAGTTCTAGTGAATGGAGGAGTAGTTGTAATAGTAATGAAACATATTTTGCTAGACATGGGATCATTCTAGGTGCTTCACCTCATTTACTCACACAAAAAGGATTGCCCACTTAGGGTAAGTACTGATACGCCCATTGCAGTGCTTATCTACTGCTACCTAACAGATTCTCATAAATGAGGAGGCTCAAAACAACACATTTAGCATCTCACAGTTCCTGTCAGTCATGGGAAGTTTGTTGGGCTCTTTATATCCACGTCTACCAGGATACAGTTGAGATGGCGGTGGGGCCGTGGTCTAATCAGAGACTCAATTGGGGAAGGACTTGCTCCCTCAGGTTATTAGCAGAATTCATTTCCGTGTGGCTTCAGGATCAAGAGATTCACTTTCTTGCCTGTAGCCACCATCAGCTCCTACAGTCTGCCCACAGCTCCTGGCAAAGTGGACTTCCCCAGCATGGACACTCATTTCAGAGCCGCTGGCTTCTGCCACACCAGCAACTGGGAGAGAGCAAATCTGCTCACAAGATGGAGGCAGAGAGAGCATGGCATCCTCATGGGAAAGGCATCTGTCATCTATGCCACATTCTGTGGGTTAGAAGCAAGGCATGGGTCCTGCCCACACACAAGGGGAGGGCATCACACAAACTTATGAATGCCAGGGGTCATCAGGCCCAGCAGAAGTCTGTCCACCACATACATTTACAGATAAAATAAACTAAGACTCAAAGAGTAGGAGAACTTCCCCTCTGACACACAGCCAAGCAGAGGGTCTGGAATTGGAAGCCAAGTCCGAAGCACTCCAGAGCCCATGATCTCATCCCTAAGTGCATTATTCAAAGGCATCACTGCCCTCAAGGAGTCATGGTTTCCCTCACCTGCAGCAGAGACAGCAACAAATCCTTCTGATTCAATTTGGCAAGAATCTAATAGAAGAATACACAAAGAGGCTGAACGGGGGAGGTTGGCTGCGGCTGGTGGCCCTTTGTGTTTGGCCTGAGGATGAGGTAGCTCGATGGGGAATGGTGTGGGGAGGACTCCAGAAGCTGCAACAGCCAATGCAAAGACAAAAGCGTCTGAGAAACTGGCACCTTCCAAAACTGACTGATAGCTATGGGTGGCTGAAACCTACGGAAAATGAAGGAGGCTGGCAACTCGCAAGGTGAAAAGGGGGTTGAATGCCAGACTTGGGACTTGGGATGCTAAGCAGTAAGGAGCTGATGCAGGAGCCGGAGAGCAGCCCCCAGAGATTGTGGGTAATTCTGGCTGGACACAGGTGGCCAGTTAGGACACCACGTGTCCAAACCAGAGACAGAGCAGAGATGTGGTGAGTAGAAGCAAACACAGATTATAGGTATGTTTGGCTGGGCAGTCAAAAACTGAGTTTTAAGAGTGATTGAGAACCAGATCACAAAATGGGGGAGGCTCTGAAGGAGGGCACCGTGAGTTCTGGAAGCTGGGGAGTGAAAGGAAAGCAGAGGATAGAGGGACAAAATTTCTCTGGAAAGGGCCAAAAGGCCCTCCTGACTTCCTATGCTAATGAGATAAGCCAGGCGCAAAAAGACAGATCCCACAAGGTCCACTCCTGTGGGTCCCTAGAACAGTCAGGTTCATGGAGACAGAAAGTGGAGTGGTGGCAGCAGGGGCTGGTACAGGCTTCTGTTTGGGAAGACAGGAAAGTTCTGGAGAGGAAGATGGCGATGGCTGCACAACAGTGAGACCGGATTTAGGGCCACTTAATCGTCCCCTTAAAAATGGCTGAAATGAAGTTTTATGCCGTGTATATTTCATTGCAACTCTAAGAAAGGAAAACAGCTCCTCCTTGCTTGGGGGAAGGCGGCGGGGAGGCTCCAGAGAGAAGGTCACGGCTGAGCGCGCCCCGGGTCCAGGCGCTCCACAGCACACGTCTGCAAGGCGAAACCCCCAGGTGCCGGTGTCGGAAAGCACCGTTTCTCAGAAGTGACAGGCGAATGACCGTCCTGGCCTCCACTCCCACCCACGCTCTTTGGACTTTGTCAAAATCAGAATCAAGACATATACGTGCCTAAGGGGCAGGAAGAACGGCAGAGAGGGAGAGTCTGTCTCCCTGCGTACCCCCTGAGGCTGCCGGGACCCTTAAGACATGCCCACTAGCCAAGCATCCTCCTGCTCTTTAGGGGGCCCCCCTCATCTCCTTACACCCCCAGCCCTAGCTCATCTCATTGGTTGAGTCATTCCGTGAATACACTGGGGGTGGCCTCCAGAACCCCGAGCGAGGCCATTCGTGCGCGTGCGCGCCCAACGCTGGAGGACAGGGACTCAGAACCGCGGGGGCAGGGAGCTCGCGCGGGGGGAGGGGGCAGGCACAGAGCAGCAGGCCCCGTCCTCTCGGGCCTCGCCCGCTGGGGCTCCAGATGCGTGGCCTGGATCCCAGCTCACGCTCCCAGCCGACTTCCTGCCACCGCCCCCTGAAGATCTAGCCTCCACCTGCACCCCACACAGGCCCCCCTTATGTGCCAGTAAACTTGTGCGAGGGAAGATGAGGACCGCCTGGTCCATGTGGTGCAAAATGGCTACATCAGTCCGGGTAAGATGCTGAGACCACCAGCAGCCGGCACAGAGAGTGCGTGCGTGCGTGCGTGGTCCCTAGGAGCCCCTCAGCACACACAGGCTCCAGGATGATGCCCACAGGTGTGGACAGAGGGTCACTTTGTCTAGGTGGCAGCTTTTGCGCCTGTGTCTGCTTTCCTTCCTCTCCCAAAGGTATAATAAATCAAGACGGGAGGGAGCCAAAACCTCCGAGACACACTCCACCCCAATGGCGGTGGGTGGAGTAATAGCCCCTAAAACTTGAATTGTGCCCCCCCCAAGAAAGATGCCCAGTGCTCACCCCTGGTACCTGTGAACATGACCTTATTTGGAAATAGAGTCAAGGTGAGATGAGGTCATGAGGGCGAACCCTCCTGCAATCGGTGTCCTTATATAGAGGAGAAACCTGGGCAGAGAAGGGAGACAAAGTGAAGACACAGGGAGGGCGCCAGCACCCGCGCGGAGCACCTGAGGCTGGAAGCCGGGAGAGGGACCTGAAGACCCCACACAGCCCACACAATGAGCCCATCCTGCCCACCCCTGGTTTTGGACTTCAGGCCTCCAGAAGTGGGAGGGAACCTCTAAGTCTCCCACTAAAAAGACCCCCTCTAGCCCTGTCTCATCTAAGATGCACAGCACCTTCTGAGATGTGGTCTGGAAAGAAGAGTATAGCAGAAATCACCAGCCATCTGCACACAGGTATAAGGATCCCGTTGCTGCTATAACAAATCAACTCAAACTCTGTGGGTTAAAACACACATTTATTATCTCACATTTCTGGAGGTTCTCCCTGGGCTTGAAATCAAGGTGCTGGCAGGGCTGATCACTCTGGGTGAGAATCTATCTCTTCACCTTTTCCAACTTCTAGAAGCCACCTGCTTTCTTTGGTTGCTGGTCCCCTTCCTATGGCCAGTAGAGGCCTCCTCACATGGGATCAACCTGATTGATCCTCCTATCTCCCTTCTCCACACTGAAGGACCCTGGGATGGCACTGGGCCCACCCAGATAATCTAGGACCTCAAGGTCAGCAAATTAGCACCTCAATTCCTTCTACAACCTTAATGCCCCTTTGATTTGTAACACATCATACTCACAAGTTGCAGGTATTAGGATATGGACATTTTAGGGGAGAGGAGGCATTATTCAGCCTGCCACTCTAGATACCCACTTCCCCATCCCTCTGAGAGAACCCAGCCTCCTTACAGCTGAATGTAACCAGGAGATTGTTTCGGCCAATAAGATACAAACTTAAATGTTTGTACAATTTCCAGAGAGTCTCTTTAAAAGGAGGGGGTATGCCCTTCAAGGTGCTTCCTTAATTCCACTGTCTAAAATCAGCAGCTGCAGCAGCCATGCTGGGCCAAGACAACTCCACCTTACTGTATGGCTAGGTAAAAGGAGCCTGGGTCTATGATGACTTTATGAAATTACCATACCAACCCTCGAAGGCCTTGGGCCTATGTGGGAGAGTAAACACTGATTTGTTTAAATCTCCCCCATGGAGTGGGGGAGGGTTTTGTTATTCCCAGCAAATGAGCTTCCAAACAGATTCTGAGGATGAAAGCAGCAAGTTATTCATTAACCCCTCAACATGCATGTTTGCAGAGCGTGCCGAGCGCGGGCGGGGCACTGGAGGACAATCTCCCATGGGAAGCCCACCCTGTCCCGAGACCTCGAGTCTGTGGCCTCGCGGTGGGGAGACAGTTCATGCGTAAGCAGGCACTTGTGTTCCCCGAAGCATGACAGGTGGGCTGGGCAGCGTCAGCTGCGCAGGGGTGAAGATGAGGCGTCCACAGCAGGCAAAGGCAAGAGAGCACGCCGGGCAGTGAGAACATCTCGGCCGGTGGGGGAGGGGCGCTGAGACAATGGACGACAGGCAAACGGGCAGAGTGGGGGCACCAGAGAGGTCGTTTGGGGGGGAAGGTAGAAAAGGTCAGGCGTGTGAAGCTGAAGAGCTTGGCGCATGTGTCGGGCCACCAGGAACAGCCATTGGGGCTGAGCGGGGGGTGGGGGGTGCTCGGTGTCTGATCCTGCCTCCCTGTTCTCTCAGGAACCTTCCCCACCCGCCCCCCACCGCCACCCCAGCTTGTTCAGGGATGGAGGCGACGCCCCCAGCCCCTCGCAGGCTTCCCGGGGGCAGCTCCTGGCGATGCCTCGCACATCACAGCTGCTAAGTTGAGCCCCTGTTTAGTTTTCCTGTGGCTGGCATTGACCTCTTAGTTGGTGATTATTAATAAACCCAGATAGACTGCCCCCTCCCCCAATATAAATAAATCACAGACTTTCAGAGTTCAGAGTGGGAGCCATAAATGATTCCATCTTGGCAAACAGCCCCCCCCCCGAGGCAACGTGGGCCGCTGGCAGAAGCCTGAGAGAGGCATCCATCTCCCCGCTCTGCATCTGCGGTTTAGATGTGCAAAAATATGGTTCAGCATTTCCACCTGAACGCACATTTATCCGCACGCCGGCTCCCACCTGTCTCCCCAGCAGAGGCGAGGCCGATCCATCAGACATCCTACCTATCAGTGGGCTCGTGTCCCGACGCCGTCAGCAGGGACGCCATTGAGGGAGTCAAGAAAACCAGCAAGGTCACTGCCTAAGTGCAGAGTCAAGGACGGCCACGGCAAACAGCCCCTTCAATGGGCCGGTGCTCGCCTCTCGCCCTGAGCAGAGAACCCAGAGCAGACAGAGCTGCAAGCACACAGATAATGGGATGGAGGGGTCACAAGAACCTTCCAGCATATTCTGTCATGCCCATGTCACTTTGCTCCAAAGGTAGCTGATCCAGGAAGGTGAAGGGGGAGAACGCCATGTGGTTCTTAAGGGGAAGGGTCTCCAAATTATTCCTCCTCCCTCAGTTTGCCAGTGAAGAACTTCTCAAGGCCCACGGCCCCTGTCACTGAGGCCTAAGCTTCTCTCTGCTCAGAGGAGGCTTTTGTAGCCCATAAGATGCCCTAGGGGTAGGGGAGGTTTGGATTCAATGCCTTTGGGAAACACTGTATAATGTCTCCACCCAGAACTTGGAAATCTTCGATGTACAGTGACATAAAGGCACTGAAAAGGTCTGAGGAAAGCCAATCCATTCACTGTGGGTAGTGACAGCTCAGGGTCTAGAGGGCTGATCCCTCTGGGCTGGCCACTGCCTGCTGAGGAACCCCACAGGGTAGTTGTGAGAATTCACTGAGAAAGAAATAGACCACGTAAAGCCATGTACCTGGCACGTGGAGAGCACGTCACACGTATTTCCTGTAACAATGATGATTAATGTGAACACAGCACCAGCTAATATTCTCACATCAGGAGCACCAGTTACACGTGGTAACACTGCTGCTCCTTGAGACACCATGGGAAACACTGTGGGTCACAGTCTTGTAAGACAGTTATACAGGCTTGTGATGAGCGAGGCACTGCTGGAGATTTCACACACATAAATTAGTGTCCTCCTCACAACCCCCCATGTGGCAGGGGTGGAGTGATGAATGCACATGGTTACAGGTGAGGAGGCACCAAGAGATTCCCTGGCCCAGGGTCGTGTAGCCAGAGAGTGGCTGGCCCTAAAATCTCTAACCAGGACCCCAAAGTGCCCATGGGAACCTCCTGAAGTTACTTCACTGTGGTCCTGGTTCTCTTCTCCCCCAAAATAGCACAAAACCTCATTTTTAGCTCTGCTTCTGCTCAAAAATGTCCCCATTGCTTCTAGGGTTAAATTCATATTTATTCTGAGCCCAGGCTCTCAATGTGCCCATCCTTGATGGTCCCTTTGCCTTGTCTACTCTTTCTCTTCCTGGAAAATTTATATTCATCCTTCAAAACCCAGCTTAAAACTCACTGTGTCTAAAAGTCTTTTCTGAACACTCCACCCAGGAAGGAGTTACTGCCCCAAAGTTTACACCCCTGTCAGCTTGGGAAGAACCTCTACTAGTTGGCACTGGCCAGATCTTATTGCTTGTTGGACCCACTGAGGGGACCGGAGACCCCTCCTTCCAGGATAATCCCTGACTTTCCTTCTCAACTCTAGTCCTTTCGGGGGCTGGGGGGCTGACTTGACTCTGACCCCTGGAATGAATGTATGAGCCACGTGTGGCCAAGCAGGGCAATACAGCACCCCTGATACAGGAATTGTTCAGGGGTGATCATATCACCCAATCTGAGCCAATGAGTCTGAACCCTAAGACTCCTGATGGAGTGGCCTGCAGACACATACTTCCTGCAGAATTTAGAGCAGAAAGACTAAAGCTCACCACCACCAGACCACTTGTGGAGTGGCACTTCTTGAGAGTGAAACCAGCACAGAGGAGAGTAGAGAAAAGGAACAAGGGGGAAGAGGTAACAAACCTGAGTCCCAGTGACACAGGTGGAACCCCTGGATCAAGCCTTACCTGAAGCACTCACATGCTTAGAATACTAAGTCATGTGAACCAGTACACTTCCTTTTCAACTGCAGAGAGTTAGAGTTAGGGTTCTGTCACTTGTAATGCAAGGAACCCAGACTAGCACAATCTCTTGACCTTGCCTGAGGTTCTCCAAGAGCCATCACGTCTAACTCTTCCTCTCGGGGCCTGACTCACAGTCTCAGACAACCTACAAACATGTGCAGCAAAATGTAATTCCATTCATAAGCTGCAAAGTGTTTTCTTGAGCACAAACTCTGTTGACCCTGGGGACTCCGTGGGCAGCCTTATCCCCTCTCACAGATGAGGAGAAGGAAATCCAGAAAGTTTGAGAATAATCAGAGTACCCATCTGTTCTAGGTCATGATAATTCTCTTGACATTTCCACAGTGTACACACAGTTGGTGCTTAATCAGCAGCAGTGGCCCAAGCCTAACTGACCTATGGTCTGTGCTGGCATTCTGCTGCCCGGGTAGAGACCTGGGTGATTTCTGGGAGGCTGCACCACTGTGTCTGAATGACAACCGTCTCCAGCCTGAGTAACTCCTCCCACCCTCTCTCTCTCATGGCAGGTCTACGTCCCAGATGAATGAACACAGTCCACCCTGACCCAGAAGATACTGCACTGCCCCCAGCTGCTGAGCCCACTTGAAAAAAAGATTTGCACCCGTGAGGACTGGTGCCACTTACACATTCATGGGTTTCAGGTCCCACCAGGCTTTCACGGTTGCCCTGCAATCCTTCTGTCTCACTAAGACGGAATGAAGACTTGTTGGCTGTGTCTCCATGGTTTTGGAAATCCAGCCCTTTCTCGGCAGTTGGAGTGTGAAATTAGACAGATGGAAATCCAGATATCGGACTGTGCTGCATCTGGAAACCGTGGCATCAAACAGACAGTTGGGGCTGGTTGCTTTACAGCATGTGGGCAAAGAAGACATTAATTCCAGTCCATTCTCTATCGCTGCATGCCTCCCAGCAAAGCACGAGAGAGCACAAACCCTACTGTGTTTGGACTCAGAGCTCAGCCCAACTGCTCGTTCAGTGTGATCTTGAACGCAGACCTAAGATTTGGGTTTTCCAACCCATACAATGGGCATAACAACCTCCAAGAAATGTATGGAGGATTCAGAGAAATAAACCACATCACAGGCACTCAATAAATTATCTGATGTTTGCTCTTTAATTTCCTTAAACATAAAAAGACACCCCAAACCTTGCCAACTGAATCAGAACACAGCCTTTACAAATAATTAAACGAGGTCAGTGCAATCTCATTGAAGTTGCTCAGGCAGCTTCGGTGATAAATCAGGCAACTTTTTACCAGCGCATCTATTAGGACCTTAAATTAGTCAAACAGAAGGAAGCTCACAAGAAAATACAGACTAGGAGGGGAATCCTGCTTGCAATTCAGAATGCTATAGAAATGGCCACAGATTGCAAATCGTAAATTCCACTTTCCAGAAGCTCTGTAATATGTGGACACCAGAAGGCAAATAAAAGCATACTTAAAGATAGTGTTGGCAACATCTCTTAAAAAAAGAAGAGATGAAAATGGCGTGATTTCACAGTACCAAAGTCAAACAAGCAGTAATGTATAATATCAGACCCAAAATTCCGAAAGAGCTGAATAACAGCTGAATTGGAAATATTCAAGCGAAGGGGGAGGGCACGGGAATCCTTTGGTCCCTGCATTAGAAACGGTTCTCTCAAATACCACTGAGTCTCAGTTAAAGACACCCCAAGTCTCCATGATGCCTGGGGGTGGAGGGACACCTCCTCTTTGAACGACTTCTCACATGGGAGTGCTCTTGCCATCTACAGGCATTTTTGGTTGTTGTTTTTGGGGGCAAGGAACATTCTACTGGCACCTAGTGGGTAGACACCAGGGAGGCCCCCCAACAAGAACCATCAGCCCCAAATGTGAGGAGTGCCAAGGCTGAGAAGGCTGTTATGGGTCAGCCAGGTTGCTTTTAAATTCCCAGACTGGCGGACCCATTTCACCTCTCCGAGCCTCAGTTTCCTCACGAGTCAAGTAAGGGGCCCTCACAGAACCTGCCTCCCAGAGTTGTTGAGAGCATTTGATGAGAGATTAATCATCATCATTGCTGCCATTCAAAAACCTTTTGCTACATGCCAGGCTCTATGCCCAGAGTCTTTATGCGCATTATTTGGTTCAATATTTATAACAATCTATGAAGTAACGTGGCTGAGATTCCATAACCGGAGGGGGAGCAGGCTGCAAGCCCCAGCAGCCTACTGTTTTGACCGCTCATTCTGGACACTTAGCACATGGTCCGGACAGGCAGCTTCAGCATCATGGGAAAGCTAGCTAGAGATGCAGTCTCAGGCCCCACCCCAGACCTCTGACTCCGAATCTGCGCTCAGCCAACCCCCGACTCCCACACCTCGCAAGTGAGACACGTACACATTAGCTTTGAGAAGGACTGTGGTACAGATGGTGCCTGGCCCCTAAGTAGACACTAAACAAGTATTATGTGTATCGTCATCACCATCTGAGCCTCCAGAGAGATCAGGTAGAGTAAAATTCAGACTCTGAGTCATAGCAAAAATGGATGCAGAAAAGATTTTCAACACCAAACACCAAACAGCAAAGACATTTTAGGGTGTCTATCTCAATATGGAGAAAGACCACCTGTAAGAGAAGGGCCATGACCCCAGTCCAGCTCTTCTGAATGTTCCGCTTGCCTCTCCCCACCGCTTGCCTATTTCATACTATAGTATGAATGACTACTGGCTTGTGCTGCCCCCTCCTGCCCCCCCCCCCGAAGTCACGCTTCACACCTCTGTTTGAAAGAATAACCCAGACCTCTGCTGCCAACCTCAAGTGCTGGGCAGTGCTCCTCACATTAGCCAGTCTGAGGTACATCCAGAGCACACTCTGTCTCTCCAACATTTCCAGCTTTTTAGTGTATAAATAATGCGTATGTGCATCTTCAGTGCAAAGTGTTCAAATCATACACAAGCGCATAGAGTACAAAGCAAAAGTTCCTTTCAACAGAGAAGCCATCGAGGGTGGAAAGCAGAGATTCTAGACTGACCGCCTGGGTATGAATCCCAGCTCCGACCCTTGCTAGCTGTGTGTCCTTGAACAACTTACTTAATCTCTCTGTGACTCAGTTTGCTCATCTGCACCTCAGAGCTCTGTTCAGTGATGGCAAGTGGCCATGCCCGAGAAATGCCTTGCTGGAAGCCTGACACGGTTAGGTCTGAGCCTCCCTCCCAGATTTAAGCCCACTTAGCAGACAGGTGGGAAGACCTCCAGACCCTCATAAGCGCCCTGCAAAGACAAGGGCACGTGGAGCATAAACACAATCACACTGGATTTGGTTCTGCCACCTGCTTTACAGCTGGACCCAGCGTGGGGCTGTTTTACTACCAGGTGCGCAATGCAGCACATCCACTGTATTCCTAGAGGCCTGCGCCCAGCGGTGTCGGACCATGCCCCACTGGAGGGCATCAAGGCGCTTCCCATTTTCCTCCCTCTGGAAGTGAACTGGATGCACAGAAGCAGCCAAGCTGGGGGCACGTCAGACTGGGGAAGTGGAGCAGCCAGGAGGGGGGTCAGGCAGAGGACGGCTCGCCAGAGTCTCTGCCAAGGACGGAAGGATGACGACAATCTGGGGCACACTCAAAATAAGTCACCGTCTTTAACCCCCTCAGAGTTGGGAGCACAGGGCTAGTCACTGGCTTCCTGTCACAGCTGGTGGCTGTGCCCTTGCTCTCCCCTCCTCATGCCCTCAAACCACCCACCTCAAGGCTCCACCCAGGTCCCAGCTTCCCCATAAACCAGGGCACCTGCTCCATGGGAACATTTCCCTCCTGCCATGTCTCCAGCACTCAGTCTCCAGGGACCAGGCAAACAAAGGGAGTCCCCTCCAGCCAGTAGGGACATGAAAGAGAGCATGGTACAATGACTTTGTCTTCTTAGCAGCAAAACCCTGAAAACATACACAGAACCCTAGTGTACAGAGTACGTAAAATAGACAGTCCTGGTTGAACAGAGGTGGGGGTCAGAACCAGACAAATACAGTCGCATCTTCTCCCTGAGATATGCATGGTTTAAACACAGTTCAAATCATTCATCTGAATTATTTTTTAGATTTGGCAGGCTGAGTTCACTAAGGGGAAGTTACTCAGAAAGCAAAGGGCAGAGTCCAGAGGAGGATCTTGGTCTCCTGACTCCCGGGACATTGTGCTTTCTAATAACTTCTACGGCTTCTTTAATGCCTGTTCTTGTTCAGACTAAAGTGTGAATGATTGTCTCACCAGAGAGATGATTCTTTCTAGGGATACATTCTATTAGAGTCTCCATCCCATAACTCAAGCATAAATCACTGAATTAACAAAGCAGATTTCCTAGATCAGGAGTTTCATGATGAGGTTTGGGTATGGTAAAGTGAAATGACAGCTAGGGGAAATTTTAAATCCAGCTTTTATGTTTTAAAAAGTGGATAGAAATCGGAACCCAAGGTGAAACTCACCTGAAGTTTTATGATAAAATTGGAGGCTTCAAACAGAAATAAATTTTACCCTTATAGTCAGTTGCTTTAACTAATCCCCATTTCACACCCTCTCCTGACTCCTAGCAACCAAAGTTTCTCTCTCCTGCCACAAAGGTGCTTTGAACCATTGTCGCAGGGTGCCTCTAACCAAGTCACTTAGCTAAAGGAATGACAGTTTAATGGCAAAATTAGACAAAACTGAGAGATTTTCAAAGGGAAAAAGGTTACCCCAAGTCCCTGAAATCGCCCCTGTATAAAATCTGCATCTCCTAATCCACAATTATAATAGCAGCAAGCATCTTATTGAGCACTTACTGCATGCCCAGCACTGTACTAAATACCTCGTGAGGATGAAACAAATACCAGCATCATGGCCCATTTTACAGATGCTAAAACGAGGCTCTGGAAGCTTATGCCACCCAAATCCTCCTCTTGCAATGCCCCGCCCCATTCATCCTTGGTAGGAGCAAGATCCCGAATTTCTTCCACCCCCACTGGGTCACCAGCCGGCCCAGCTACTCAGGAATGCCCCATGTTAGCATCGAAGGTCCCATGTCCTGGAAGACTGCAGGCCTGGTCTGCTGGGACAACTGGTTACCCTAGCAGTAGCCTGGCTCAGAGGACAGAAATATTTACTGTGAACGCTCAGAACCGTTGTTAAGGTGCCTCTAAACAAGTCACTCAGTGGACTGGGGCTCTGGGCCAGGCGGGACACAAAGACCACAGCTATGGCTGCATCATTGGAGAATTGGGTCCATCTGTGTGATGGGGCAGACACATTCTTTTTTAAAGATTTATTTATGCATATATGAGTTGGGGTGCTGGCCAGAGGTGTGGGGGGTGAGAGGACCCATCAGAGACAGAGCAAGGAGCAGAACAGGCAGGTTGACTGAAATCCACTGCTGGGGGGAGCAGCGGGGAGACAGGAGGGGTCTGCTGCGCCCCGTGGGAAGATCCCTGGCCAGGGATCGAACTCGTGCTGCAGTGGCTACTGATAGCTTCATAGTCATAGCTTCAAGTGCTGAGACTTAACCCGCGATGCCACTAGGGAGGCCCCAGACACATGTGACGATTTCCCTTTGTTATTTGCTGCAGTGACCAATAGTCCTGTTCTGTCAGGGTTTTCCTGACTTAAGCACAAAAGTCTCGGGGACCCCCTCAGTCCCAGGCAAACCTGGATAGCTGGTCACCCCACTTCTATATTAGAAGCTATGGCTGAATATTCTAGAAAACACTGGCAACTTTAGCAACTGCAGACTCCACATCTCTGTCCACACAATACCTTTTTTTTTTTTTTGGATTTTCCCCCTCAGATTGGCAGGCAACATGACACCGGAGCTGCTGTCTTGCTCTCACAGTGAAAGACTATAGAAAGCAAAAAATGTAAAGGTCATTGTGCTTTAAAATGAGTCTTTAAAAAAACGAAAGAAAGAAAAGAAAATTGCTTGACTGGGTTCCTATTAGCAGGAAGTCAGAAGAGCTTCCAAATGGAAAACTGTTCCCCAGAGAAGCATGTTGACCCTGTTATTGGATTTTAAACTTGTGTTTAAAATGTTCTCTGAGTGTCTCAAGTCTTTTTTGCATATTTATTTTCCTTCCCCTGCTAAGAGTTGGAGTTAGGAGCACTTGTTGACAAGTGGGGAGACAGAAGGTCTGTGCCCTCTGATGAATGCTAAGTCCCCCAGGGCCTGGGAGGCCCGGCCTTGATGCCCCCCCACCCCCGGTCTCAGCTTCTCCCTCCTTCAGTCTCAACCTCTCCCTCCCTCCCTGACTCTCCCTCTCTCTCCCTCTCCCCTCTCTAGCCTAAACTAGCCTTCCCTCTAGGCCTTCCTCTCACCAAGTTAGCTCTGGCCTCAGGACCTTTGCACGTTCTGTTCTCTTGGTTCAAAGGCTCTGTCCCTTGTGCTTGGTTTGACCCAGGCCTCTGGGGGCTGCCTCACTGTCGCTGCACTGTGCTGAGAGGCAGGAACACAGCGGGCCACCCCGCTTCTGAGAAGGCCCCTTGGACCACGTGGGCGCCAGGGTGGGCGGGGCCAGGGGCGCTGCTGCAGCAGACCCCCAGGTGGGACGGCCGTCCAGCTGGAGGGCCCCCGGGCGGCGGTGCTCCAGGTGCTCCAGCACAGGCTGACGGTGCAGTACCTGCAGCGCACGCAGCCGTGCCCAGCCAGTAGTGGGCGCTCCATAAAGGGAATGAAAGTGTAAAGGAAGCCCAAGGAGGAGGCCCCCCAAGTCCAGAGCCCCAGTGTCCAGAAACCATTGCAAGCTGCCCCGACCCCAGGCCACTTTCCCTCACACCCTCAGTTGTCCGCCTTCCTTCATTTTAAATGATGCATTTTTAACGAAGTGCTGTTCAAAGGCTTCTGTGAGCAGGGCCGCCTTCCTCATTAAAGAAGCCACACAAGGGGAGGGACTGGGGGACTTCAGCCAGACGCACGCTCTGAGGGAGACCCTCCTTTCCAAGCAGACGAGCTCTGAAAATACCTGCAGCCCTTCGGAAGGGGAGGACAAGCGCCAGCTAGCTGGAGCGCGGCCTGGTGCGGGGAGGCCAGGCCCAGCCCTTCCCGGAGGCACGGCCAGCAGAGCATTACTGAGCGACGCTGCGCCTCAGCTCCCTCAGCTTCCTGGTGAGGCGGCCGGGCCACAGCACGCAGCACAGAGCATGTCCGCGTCCAACAAAGTCGCGCCTGAGAGCGCAGGCCCAGCACACAGTAGGCCTCTGCACCTCCAGCCCTGGGACTGTGTGTCCGCGGCGGGACCGCGAGGGTACAGAGGACTGGAAACACGGCTCGCTGAGAGCTTCAGAGCCATGCTCTTGGCTTCTGGGATGCTCTGGGGAGCGCACAGGCTACGCGGGCAACGTTACCATGGGGGCAGGGGCAGAGGCCCAGGACCCGCTGGCTCCTAGTACTTAGGGGCGGAATGCGGACCCGCGGACCGCTGCTCCCCGCAGTGCGGTGCACGGGGCAGTCCCGGGAGACGCTGGGCTAGATTTAAAGGGAAGGAATGGAGGGAGACCTCCTGCTTGGGGAGTTGAGCACGGCCCTGCAGCCAACGCTCAACCTCCCCTGCCTCCCACGGGGGCAGGGTTCTCTGAAGGGGCATTTGCGCTTTCGCCTCTTAAATGTTATGTGCCTGATGGCGAGAGCTCTAAAAAGCCATGTACTGCGGCTTGCTAAATCATGGGAAATAAAAGCTAAGCAAGAGTTGCGGAATTAGATTACCCGGTAGGAAAGAAGCGTACTTCCATCTAAAGTTCCCCTAAATAGATGTTATTTTTCCTTGCTGTAAAGGTAGGCCATTTGCCTTACGACTCAAGAAAAACAAGGAAGGGAGGGGCCCTCCAGCCCACATCGGTCAGTTGCCTTGACGTTGCAAAGCAATTCTTATCAGCATTAATATTGCAATAGCCACAGAGAAGAAATTGGGACGTTTTCCTTGTAGCCAGAACAGAGCCGGGAGATGAAAATGCAGTCACAAGCGTAAAGAAAATTATTATGAAATCTACTCAGGCCTCCCGCTTCTCCAGTCATTCAGGATAATCACATTAGCAGCTTCGGACAGTATGCAGAGACGTCCCTCACACAGGCAGCTCCCGAGGCTGAAGACGAGAGCTGGGCCTCCGCACCCGCCACAGGTGCTGACAAGCCATGGCCTGACCTGGCACCACGTTCCCAGTCGGGGCATGTGTGGGTCTCCACAGCGTGGCCACC
Source organism: Scalopus aquaticus (assembly GCA_004024925.1). Classification (NCBI taxonomy): domain Eukaryota; kingdom Metazoa; phylum Chordata; class Mammalia; order Eulipotyphla; family Talpidae; genus Scalopus; species Scalopus aquaticus. The sequence continues at coordinate 60,444 of PVIJ01001561.1, forward strand.
TTTCCCGCTTACCCATCCTCCCTGCTTCAGAAGGACCCCTGGGGAACCCTTAGGGTCTCACCGGAACATGGAGTGGGAAACTCCAGGTAACTGAGGTGTGGGTCTTCTCCCTGTCCAGGGTCCTGTCATTCAAAGAAGTGAGGAAACCTCTGCTGTTTCGAAGATGGGCTCAAGCCTCTCTAGACAGGCTAAGCAGCTCGGCTTCGGACAGACTGGCCCACACCTGAGCCCCTCCTCCCACGTCCTGAATGTGGGGCTCTGGGCAAGGCGGCTTCCCGCCTGCCCCCACTGCTCAGCCTGCAGCACCTCCCTAGCGATGGCCTCTCTCTCGGGTGGAGAGGACAAAGTGAAATGACGTATCTACAGCCTTCAGCGGGCCCTTGGCCTGATGTCTGCTGTGTGTGAGGCTGGATCAAGGTAAGCACCAACCCTCCGGACGCGGCGTCAGTGTCCTCTGGGCCCTCCGTCCCCAGTGTCTCGGCAGTCGTGACAATTTCAGGGGACAGCCCCCCCCACCGCATGGACCCCCGCCCCAAGCGCCCTGCCTGCAGCACGCCCCATGACGAGGGCACACTCAGTCCGCGTCTGGACAGGCTGGGAGCTGCAGGGAGCGACACCCTGGAGAGACCCTCGAGCAGTGGGACACGGGAACGGGGGCCCTCCCACGGAAATCTCTTAGGGGTGCGGCTCTGTGCCAACCCCCAAAGTCCCCTGCAGAACAGGGGCACGCGTGGCCGACATGTCACTTCCTTCCTCCTACCTCCCTGCCCTGGCGGCACCCCAGATGAACCCCTGCATCCAATCCTCACCTCAGAGCCCTTTTGAGGGATCCCAACCAAGACAATCCCAAGGAGGCATCCCTGTCCTTGGTGCCCCCCAGCTTCTCACGCTGCCCCACTGGCCCATGCAGCAGGATGGGGGGAGCCGGGCAGTGGCACTGACACATTCACACCCCAACTCTGCCACTTCCACGCTGTGTACACCAGGACACCCCTCTCTGGATCTCTGTCTCCCCGTCAGAGAAGCTATACCAACTCCGTGGGGCTTTAGGGGGGCTCCTGGCACAGGGTGAGCTCAATCTTTGTAGCTGTTATGAGCCAGCTGGAGCGTCCGAAGGGAAGTGGGTACCCAGAGAGTCCTTGGAGATTTGAGTGCTTGGCACAAAGGAATGATTTGTAAAGAGCAGGTTTTCAAGGATTTGCTGGGAGATATTTTTAGAAGGAGAGTGAGGGAAGGATCCTCACGGGGAGAGGAAACTTCTCTCAGAACAGAAACAGGCCGCTCCTGCTGCCAGACCCTTGGCCAGGGGCTTGCTGACCGGCTCCTGGCCGAGGCCACGCTTGCCGTTGGGAGCCGGTCACTGGGACTGGAACATTTCGTAGGTGTTGCCAGGACCTGTGGCAACGGGGCGACGGTTGGTTCTTCTAGATCATGAGTGCCAAGTGCACACGGAATTTCATAGTCGTCGAGAGAGCTCTGGGCTCCTCCCGCTCACTCCGGCAGACTGAGAAGTCCCGAACCAGCCCACATGCCGGGAACTTAGCCCCGGCTGGAACTGCAAGGAGGAATTGTCCCTAAAATGAATGTGAAGGGAGCTTAAAAAATTAATGAAGTTATGGGCAATCTGAACACTGACATTTTTCAAAACACCCTGCAAAGCAGTCCTAATTAAGGGGAGCGCTGCCGGCTCCTGTCTGGCTCCCACGTCCGGGAATTGCTGAGGGAGGGCAGGGAGGATGCAGCTCCGGGCTGCCTTGTCCTTGCCTTGGAAAAAGCAGCCAGTCGACGCTGTGTTGACTGTGAACTCTCAGGCGCAGGCTCACGGTTGGCCTCTGGACAGGCGCCGCCAGCCCACCTCGCGGCAGAGGAACGAACAGAGGGGCAGCCCAGCGCCGAGAGATGGCGCACCCTGGGGCCCCACAGGAGTGGCCCCGTTCCCAGTGCAACAGCAGTAAGACAGAGAGTGCCTGCCCCCAGGACACAGGTGGGGGCACAGGGGTGACGGCAACCCAAATCACCCCTGGGTGGTTCCTTACCATGCGCAAGAGCCACAGTCGGGGCCCGGGGAGGGCAGGTGAGCTGACCCTGAGGGACAAGGGGCGCTGCGGGCAAGGGGCGGAGGGAAGATGTTCCAGAGAAAGAGCCTCTGGGAGGCGCGGACGCGTCTGCTCTGTCAGCAGCCGGGAGAAGGCCCTCAACCTGGGGCTGGCGGGAGGGGCGGCACTGGCAAGCCCACCCTGCGATGCCCGGCTGTGGGCTCCGCGTCTCAGGGGCGATGTTCGTGGCAGTGGCGCCTCTCCTCGGTCTGCTCATCAGCTGCTCTCGGCCCTTCGCCAGTGCTGTGGCGACTCCTCAGAGGTCCTGCTGGCTTTTACGGGCACCAGGAACTGCATGGCCAGGAGGCCCACCCTCTAGTCTGGGAGGACTAGAGGGTCCCCTGGAGCTGGACTGGGCGAGGAGGCAGCTCGGCACAAGGCAGACGTGGCTGCGGTGAGAATCCACCGCCATGGAGCCTCGCTCCAGCCCAGGGACGGCCGCGGGGGCTGCAGCCCGGCCATCCAGGGGACCCGCGGTCCACGCTCTGCACTGGCCATCTGGACATTCCCAGATGTGGGCTCGCTTCCCAAAGCTCACTTATTTCGATCACTCTGGATACTGCACGCATGGTCTTGGGGGCGTCCCCTCCATGCCGCCACTGTGGGGAGAGGGGACCTCCCTGAGCTGGTCCCGTGCGGTTCAGGTCCCGCAGGACAGGTCTCCGGCTGTCATCTCATGGCGCGGTTCTTGGTTTGGAATAAAGTGGCATCAAAAAACAAAAGCAGGGCCCCTGGGGGCGCAGGGGTTGAGTCTCAGACTATGAGGCTGTCCGCAGCCACTGCAGCACGAGTTCAATCCCCGGCCAGGGAGCTTCCCACAGGGCGCAGCAGACCCCTCCTATCTCCCCGCTGCTCCCCTCGGCAGCGTACTTCAGTGGATCCGCCTGCTCTGCCCCCCACTCTGTCTTTGCTGAACCCTCCCACCACCATCCCCCACACACACACCTCTGGCCTGCACCCCGGCTCACCACGCCAAAGGCCCGGGCATCGGGTCAGTGCACACGCGGCTCCCCATTCCCGATGAGCTCTGTAGTCGTGGCCCTGGCACCTCGAGCTGCAGCTACACCATCACGCGCGAGGCTGCACCATCCATGCAGCTGCCGGGGGCCCCGTCACAGCCCAGCTGAGCAGACAGCCCCGAGCTCGGGGCCTGCCTCGCCCTCCCGTGAGCCGAGGGCCCAACTCCTGGGCTTCCGCGAGCCCCACTCACCCTACCCACAAAGGGGCGTCACAGCCGCACCGCCCGACAGGAGGGTGGCCGATGGCGCGGCCCCACACACGGGAACCCCACAGTCCAGTCACTGTCACTCACCGAGCTCGCCCTGCCGGGCCGGAGGCGCCTGGCCAGGGCAGGGGGAACATGTCCATCAGCCAGGCCCTGACTCCGCCCTGGCAGAAGCAGCACGGTGGGGCCCCCCAGAGCCTAGGCCAGCCTGGGTCGCCCCACCCCTCCAGCGCAGCACCTGGGCCGGGGTGCCGCTTGAGAAGCGCAGCCGCGCGGTCTGGCCCAGAGCTTGCCCAGCCCCGAGCCAGCTCTCACGGAGCACACCCAGGCGCCGGCAGACGGGCCGCTCACGGAAGGACACGTGTGTCTGGCCAGCCTCGCGGTGGCTGTGACCCGGGGTACTGCCCACGCCCTCCTCCAGCCCAGGTCCTGGAGATGCCCGCCCAGGAGGCGGCAGCCCGACGGGGCCATGCGCCCTCCAGAGCGAGGCTGTGTCTGGAACATTCCCGCAGGCCGAAGCGATCCCAGCCCCGCGCCCTGCACCCCGCACTCCGCACCCCGCACGGGCTCCGCTCCCCCAGCCTCCCCCCCCAGAGCCTCCTGTCCACACTCAGCCGTCTGCGGCTCAGACAAAGGAGCTTCCGATGGCTCCTGCCCAGGCAGCTGCTGCTTCCGAGCCGATTCCAGCAGCAAGTGCATCCACGAGGCACACGCGGGGGATCAAAACCCCTGGAAAAATGACTTTTCTTGAAAGTTAAAAGATCCCACTTCTACCCGGGGCTTTCATTTCCTCCCATTCAAACGTCGGTTCTATTAAAGCCAAATTACACCACAGAAGTGACTGTGGAGTGTACATCAGCAGATCAATTTATTTAATTAGCCCGGGTAATTATAGAGGAGTGAGAAACGCGCGCGGTGGGCAGGAAGCAGCGGCAGCAGGAAGGGCGGCCGGGTGGCGGTGCTGGCGGGGGGCGCTTCCCGCAGTCTCTGGGGGGCGCTGGGGAGCAGCTCCTGGGCCCCCCCTAGACCGGAGACCCAGTGGGACGCGGTTGCCAGATTTCAGAGGCCGTGGAGTCTTTTGTTCTTTTTTTTGTTTGATTTTTTCATTATTGAGGTGACATTGATAATACTGTACATGATTTGGGGGAACAGTTTCACACCTTAGATGGATGTCCCCCTCCAGGGTACCCTACTCCTTACCACAGACCATGGGGCCCTTCCCCCCCTTTTTGCACCCTAACACTTTCCCCCCACCCCGGCCCCTCCTAAAGGCCTCAATTCTGCAGTCATATCTCTAGGATTTGTCTGGGTTTTGTTTCTCCACATTCCACGTGAGTGACATCATTCTTTTTCTGTCTTAACGTATAACACGAGATCCACCCACTCAGCAAACACTTACACGCACAGCACGATGCTGCGAGCCACAGCCCCACACTCCCACACGACCCTTGCAGGGCTGGCGAGGCCCCCGGTGCCAGCCGCCCGCTCCCTCTCCTGCGAAGCGATCCCGGCCACCCCTCAGTGGGCCGTGCGCCCTCTGTGCTCAAGGACGGCCAGTGCCACCGAGCATGACGTCCCCAGGCTCAGCCGCCGCCGCTGGGGCAGGGCTGTGCTCCCTCCCTTCGTAAGGCCGAGAAATGCTCCACATGGATGGGCCCGGGTGGGCCGTGGAGACGCTGGACCCCTGGGTGCTGCCGGCCAGAAGCAAAAGGGTGCAGCCAATTGGAAAGCCACCTGGAGGCTCCTCAAAAATCAAAACTAACAGTACTGCACAGCCCAGCAACCCTGCTTCTGGGTACACAGCAGGGGACTGAGCCCAGGGCCCGGAGAGGCATGCACACCCACGCTCACGGCAAGGCGCACCCCTAGTCAGACATGGCTGCACGCCCACCCCCAGGTGGATAAAAGGCAGGGAGGCTGGCAAAGCAGCAGTGGGGTGGGGATTTTCACAAATTGACTTCCTCCCCAGAGGAGTCCTTGTTCTTTTTTTTTAAGATTTATTTATTTATGTATACAAGCTGGGGTACAGGCAAGAGGCGTGAGGCGGCGAGAGGGTTCACCAGAGACAGAGCGGGGAGCAGAACAGGCAGATCAGAAACACACTGCTGAGGGGAGCAGCGGGGAGGCAGGAGAGGTCTGCTGCACCCTGTGGGAATCTCCCCAGCTGGGCATCGAACTCACGTCACCGCTGCCAAGAGCTCCACAGCGCAGCGCCCAACCACTGCGCCACCAGGGAGGCCCGAGTCCTTGTCCTTAACCAACATCAGAGACCCCACATCAGTAAATACCCTGGTTAAGCACCTACTGTTTGCACCAGTAGCTGTTCTGCTTCTGCCTTCACTGTCAGGCTGTGACCATGTGTGGAGACAGGGAGGTGGTAAGGGCAAGGGCAGTGGACGCCGTCCAGCTGAGTTTGAGCCCAAGTTCTGTTACTGCGATGTGTGATCTGGGGCAAATCTCTTAACTTCTCAGGGCCCGGTTTCCTCATCTGTGGGCGGAGCACGATGATGCGTCCTGTGGTTGCTGGAATAAAGCAGGCTTTGCAAAATGCTTCACACAGGGCGGGGCACACAAGTTCTCAGGAAACTTTCCCTATTACTATTAGTCACTAATGTTAGTCCATATCTAGAAATCGAAACACAGCCAATAAACATTGGCTGACTGGATGATAGGAGAGGAGGTAACGAGAGAGAGAGAGAGAGAGAGAGAGAGAGAGAGAGAGAGAGAGAGGCGGGAGGGGGGGATGATGGGAGGGAGGGTGAATGGATAGGTGGGTGGGTAGGAGGTGGGTGAGTAGATGGAAGGGAGAGTTCATGGAGGGTAGGTGGGTGTGTGGATAGGTGGGCGGGTGAATGAGTGCATAGATGACTGAGAGGGTGGGTAGAGAGATGAGTGAATGGATAATAGTAGCTTCTAGATGTTTGCTGTCAATAAGAATACACAGGACATGATCCTTGCCTGCAATACTTCTTTTCTTCTATATACCTGATGCTTTCTCTTTCATAAATAAGCATGTTGATTTCTAGCTGATATAGGTTAATCCATTTTACAGAAGATGAGAGAATGGTTCAAAGAAGCTGGCTTCATCCATTCAACAAGTATTTGTTGAAGACCTACTGTGTGTCAGACAGTACGTGACAGACAGATGTCGCAACAGACAAAACAAAAAGCCCTGTACTACTTGGAAAGGACAGACAATGATGGGAAAGCAGGCAGACATAAGTCGGGGAGAAGTGCCGCGAAGAAGCCGGACACAGACGAGGGGAGACAAGGTGTCAGGACCGTGAACTTGAGTAGTGCAGTTGGTGTCACGAAAAGCACAGACCTATAGGCGGGGAGAGAGGCAGGTACTGGGTGGAGTGTTCCAGGCGAGGGCAGCTGCCAGAGCCAAGAGCCACCGTCCACAAGAGGGCCCCAAGCACAAGCAGCTGATAACCCCACACTGGCTGAGGGAAGGGCTTGACACCCCAGTCTGCAGATGAGGAAACCGGGGAGCAGAAATATGACCCGGCCTGATGAAAGGGCTGGGCCCCAGAAACTCTCTTGCCCACAAGGGTCATGCCTCAGAGGACAGCATGGCCGGGCCCGGTCCCCTCCCTGGCACTGGCCACTCCACCACGCTGCATGTAAAACCCGGGGGGCCGCTGACCTCTGCACCCTCAGTCTCATCCCTCACAAGGGGCCCTGCAGACATGGGGCAAAGGTCACCACGTCTCTCAGCGGTCCCTAGTGAACGCCTCCTCACGTTGCTCCACGACAATTTGCATCCGTCATGACTTAAGTAAGACAAGTGTCCCAGCACTGAGGACACGCGGGTGTGCCCTGGGACGCTGTCTCCTTGAATCATGACCGTGGTGGAAACTGCCTGGGATGGGCGCCGCTCTATGCCCCATCCTTATGACGAGGCCCACTGAGGCTGGAGGCACAGAGGGCACACGGCCACACACAGGGCAAGCCCCAAAGAGGATGTGAACCCTGCCGTCCCCACTGACCAGGAGTTCCTGGACAGGCACAGCCTTGAGTTCCCAAGCACAAAGCCCATTCACTTGGGGGTGGCCCGCTACGCCGCGCTGGTCCACACGTCTGGGGGGAAGCAGGACCCCCGGTCGCTTCACCCAGGTGTAGGGAGCAAGGTTTCTTTCACCTGAAACGGCTGGGGAGCTTCTGGAGGGTGAAGTTACCGAGCTCCCAGGAGACAGCAGAGCACATAAGCTTCCCGTCCAGGCCGGCCCAGGGCCTTGGCTAAGCTGTGGAATTGGGGGGCAGGGAGGTGATATATGGACCCATCGGCACCCAAGCACTGGGAGGGGACTCCCTGCACTGAGCGAGAGCTCTGGGGAGCATGGGAAGCACCCCAGGGGGGCGAACGCAGACTCCGCAGCTAAATCTTCTCAGTGTCCGCCTCACGGACAGACCCTGAATGGTGCCGACAGGCCGGCATTTACTACCTGTGCCAGGCGTTGTTCTGGGACTCAGGACACAGCAAGACCGCCAGCGAGCTCAGGCTACACAGTGTGACGGAGGGCTGTTTGTAACTTCTGCATCTACTTATGCAAAAAAAAGAAGCCCTTCAGGGATCTATAAATTAATCCATGTACTCAGCAGATCACCGTATCTGAATCCAGCTTATGAGCGTTCAGAACAACTGGTTGAATCCAACACATGGACTGGCCAGTGCCCAGGGCCCCACCAGCAAAGGAGCCTGCACTTTCGCAGCATCAAAAACACCTCAACGCCCCACAGGCCCGCGCAGTGAGGGGTGAGCTCGCCTGGGCCTGCGGGCCGAATCCTGGGGGACGGAGGCCCCTTGTCAGCTGGACAAAGGCAGCTGCTCTGGGTCAGCTGCCTCCGCTGCTGCCCACTCACGGCGCAGCAGTGCCCAGAGTCTGGCCGGCCCCTTCCACGGGGCCTGGAGAGCGGCCACTTTGACACCTCTTAGACCTCTGCGCTCCATACAGGAAGGTACTTGGGGTGAGATTCGGCCAGTGAGAAAAGAGGGCATCTCTGTGTCCCCGGTGGGGGAGGAACCTACACATCCATTTGCTCTGGCATCTGAGAAAACAGAGATGTCTTTTAAAAAGCCAAGAGCACATTCAAAGTCCACCTGACAGTCGTGAGATGAAGGCGAGACTGGCCAGGAGTGTGCCCGCCTGGAGGGCCAGCTCCCCAGAGCGTCTGGAGACAGCCGTGCATGTCCAGTGGTGCGGCCCCTCCTGCTCAGCTTCATGAATGAGCCATCACCACCCCTCCGGGACAGCCACGCGCGCTGGCCTCGCAAAGGTGAGAAGCAGAGGGGTTGCCTGGCACGGGCCCGGGGGACATCCAGGGTAAGCAGAGGGGGCCAGGCAGCTGCCTCCTGCGCCCCCAGAGGCTGCAGGACAGGGGGTCGAGCTTTCCATGGTCCTGACCACCCTCGGCTCGTACATGGCCTCCTCTGAGCCTGGAGCGGGGAGGGCAGCTCACGCACGACCTCACGCCACCCTCCAAACAAGGCCACTTTCCTCCCCATCTGGTCGCTCCCGTGCGATGGAAAAAAATGGAGGGCAGGAAGAAGCCATTGTCTCCCTCAGCCCCAAATGACAGGAGAGTCCCGCCCCACCTTTCAACTCTTCAGCAGAAACTCCTGGAAGAGCCCAGGGCCCCAGGTCTGCACCCTGTCCCTCACCGGCAAGCCCGGGGGGCCGCTCAACCCAAACAATTCACCCAGCAACTAAGCCAAAGCCTAAGTAGGAATACCACGAAGTCCTCTGCGCCCATAAGGAAAAGGGAAAGAACACGATAAAAAATGTACGGAAGAGGGAGCTGGCAACTCTGGGCGGAAACGCTACCGAAGAGGTAGAGCTGGGCGGGCTGGAAGCCCAAACACTGGGGGGCTTTTAGGGGGTTTTGGCGATTTGTGTCACACCTTAAAGTGTGCACAGCCTGCACGTGGGACTCTCCTGGAGGACGGGCAGACGAGGGGAGCAAACAGGTCTGTCCACACTGCTCTTTAGGCTCATCCACACAGGAGCCGCGGAGCTTCATCCAGAGCACTGCGGCCAGAGTTGGGGAACTTGCTCGTGCAAGGCAAGGCTCGCAGCTGTTCCCCAAAGTGCCTCAACTCTGTGGAAAAGGAAGGCCACAGCACATTCCTAGGTGGGAGAAGCCACTGGCAGGACAATGTGGCCGACGTGGCCTGGGCTTTATCACGCGCCCGTGGGTCACCTGGCAGAGAAAAACTCTGGCAGCTACTCTGAAGCTACAGAAACGGCAGAAGTGAAATTTGGGGCAAGGAATTTTACTAAGAAGTCAAGTTTGGGGGTGAGGACTAGGAACGACTTTTCCCTTCTACGGCTGGTCTGAGAAGCTTCTGCCAATGAGCACGCAGCATTCTTAGGACGCAAACAACGCGCCTCAGCACAGGTACTGCAAACGCACCGCGCTGCGCGCGCCGGGTGGGGATCTCACGGTGGCTAAACTGCCTCGAGAAGGTGGTCTGGAAGAGGTCGCCCGTTGTCCAGAAGCCGCCACCTTAGTTGGGCAGCTGCCGTCTGCTGGGGACTCTCTGGGCGAAGAGTAATGAGGAAGAGAGACACAGGCCTGGTCCGCTAATGCAGTTTGTATTTCATTTGGTGCTAAAGTACAAATGTCTGTATTCCTCATCTCCTGTGAGCACATTTTATTCTCATTCGGTGTCAGACGCATAAGCGAAGGCACGGAAGCCAAAGACACTCCTGACTTACGAGCATCTCAGCAGCCAGGGCACAGAGGACACAGGGAGAGAGGAGCTTTCTCCTGCCCAGCACGCCTCGGTCTCCAGAGTCCTCCTGGCCACCCCCGGCCACCCCGGTGAGAATCCAGCCAGGCCGCACACCTCCCACAGCCTGCCAGGGCAAATCAATGAGGGTCACACCACGGAGGCCAGAATAAAATCACTCCCCCGGGGGAAGTCTCAGGCACCGCCTGGCAAAATGCCGGAGTGAGGTCACCATGGTGGGGAAGGTCCCAGAAGCCTCACAGGGGGCGGCGGGGGGTGGCTGAGGGAGCAAAGATATCTGTCCCGGACCAAAACATCCGAGAGTCTCACATTTAGACCTCGGTCATCACCAGGTTAGGCCGGTTAGGCCATGCGGCCCTGGAAGACAAGTGCGGGCAGCACCGAGAGACGAGGCATGCTCCGGTCTCCACCCACCTGAGGGCCGTGTCCCCCGGCCAGACCCCGCCCCAGCACTGAGTCACAACCCCTGTGATTCCCGTAGTGACACCATGAAGACAGCAGCTGACGACATCAACCATGCGTGTGTGCCCGCGTGTGACAGTTCAGTTGTTCAAACACCTTTAAAAATAGATCACGGTTTTTTCATTCTAGTTTGGAATTATTTCTTCTTCTCCCTTCCTTTCTCCCTCTATCCCCCTCCCTCCCTCTGCCTCTCTCCCTCCCTCTCCCTCCTCCCTCCTTTCCTCTGCTCTCTCCTCATCATCTTTACACACGAGACTCCTCCAAAAACTGGACACGGCCCAGCCACCTCTTGACCCGAATGAGAAGCCACGTGCCTCAGGGTCCCTGGAGAGGGCTCCTCCCCGCGAGAGAGTCCAGGGCCTCGAAGGCATTTTGCACTGAGGGCTTTGCACCTCACCCGGGGTGGGGGACAGAGCCAGATGGAATGAGGAGCTCGCTTTTGCTGTCCTGCAGGCAGAATCAGCCAACTGTTCCTGCTCAGGCCAGACAGGACATATTTTAAGCTTTTGGACCCAGTGGTCTCTGACTCAATCTCCCAGCTCCACATTCTAGGTGACGGCTGCCGAGTGGGCGTGGCTGTGCGCCAACGAAACTTTATTGACAAAAACGGGTGGGATCGGATGTGGCTCCCAGACTACCCCAGTTCACAAATCCTGTGTTTAATGATCAGTTTTATCCTTCGGATGTGATTTGATTAACGAAAACCTGTCCCTACCTGGTGACTCTGAAATAGGAGATAACGTGCTGATTTGTTTATGCTTACCCAGAGGTCAGACCTTATCTATAAATAAAGTATACGTTGGGTGAGGGGGTGACATATAACAGATGAGAATCTGGTGGTGTTAGCAATAAGGCAAAGGCATTTTACATTAGTTTGATTAAATAATTACAGCTTAATGTTCCCCTCCTTCTGAGAGTTAATTGCTATATTTCATTGCATCTAAGATATCATCCATTTTAAAATGCAATTTTATTTTAGGAACCACTAAGAAAGATAAAGCAGTGACAGCTAAACTCTGACACATCACCCTGATTGGAGATAGGGCTATAGACACACACACACACACACACACACACACACACACACACACAAATATGTATATATCAGAATGGGGGTGCATCTAGAACCAATGACATATGGCATGTTCTCCTCTGACTAACACAAATTTATGACCTAGGATTACATCACCTTTTTTAAAACAGCATTTCTAATATATAATCCCCATACGACCCAATATACCCATTTAAGGTATACAACTCAATGGCTTTTAATCTCATCAGATTTATGCAACCATCACCCCAGCTAATTTTAAAATATTATCATGACCCCCCAAAAAAATTCCACATCCTTTAGCCATCATCCTACAATCCCCTCACATCCCCTGCCCAAAGCAACCACTAATCTACTTTCCATCTATCCATAGGTCCTCCACTTTCCAAAGCATGACCACATGTTGGAATATTATTCAGCCATGAAAAGGAAATAAAAAGCAGGTATTGCTTAATGAGGCTGACACGTTCAAAGAAACGGTGGTTAGGCAAGTTCATCATTCTGTGAACATCCTAGAGTGTAATCACACCACCTGGACACAGAGCCCAGGCAAAGGGCAGAGCCTGCTGGGACCACAGTCGCATCTATGGACTGTCATTAACCAGAAGGTCGTTAACAACCAATGACTGTGCTGAACACACCGCAACCTGGGTGAGCCTGGAAAACTACGGGAAAGAAGCCAGCCACGAGCCACAGCAGCTTGTGTCATTCCGGAGACATAAAATGTGTAAGACGCATCCTCTCTTTTGCAAACCCCACTGGATGCCACCGTAACTAATATTACAGAGACCTGCTACCCCATATACCAGTTATAGGTGTTTAACATTCAGAATCGACTTCTACACAGAAAAGACAAGAGAAACGCCGCAAGAAACCTCGCCAAGTCAAAGTCTCGGCAAGCAGGCTGGGGCATGCAGGGGGAGGGGCAGGAGAGGCTGAGAGCTAAGGCCCTTGCCACACCTCCTACAGGATGAGACAGACTGCCCCAAGTTGATTAAGAAAGAAACACAGAGTCCTGTTTGAAACTATAAAATTCACCACGAGGGGAGGGAGGAGACAGGTGGAAACAGGATGGGAAGAGAGACTTGGAGTCCCGACTGCCCGTTCATTTCATCCGCTCCACAAATCTCTGTGCTGAAATGGACACACAAGGGGCAGAGGCTCAATAAATATCTTTAGAGAAAAAGAAATGGAAATATGGAGGTGGCCCCCAGAGCTAGGAAAAACAGCAGAGGGGGGCCAGAGCTAGGAAAAACAGCGGTGCTAAAAGCTGATACTGAAGAGTAAGATGCAGTTTGGAGATGGGGGTGGGGGTGTGAGGGCAATTTGCTTTTCATTTTTCATTCCTCTAGATCACGTGGACTTTTTTTTTTCCATGTATGGGTGTTACTTCTGCAATGAAAAAACAAAAAGGAAAGATAAGGGCAGCTTCTTAATATACTTAATACACAGTCTTTAGTATAGTCTATCTATTTCCCATACAATACATATTAAGGGGATTTATGATGATATATAATGATCATACATAAACTATGATTGTGTGTGTGTGTGTATATATGCATAGCTCTTTGAATCTTAAAGCTTTTCTGGCTTTGAAAAGTCCCTCGTTGGGAGGCAAATGTCTCTGGGTGTGCAACAACCTACGTGTGGTCACCCGCACCTAAAAGCAGCTTTACTCAAGAGCACCCAGGGAGACGGTGGGGAGGATGGTTCGCAGGAGTCAAGCCCAAGGAGAAAGGGAGTCCCCAAGACACAGCGGTCCCCACACAGGGCCTCCAAGTCTTCTGAAATCTCTGCCCCACCCCCTGGGGTCCTCCTCATCCTTAGGACTACACCATCAGCTAGTGGGGAAGGTCGGTGCCACCTCCAGGCTGTCCTCCGGGCAGTCCCAGGGTGCATGGCTTACGAGGTGCTGTTGGGACCATGGATGAGGCTGCTGGTGATTTCTGAGGGGTGTTTGTTCTGGTTCCCACTTTCATTTTGGTTTAATGAGGTAGGAGAGCCTTGTTTTGCAAAGTAGGGCAGGTGGCTGTGGACCTCAGAGGTGTGGGTTGGGGTGCTGCTACGTGCGGGTCCCAAAGTTAAGAAGCGGGGCCTCGCATGTCGTGGGGACGTGGGGGCGAGATTCAGTCAGGTCTGGGACCATGGAGAAGGCTGGGCATTGGGTGTTTCTGCTGAGGCTAAAATTAAGCAGTGGCAGCTGCAAAATGAACTGTTTCGAGTTTGACAGCCAGGCGGTGTCAGGACTTGAATGAAAACAGTGAATGCTCTTTTAATTGGCCCCAGCTTTAGAAGCTTCTGATCATTTCCTGGGTCTCAAAGTATATGTCCCGTTTTGTGCTTGGCTTCTCGAGAGAGCGGCCCTCAAACATTAGGGTGCTTGTGGATCCCCTGGACAGCTTCCACAGGGTCCTGGGGCAGGATCCAATTTGCAGAGTGGTGTAAGGTCTTGCTTCTTTCACAAGTCCAACGGCATTTGGATACAGAGAGACCATGACCCAAGTTTTCAGAATCTCTGCAGGAAAACATTTTCTAGACTGTCCCCACTCCTTGCATAAGTAACCGTAAATGTCGGCCACCTGCATCAGCTCATCCCCAGCATGGCTCCTTGGCCCTCTCTGCTTTTCCTGCAGGTCTTAACAGCTTTCTGACAGGCTCCCATAGTCATACTCTCCCTAAATGGAGCATCTGCTCAGCAAGGCAGGGACCTGTGTGCACACACAGCTGAACCCCAACCCTAGCACAGTGCCTGGTCCACATGACTGAGTCTCTCCCGTGCTTCCTGCTGAGATACACCACAATCATTTGCATGTCCGATGTTAAAACGGAATTAGCAGATCATGTCCGACCTTTTGCCTCCCCTACATGGTCAAGCAGCATCATCGGGGCTATCGCCTTTGAATTGACAGGCTCTGCTTCAAAACACCTCTCTTTTAGGGGTCATGCTCAGTGAAATAAGCCAGAAGGAAAAAGAAAAATATTGAATGGTTTCACTTGTAGAAGGAATACAGGGGGACCAAATAAGGGATCAGGAAAAATAACAACAACAATAATAATAAAACAACAAAACTAGCATACAACCATAAATAAGAGACATTCTTTGAGGGACAGGGAGGACCAAAGTCTCCTTCGAGGGACGGATCAAAAGAGGGGCGAGAAGAGCATAAGGGACTAGGAGGATGGTTCACAGGTGACTTGGTGGTAGGAATTTTATGGGGAATACACAATGATGTAAATAAAAAATATATATATTATATATATAAGATATATATAAAAAAAAAAAAATATATATATATATATATATATATATCTTCTTAATGGTAATGGGCTACCTGGGCTAAGCAAACATGCCCACAGACTCGGTTGTGTCTAGGCAGGAAAGATGAAGGTAAGCTGCTTTCCACTTCCTCTGCAATAAAATCTAGGATGGGGATGGAGAGCATGGAGATCAGGGTCTATCTGGTCACAACCAACGTGGAATGCCACTGGCTAAGGAAGGTCCTGTGGACAGAAATGCCACAGAGACGCTGTTCTCCCAGGTTCTCCCAATCCCTTAACTTCTCCCACCTCAGGTGTGTGGATGGGTTCGAAGTGGGAGGAAGGGTCTTGGAAATGGATGGTTATTTTGGGTACTGCTCAGGCCCTGGTGTTTGGTGGGGAAACAACCTGACTCCATGTCCAAGCCAGAACTAATAAGGTTCCAGACTCGCCAGCACATTCTCCCTCTGGAGTTACATGACCCCAGGAGTAGCTACCTGCAGAAGCAGGCTGAGTTTTGGGAAATAGAAAAGGTGAAAGGGGTTCCCAGATGCTATTACACACCTATCAGTATGGCTAAAACAAAAATACTGACAATAACAAGTGCTGACAAGGGTGCAGAGCAACCAGAACAACCACCTGGGAAATAGTTTGGTATTTCTTATAAACAGTCACTTAACGCAGGACCAAGACCCCACTCACAGCTATTCACCTAAGAGAAATGAAACTCTACGTTGATATAGAAACCAGAACATGAATGTATCATGCCTAATTGTCAAAATCTGGAAACAGGGTGAATGGATTAAAAAACTCAGGTGCATCCATACAATGGAATACAATTGGACAACAGAATGTTGTACACTAGGATACATGCAATTCTCGACAGCATTGTGCTCAGGTAGGGAAGCTTATCTGCAGAGGTTACATGTTCTATGATTTCATTTATAAAGAATTCTCAAAAAGACAAAAGTATAGGTACAGAACAGGCAGGGTGTCTCCAAAGGTTAAGGAGGTGTGAAGACAAAAGGTGGCGGCTGACAAATTTCTGGGGTAAGGCCGTTCTTTGTCCTGACTGTGCTGGTGGGTATAAGACTGCACAGCTGTGTCACAATTCGCAGAACCAGACACCCCCTCCAAGAAAAGTCACTTCTCCTATGTGTTAATTTAAAAGATAAATAAAAAATTATCATGGCAGAGAATTTCCTGGATTGGACTAAATTTAGTTTTCACACTGCTGTGCAGGAACAGGAGCTTGTCAAATCAAAGTGAGCACAGGTACAAGTACGTCTCGTGTTCCCACACGTCAAAGCCAGGACCTTGTTCAAGCAGCTGGAAGCGAGGGGGGAGGATGGCTGGGAAAACCAGTGCTTCTCAAACTGGGATGGGCGTGCAGCTCACCACTTAGGGGGTCTGCTAAGATCAGGTCCCTGCAAGGAGGTCTGGGGGCTGAGGTTCTGCGTTGACAGGAGCTGCAGGTGCTGCTGCCAACACTGGTGCCGGAGCCCAGGGGAGGTGTGGCAAGCTGGGCAGACGCACTCAGCACAGACTCGCCACTCCGAGGGGAGTGTGTGCAGATGCGCCTGGGCTCCTGGATGAGACACTTTGAAAACCCTTAAGCACTGTCCCAATGTCACGTGACAGGGTCAAGAAAAGTCTTGCAGCACTGTCAGCATCAAAACCCAGCCCCGTTAAGGGGCTCAGACAACACCCAGCACAAGCCAGAGCCCCGTGGCGCCTGGCATAAGACCCACTCTTTGCCCCCAGCCTCTGCGGCAGGGGCCCTGAATGGGCAGTATCACAGATGCATCAGCAAGGCCGGGGGGAGGAGGGGGGTGGCAGTGCAGAGTCTGGTGTCCAAGAAAAGGGCTGGAACTCACCGGCAGACTCAGCAGTGGAGCCAGGTCAGCTTATTAACATACAAATAACAGAATTGAACTGCGCAGGCCGGCAGGCCGCCCATGCTAATGAAGCTATTGCTTGAAAAGTCCATCTCCTCTGAAATGTCTAATTAATCTGACTCTCACAAAGGTGCACAGAACAATGCGTCGGAGAGCCCCGTGGGGCCGAGAGAAGGCGGCCAGGCTGCCGATGCGGGGCCAGATGTTCCGGGGGCCAGGGGACCCGGACGATTACCGGGCGCGAGGCAGGGAGGGCAGGGCTGCTGGGCGGCATTTCTCAGAGCGCAGGCCCTGACCCATTCGTGGGTCGTGAAATCAATTCAGTGGGTCGTGACCAGCACGTCTCTTTAATCAAATGGAAAAAACAGCAAGGGGAGGGGAGGGGGAGGGGGAGTGTGCCTTGCGTGTAGCAAAGACAAGTGCTGGGCAAAGCCACACACTATAGAAACGCACATGCACGTGCAGTTCACACCCAGGCACAGGCTGAGCCACACAGAAAATTCGTGCTGTACAACACACACACGTACAGCGTTCTGTTACCTGCCAAACTGTTCTGAGTGTTTTGAGAACACTGCATTTTGCATTGAGGAAACTGAGGCACGGAGAAGAAGGATGACTTCCCCAAGGACACCCGGGAGCAGGTGGGGGTCCCGGGCAGTGCCAAGGACAGAAGCGCTCGGGGAGAGAGTCAGGCGTGCAGGGGGTGGGGGCAGCGACAGCTGACAGCAAGGGAGGGAGCCCGGCCCGGCCAGGGGCCCGTGCACGTTGCTTCTCACTGTCAACAGGAGAGAAGCAGCCGAGCCGACTCTCAACTTCACTTTCCGGAAGTACAGTGCGGTGGGAGAAAGGGAATGACTCACCCGGAGTGAGGCTGGGGCGTGGCGTGGCCCCGCAGTCGTCCTGCACCCTGAGGGGTTCGGGGATCTCTGAAAGAGGGGGAGGGTCTGGAGGCCCGAAGCACTGAGGATGAAAGCCCCTGCTGAAGAGGCCCCATCGCCCCTTCACACCGCCTCAGAGACCAGACCCTGGGGTGGGGGCGGGCGGAGGAGGCCTCCCTGGGGAGACAGGCGCGGGTGTGGCTGCGGGAGAATCACCCAGCAGGGACCCCCGCCCGGCCCAGCCCCAGAGCACACGGGAGGGGGCAACCGTCTACCCTTCTGGGGCTTTGCCTGCTGCTTCTGATTATGTTCTTATGACACTTTTCCTCAAAAGCTCCCGGAAGCCAAAATGCTGTCTGTTAAGAGCAACGCCAGACTGGAAAACATAACTGAGAGCTTTAGCGCTGGGCTCGGCCATGCCCGGGACGCAGGAGACGGCGGGCCACGTGCCTCGCCTCCGCTTCTCCATCTGCGCGGGGGCCCGGAGTGCTCCCCGAGGGCTCCCCAGGACCCTCAGCTACGCTACTGTGAAGGCGAAACCAGGGAGAGCCCAGCAGCTCGTGGGGTGGCCGGACCCGCGGGGTGGCCAGTGCTCACTGCGGGATAAGAGTGTGTGACAAGGGGGAGGGCCTCTGTGCCGCCGGGGTCCCCTGGTGAAGACCAACCGGTCTCCCCCGCAATCGCGGATGCCGCAGCCACACGCCCCCGTCGCCAGTGGCCCAGGGTCCCATCACTCTGGAAGCTGGCCCCAGCCCGGTGGGGACGCAGGCGGGGGTGCCATAAGCAGCGCCCTGTTTCGCGCTGCGGACCCCAGCGGCATAAAACAGTGTCGGATCAGTGAGCTCTCGTGACCGACCCGGGGCGACTGGCCGGTCGCGATTTTGCCCGACCAGGGAAGTTGGGCGATGTCTACAGACATTTTGGGTCGGGGTGTCGCTGGCATCTAACGGGCAGGGGCCAAGGAAGCTGCTCAAAGCCCGGCAGTGCACAGAGCAGCCCCCCATCACAAAAAGGGCTGCCCCAAATGCCAACAGTGCCAGGGGTAAGAAGCTGCGTCCAGCTAGCTGCTTCCGGGCCCCTGCTGTGGCAGACAAGTCCAGCACAGTCTCCCAAGGCCGGGGAGACACAGTCCAGCCGCAGCACGGACCTCTGCAGGCGAAGCCTCGGCCCACAGACGGGAGGCCCTGGCTGCTCTGACCAAGGAAGAGGGCGGCCTGCAGAGCTAGCAAACCAGGGGCCCAGCTGCACACACACCCCGAGCCTCGCCATGCCTGGGGCTCTCCAGCGACCCGCTCAAGCCCCAGCCACCTCTACGCAAAGCCTGGGGCATCTGGCCTCGGACCTAACAAAGAGGAAGGAGGCCAGGACACCCCCACAGCCACCACACCTGCCCAGAAACATCGCTGACCCCTCCCCTCGAGATAGATCCAGGACAAGGGGTACCGGGGCTCCTCTTTCTCGACAGACACAGCTCAAGGACCCAGCAGCAGGGAGGGTGGTGGATCTGACGCGTGTGCAGTGGGCAGAGCTTCATGGAGACTCCAGAGTTCTCTCAAAAACTTGCAAGGAGAGTCCTCAGAGGGTCTTGCTCTCAGGCCGCAGCATTCCACGTGGGCTCTTTAGGAACCTAGCAAAGCACAAGCCTGAGCCCACGGTCACTCCTCTTCTGCTCAATCACTAGAACCCCCCAGAACTTCCCCACGCCGAGCCTTTGCCTACAGTGACGCCCCTGCCCCTTTTCAACACTCCCAAGACTCAGTTCAGGCACCCTCTCCCCCAAACCCTTTCCAGAATCTCCCCACTTTTACGGCAGTAGCCAGATCTGCATCTGAGTCTCTGGGAGAAGGTGGGTGCACGGCAGAGGCAGGACTGGAGGGTGGGGGCAGCTCAGCATTGCCTCCACCACAGCAAGGACCCCCCCCAGCTCCTTCCGGCTTCAGTTCACCCAAACAGGTTTCCATTATTCCCAACTAAATAATTCCAACCAGCCGCGGCGTGAAGTGGGGGGCAGGGCAAAGGGACAGGGCTTGCTGAGCAAGGGACACTGCGAGGGCAATTGAGGAGCGCCGCTGGCGGAGGACCGGTTGGCACGCAACCTGCTTGGCCTTAGCTGGACCCCAGCTGCGGCCATCCACGTGAACTTCCAGAACCTGATTCTGCTCTTCCAGAAGTTCTGAGGGCCCAGAGATGCCACCACAGACCAGCCCCCTCCTGCCTCTTCAAATGCAATCTTTAGAAACTGGATGAAGAATCGGTGACGGAGCACATTTTCCGTTTGGGATGGCGGGAAAATCTTCGGAAAGAGAACAGTGGTGATGGTTGCACAGCCTTCTGCAAGTACTGAATGCTACTTAGCACTCCAGCATGGCTTAAATGGAAAATTGTATGTTTCATGTATTTTATCACAATTTTTTAAAGTTTAAGGAAAAGGGAATATGATGTTTAACAAAGTGGAGAGAGGGAGAAAAGCTGCCACTTGATTTGAGATGTAAAGAATTAATAGGAGATACATGGCGGGGAGGGAGGGAAAGAGGGAGAGAGAGAGCACATTCCTGACTGAGCAGGGTGCGTGCAAAGGCCCTGTGGCCAGGGAAGCATAGCTCAGCACAGGCACTGAAAGGCAGCCAGTATGGCTGGGGCAGAGAGAACAAGGGAAGAGGGAAGCAGATGAGGCTTTTGCTGGCCCAGAGAGGTAGGCATACCAGAAAGAATAGGACATGAGACCACACAGGCCAGGTGGCACCTGTCACAAAATGCAGCCTTGTCCCCAGCAGGTCCCTCTCCAAATCCAGGCACGTGGGTATCGATGGTGAGCCTTCATCAGCCAGGTGGTTTCTGGGTGCTTCTGGAGGTTGTAGGTGACATGTGAGTAGACAGTGCTGGACCTCCCTGTGTGCAACTCTGGGCGGCCTCAGGAAAGCAGACGCTCCCACCTCTGCCGGCCACCAAAGGCACAGCCCAGGCCAACTGTCGCTCACACAGTTACCTTCGTGGTGTTCTTGAGAAGCACGCTCTGGGCTAAGCAAACTTAAAAGGCCTTACATTAATTGCCTCCCAAAGCACTTGCGCATTTAAAAAACAGTCCCTCCTAAACAAATGTCAGATGTAACTGGGACTCTTGTCCCAGTGCCACCACAGCCCGGAAGCGAGGGGAGCCATCAGCATGGGGACACCTGCGAGACTGCGGGGGGCCCAGCTACACAGGGACCCCTCCCTGCAAGCTGCTCCAAGACCCCAGTCACGTGGGCTGTGGGGACTGAGAAAAGCCCAGCCATCGCCTTTAACACCGCATGGCTCCGGTGGAGAGGAATTCCAAGCACATCCTCTGTCTCCACTTAATCACCGTGATGACGTGGCCTACGGGACAGTAACGGCGGAATTAAACACGGAAATGCTAATTCTGACTTGAGACATTTCACCTGGACAGACGGCGGCCTTCTCTTCCCACAGCAGATGGGGCTCATCTCAAGTTCACATCCAGGATCCCCGCCCCCCATGCATCAAAGCCATTTCCCCGTCAGCCCCCAAGCTCCACAGACAGCTCCGTCTGCACATTTCATTTCATCCACTTTCCAAACGGTTCCATGGTGATTCGTGAGACTCCAGAACCCAGATCAATTTCCCGGGCAGCTTCCATGCCGGTGAGCCAGCCCCGGCACGAGGCCTGACAGGGCGCCCGCAGGTGCTCGCCACGCCAGTCCCACGGCCACGGCGAGACTTTCGTGGCCCGAGGCACCTCCACCCTGTGACCTCCTTTCCTCTGCTCTCGGCGGCAATCACTAGCTCACTGTGATACAGTCAGAGTCTTACTCACCCTAAAAGCTCATGTTCAGCAGAACATTCTCAGCGTCCCTGGCCCTTCTATCTCCAGACGCCCCAGGAGAGCAGAGAGGGGGCGGCTCACAGGTGCTCGGGGCCACGGGGTCCTGGGGCGAGGCTCCCCTGCCTCCGCTCCCCAGCATCCCCCCGGGGAGCAGCCTGAGCTGCAGCACCCACCTGAATAACAAACATGGGGGCAGCAGGACACATACCTAGTAAGTCCGGTAGCCAAAGCTCAGACCCCGAAGCCCTCAAGTGCCAACCTCGAGACCTCAGCCAAGCAACTTGGCCTCTCGTGGCCTCGGTGCCTCAGACAGAAGACGGAAGAAGAGGTGCCTGCCCCACCCGACCGCCGAGGGGGTCCTGTGCCCCACGATGGAGGATATGCTGGTGTTGTGGGGTTCTCAGCTTGTGGACCCCCTGAGGAAGCTACCCCCAACATGTGGGGGGACTGCAGCCCACCACCCCAGCCTCCAAACCCCCCAACCCTGGACGGTCCTGAAACCCCCTGAAGAGCTCTTATTCAGACGGTCCCGCGGGTTCTGCAGGAGCGGGCCTGGCAGCCGAGCCTCACCAGGCTTGCCATCCGATCTCCCCCAAAACAAGACTGGCAGCACACTACGAATCACCACGATGTGGGAGCAGACAGGCCCAGGGCAGCCCGGTGACCTGGTCCTTGCTCTCTTGGACAGTGGCCAGGATTGGGGCCATCCAAGAAGCCTTGGGGGAGCACAGGAGCCCCCCGCCCCAGCACTGCAGCGAGCAGAGCACAGGCCAGCGCTCAGCCCCCACGGCTTGGCAGTGTGTACGCTGAGCAATTAGCACCCGCTGGGCCCTGGGCCCCCGTGTGGAGGCAGGGACAACGGGCTCTGCCTTCCGCAGGCTCGGCGCCTGGCCCAAAGGGAAGCATACTTGGGGCATACTGACATACTTGGGGGGACGTCACAAGCTGTCACTGAACCAATCGGAGCCTGGCGCCCCTCCCGCCGCAGCCAAGCGCAGGGGCGCCCTTTGGAGGCTGCACTCTCTGCTCGGGAGGCTCCAAGGCCTCACGGCTCTGTGGGCCCACGTGGTCCCTCCTTGAAGCTCAGGGTCAGCCTCTATAAAGGATGAGGAGTCTCTGGGGAGCCCCAGGCCCCTGGCTGAAGCGAAAGGACCCGATGTCATCTGTAATTAAGTCAGGCCCTCCCAGTTTGGGGAGGAGGCAGGAAACGCCTCTGTGCCCTTCTCCCAGCCCAGCAAGTCCGCCCCCCAAGCTCAGCCCCGTCTGATTAGATGTCCTAGCCGCGCTTCCCACGCTGGCGGGGCCCCCGGCCGCTGTGCTGCCATGAAACAACAAACGACCCCTCCACGGAGTCCACTCGGGGTCACGCACACAGGCCCTCAGCACCACCGAGCGCCTCCAAGCCCCAGCCGCACCCCAAGCCGGAAGCCAGGAGGTCCCAGGGTTTGCTCACGGGGGTGGCGGCGACCAGGTGTCAGGGTTTGGCACAGCATGGCGAGGAGGACGTGGCTCCGGGAGCCCAGCAGGGGACACCAGGTCACCGCGCTGTGAACGGGGTACTGCGTGCGTCCGGACCCCGCCCGGGAGAGCCCAACCTCCGACCTCCGACCTCCGACCTCCTCCCGGGCTGGTCACGTCCCTTCCGCAAAGTCACGCAAACTACCAGCGGCGTGGCTGGACCGCAGCTCCCATGCGGGGGAGGCCGGTTGCCCACATCCTCTCCAGCACTGGGTGTCGGGGCTCCGGTCCCGCCCGCAGAGCGCGGCTGGGCTCGCTCTGGGCTCTCGTCGTGTCTTCCTCGTGAGGCCTCAGGCCGGCGCCTCTCCACACACACCCACGACTTGGCGACCCTGGGGAAGCGGGTAGTCAAGCCTGTGGGCATATTTTCCTTGGGTTTTCTGCCCTTTCCTAAAGGACTCGTTTATGGTGGTTAGTTACACGTCGCGGGTACCGCAGGGTACCCTGGGGGATCACGTGTGGCAAAGGCGCATCCTTTCTCCTGCCTGCCTCCTTAAGGGCGTCTTGATGAACACAAGGTCTTAATGTGAGTAAGTCCCAGTTTAATCAGTTTCTCTTTATGGTTTTTGACCTTTGTTTCTGGGTCATGAAAATACTCTTTGGGCCTCCCTGGTGGCAAAAGGGGTTAAGTCTCATCATTATGAAGCTATCAGCAGCCACTGCAGTACGAGTTCGATTCCCAGCCAGGGAGCTTCCCACATGGCACAGCAGACCCCTCCTGTCTCCCGGCTGCTCCCTTCAGCAGTGTACTTCAGTAGATCCGCCTGTTCTGCTCCCCACTCTGTCTCTGGGGAATCCTCTCGCCCCTGCACCTCTGGCCTACACCCCAGCTCTTGTATGTATAAATAAGTAAATCTTTAAAAAAAAAAAAAAAGTATTAAGACAAAAGAGAGGATATGGCAAAGTGAGGAGGTAATTTCCCAGCTCCTGCCGTAGACGGGGCCCCTCCCCGAGCACCAAGCCCTCTATCCAAGTGTCTTGTGAGTCGAGAAGGGCGGGTGTGTGACGATGTGTGGAGGTGAGTCCCCCACCCCCGCCAGGGCAGGCCGGCAGGCAGCCAGCCAGAGAAGAGCTGCAGTTTGAGTGTAAAACACTAAGGGAGAAACACATGATTCCATAATCTTAGGTGGAAATTTAAAGTCTCCCTTCTTGACAAGTGAGGCACTAACTAAATGGAAGAAAGAGGAAGGTGGAATTGTTCTGACAAAATTAACTGGGAACTGATTCTGCCCTCCCCGTGGTGCGTGGGTGTGATCTCTGCCCACAGACCCGTCCCCTGAAATGTCGGTGACAGGGACGACCCCTCACGATGCTGGTGGGGAAACAGAAGCCACATGAAGCCAGAGAGCTTGGCCAAGTTCACCGTACCTGGGAAATGTCAGAGCTGGGGTTCCCACAAGTCTGCCTGACCCCACACTGCTGAGGGCCTGGCAGACACTGGGAGCTGATGTTAGAGCTGCTCCTTCAGGGAAAACGAGGACCAGTCCATCCCTGGTTTTGAGACTCCCCTTCTGCTCAAAGAAAGCAGAGAGGAAGCTGCAGCTCACGCTAAGCCCCGGACCCACAGAACCTCCAGTTCCAGTTTAAATTTGAAAATGGGTCCAAATAGATGCGTGGGATCCATCTTCAAGAGTCAGGCCAGTCGGCAGAGACTTCAGGAGCCAGGTGGGTTGTGGTTTGCCGTCTGTGCATGTCCACGCATAACAGTGTGATTCAGTGAAACTGCTTTCTCTGTTTCATTGCTTTATAAAATCGCAGCCCATCTATAATCATTAAAAAACATTGAATGACATGACCAATTTTTAGGTGGCTCAGACACTTAAAAATCATGGCAAAGCAGCGTGAGCCTCAGGTAAGCTGCAGGATTCATTAACCCTGACGTCATTCACTGCAGGGAGCAACTTCAGGGTGTGTTAACCCTGACGTCACTCACGGCAGGGTGCCGGCACTAAGTCTTAGGTAGTTCCATCTGAGAATACTGTCCTCCATCACTCAATAGATCTCAGTGAAAAATAAGAGCACAGAGAGAGAGAGAGAAAGAAGCAAATGGAGAGACTTTTTCTTTAACCCTAAGTGGGACTTTTGGTTCAAAATGGCAGATTTGAGTATGTATCTCCTCCCCAAAGTGGGGAGGAAAATGGTGAAGGAATTTAAAGAGACATGGAGCTGCAAGAATTAAAGGGAGGAGACTCGCTGGAGCTTGGTTGAGGAATCGGGAACAGGAAGGATGGAAGCAGCCCCGGCCAAGATGACATGCAAAAGGAGGACCCCCGAAGACCTTCAGACCCAAGGGCCAAGCCCCGAACAGCCCCTGCATCTGGCAGGCAAGCCCCAGAAGCACCATCGCATAGGACAGGCCAGAAAAGGGAAGATCTGAGAGGGGTGTCTTTAGGAAAAATAAAAGAGGAAGACCCTGACCACATATGTACATCAAATAAGAAAAATCTTGAAAAAATTAAGACACAACAAAGGTAAATGGTTATTTCAAGGTGGGGGCAGGCCACTGTAAACTCTAGGGGGTGGGGAAGAACTAAGACACAAATATCAACGTAGCGCTATTGACCCTAAAAAGATCAATAGTTCCAGCATCAAAATAAGGTAAGCCCTATTTATTCATTTTACTAAATAGCATAAAAATAACAATCTGTTCAGGCTGGGGGAAGAGGAGGTGTGGGATGGAAATAGAGCCTCATCTATCACAGCCAGAAATCTGAATTAGTGATGACTGAAACTGATCAATCAAGAGCCTGTGGTATACACGTATTTTCTGGGCCACAATGATCACCACCACCAGGGGCTTGAAGCTAAAAGGATTCAAAGTTATTACCTCTGGAGAGTGAACAAAGGCAGAAAGTGATTTTTTTTTTCATGCTAAGTCTTTTAGTTCTGCTTTATTTTTTTTTAACCACAGGGGCAATCATTTTAAATGACACGTCTTTAAGACTCAGGCACGTGTATTTGTGTGCAGGCACGTGGGGCTCTCTGTGCCCGAGATCCGGCATGTGCTGGTAAATGCACCCCAAGGTCTGGATGGTAAAGGGGGGGTTGGGGTGCCTCCAAAAGGGTGGGGACGGGAGATAAGGGAGCATCACTTTTCTTCTCCCTACTCCTCAGCTGTTTCGTGTTGCCACCAGCAGGTGTTACTTTTTGTGGGGGTGCAGAGCACAGCAGAGGGGGTCAGGGATCTAGGCGGGCCGGTGCAGATGAGACGATTTGACAGGCGAGGGCAAAGCCGCCTGCTCTGCGCAGAGATGGGCTCGTCAAATGCCACCCTGCAGCCTGGCAGGAGGAGAGGCAAGAGGAGGGACGACGGGGACTGGCCTGCCCCCCCCCCACTGAAATCTAATAAGCAGGGAACCGGCTCCATCGCTGCACCGCGCGAACAGCCGGCTTCCTTCACAGACAGGCTGAAGTGGAAGGGAAAATACTAATTTCATGTTTCTGCTCCAACCAGCCAACTGAGATTGCCAGCGTTTTTCGGAGATGCCAACCGAGGGAGAGGCGAAATAAGCGTCCCCGCCTCCTCCCCCAGTGGCTGCTGCTTCTAGAAACGATTCTTCTTACTTTACACCAAATTATTCCTGCAAACCCTGATGATGGCAGAGAATATGGAGGCGAAGAGCCTGCTCTGAGTCGGCCGAGGGCTGAGGCTTCGCGCTGAGGTCTTGCAGAGGGGAGCAGGATGGCAGGGCATGAGGCTGATGCGCGGCAGGCAGGAAGGGCACGTCTCTGGGAAATGGCCGAGCTTCTCGAGCCCAACGCTGCTGAGTCCATCTTAGAGGACACATCTGCCGAGTCCACGAGATGCCGCTTTGGGAAGGGCAGATCTGGAGTACGCGAGGGGGTGTCCCACTGGGCGGGGACCCCAAGTCGCCTTTACTCGTCATCCTAACAGTTAAGTGCCAGCCCCCCCCCATCGCCCCGAGACGGCGCGAGCCAGATCTGTGCAGACACAGAGGCGCCTCCAACAGCGCAGCGAATGGCCCCAGGTGCTGGCCAGGACACCCCGTGTGTACTGCTCGTGTATATTTTCCCACAGTGCGAGGTGAGAAGAAGGCACAGAGAGATGAAGGCTTTACCCCAGTTGCACAGCTAAGACCCAGTGGGGTTGAGGTACCAAACCCATCACTTGACTCCAGAGTCTTGGTTCTGCCCCTCAGAACTTCTACTGCATGTTTAATGAGGATCTTCTCCCCATCCTGTCTTCTCCTTCCCTCCATCCCATCAACAAACAAACAAAAACACAATGTGCTTTCTCCCTAAATCTTATCTCCGGCTGCGAGGACAACCCCAGCCTTATTGCTGAGACCCAACACCCCGGGGGCACCCTTGACTCCTGTTTTATTGCCAAGCCACTCAAGAGACCCACCTGTCAGAAAATCCCACCTCCACAATCTACCCTCAAAATGCGTCCAGCATTTCACCGCCACACACCACCTCCGCTGGCCGAAGCCCACTCCCTCCCGGAGCACGACGACCGCCTCCTTGTCCCGTCCTCGTCAGCTCTTACACTATCCTTACCCGCAGGGCAGAAGTCAGTCACGCCACCCCTCTGCTCAGACCCTCCAAGCCCAAGCTCTGCAGCCCCACGTTGCTCCTCGCCGAACACTCAGCTCTGAAACGCGGGTCCCCTTGCCCTTTCCAAACAAAGCTGAAGAGCTGCGCCTCAGGGCCTTTGCACCAGCTGCCCTCGCTGCCGGTGTCCTTCTGCCTTTCCACGAGACTCAGCCTCCGCACGCAGCGCCAGCCTCTCACCCTGGCCAAAGTGTTGCCCCTGGGGCCCTGCAGCCTACTCGCCTACCTGCCTGCCTTATTTCTCTCCACTGGAGCGATCGGCTGGGGCGGCACCTGGTACACAGTAGGTGCCCAACAAACATCTTCAGTTGCCGAATTAATAGAGCACCATTTCTGACAGCCAAGGCCATGCTCCTTAGGATGGTGAGAGATGCCATTTTTCCTATTTTTTATTAAATTGACACCGATTTCCAATACTGTGTGATTCAGAAACACAGGGTTCCACCTCTCCGGGCGTATGTCTCCACACCTCTGGTCCTTTGCTGACCCAAGGGCACAGCGCTTCCTACAGTTACTAAGCTCAACATTCTCTGACCAGCGTAGAATTTCCTGGAAAAGTCTAGACTACAGAGATACCTCAGACACCAAGCTGGAGCAGGAAATCAAGAGGAAGAGAGTTCTAGCGAGGGAGCCAACAACACTGCCTGCGCACGCCAGCCCTGCTCCTGACGCCACCCCCAGGCGCTGCACGGGCGGAGCGTCGGGCTGGCCCAGGCGGGCGGGGGGGGCGGGGGGGCTGCCTGTGAGTCTACCCAGGGATTGGTGGCGTGGCAGGTCCCTGCCTTCCCTGTGCACACCTTGCTTAAACTCAGGAGGATCCACGAAAGGGGACTTCCCATTTCTTTTTCAACAGCATCTATTTTCACAAGAAATTTCTTGCCAGGGCAAGAAATGTTAGGAAACAGTCAATAAAATCTAAGTCCATACACCAGGCTCCAGAAAGCTACTGTGTTTTGCTGGTAAAGGAATAAAACATGTTCTTTAGAGAAGTCAAGGGAGGTACCCAAAGATGCAGAGCTGGGGGGAAAAAAGCACCCCAGAGCCTACCAGCGGCACCCTCAGCAACGAGTCTCACAGCAGTGGGTGTCCGCACCCCCGGGACAGACAGGAAGCAGGTGTTTTAGAGACTCCGTGGGGTGAATTGGTGGTGGGTTACCCAAGGGGAATACAAAATGTAAAAGACATAAATAACAATAAAAATATATACATTTAAAAAAAAATAGAGACTCCGTGGTAAGAATTCCACGGTGGCAATTCCAAAAGCCCAGCAGGATTCTGTCGCTCGCCACGAAGGCTCGTGTGCGTGGGCCAGAGGGGAACGCCTGATTTCTCTTCACTGTAAGACTCGGCAGCTCAACCCCTCAGACTCCAAAACACTTGGTCCCGGCCACGCCACGCAGCACTCTGGGGTCACTTCAGTCTCCTCCATGCAGGACAGGTGTCCCCAGTGCAGCCACCCGGAGGACACCACACAAGCAGCAGGAGGATTTCAACCGTCCTGTGAAAGCACAACTTCTCCCAATCTGGAAGCTGAAGACAACTCCTGGAAAAGCGGGCAACTGAGATGACAACACAAATTCCACAAAACCAGGTCCCAGGTGCCGATGAGCTCGTGAAGAGGCCCGCTGGGAAGCACGGGAGAAAGCAATGCTCTGGGTTGTTCGAGAAAGCCCCTGCTCTGGCCCACCTGCACCCTTCGTGCAGGTCTGCTCCGAGCCTGCCCCCCGCCAGAGATGCTATTTTCTTTGCTGCGCTGGTCCCAGCTGCGGCGGGCGTCCGTGCGTGGTTGTGGGCCTCACCCTGCCTTCCCTGCAAGCGAGCTCCACGAGGGGAGCGCCACTGTCCGACCTATTTGCCGCGATATCCCCAAGGCTTGGAAGAGCATCTGGCACCGGAGGTGCTTAGCATATACCTGTCCCGTCAGCGGGTGGGAAGGGAGGGGGGGAGGCAGCGTGACGAGCTCTCTGCAGCAGCCCTGGGGCAGGATTTTACATCCAGTTCCCATCACCAGGACAGGCCGGTCTCCCCGTGGAATTTACCTCGGACTGAAGGGCTCAGGTATAACCTTCCACCCGGACCATCCCAAGCGGGTTCAAAGACTGAGAAGGACGAGGACTGTCCCAAGCCCCAACACTGGCCCGGAGATCAGCGCCGAAGAGTTACCCCCACCTTTCCACGGGAGTATCGCCGGGGAGCCTGATTTAATGTTCCTAAAAGGTAGCAGAGGATGCTACCGATGTGTAAATTCTGCTGAAACTTAAGCCTTTAAATTCTACTGCACAGGGGCTGTCAGCAAGCAATATTTTGTGAGCTACGGATTCCAATAAAACTCACTCTGAGATGATGAAGCCTTCCTTGGTAGCCTAAGGGCTGATATATGAATAATCTGCTAGCATTATGCCGTGTCACTTAAATATTCCTTTGGAGATTTGTCAGAAGAAAATTTAAGTAAAATTAAAGTTCAAATGGAAATGAAAAATTAAGTTATGATCAAAGCTATAATCTCCTATCGGATCTTTTTTTTAACTATAGAAAGAAGTCCCGTGTAAGATTCTTGTTTGGTATTTATGGATCCAAATGGAGGTATTCCCACTGTGCCTTGTTTAAAAGACTGATCTGCAGGCTTTGCCTCCCCTCCCCTTATTTAGATGCTGAACATAGCTCCAGGGGAAGAACGGCATCTCAGTTTCTATGGGCAATCCAATTTTAATCATTTTTGTTTTATTGGAATTTTCATAGGAGTCCAGGTACAAGAGATTCAGAGTTAATCTAAGTCATAAACAAAGCAAAAATGGAGAGGAATGGAATGAATGGTAATTCAACACCGATAAGGCATGGTTCCTTTTTCCTAAAATATGCACCATGGTGTGGGGTAAGGGAGGGACTAGGAGAGGGGTACAAAGTACTGTTTGGATCAAGCTCCCTCAATGTCAGAAACGTGTCTGAAGTTTATCTAAATGTCTGTGACTCCCACAAGCAGCTCTTCTCCTGGGTTTCAGAATGTTCCCTGCCATTTACCAAACTGAGAGAAGCAGCTGTGATGGAGAGAGGTGACAGCAAGCGGAAGGCTGAAGTCCCTGGAGAGAGACACAGCTTGACCACGGAGCTAAAACGCACACTCTGAAGGCCGAGTGTTGGCTGCAGACGGAGCCCTGCATGGCCTGTCTGCATGTAATCCTCTGCCAGCGTGCCACATATGCTGCAGCCTGACAGCAAACCCCACAGAACGCAGAGATGATATCCAATGCGTGCCCTGAGCTGTAGACATCTATCAACACCATGATGATCATATTAATGAAACTAGTGAAGCAGCCTCTCCAGTCTAGACCAACAGTCTCTCTGTGTCTAAGCTTAAGATAGTTTTCTCCTGAGTCAAAAACAGTGAGTTTGAAATTTTCTTTATCAACCAAAAGAACACTTCAAAAAAGCACGCACATATATATACACACATACATACATACATATGTATGTATATATATGTGTGTGCATGTGTGTGTGTGTGTGTGTATATATATATATATATTTATATATGATTAACCCAGAAGAAGATGGAGAAGAGAAATGAAGGAACGCAGAACAGAGGATACAAATGAAAAATAAAACCCAAGGTAGCCAATTTTAATGTTACCTTATCGGTAAATAAGGTAAATCGGTTAAATGTAGTTAGTCTAAACGCTCCATCCAAGAGTCAAGCACAGATTGACAAAACGAACAAAAAAGCAAGATGAACTATATGTCATTTATAAGAGACACAATTTAAACATAAACTCAAATACAAGTTGAACTAAAAAGTGTGGGGAAATACCAACCAGGCAAACACTAAGATTAGAGGACTAGTGTTAATAATATCAGACAGAACAACCTCAAGACAAGGAGTATTATAAGAAATTAAAAATCATTTCATAATGATAAAAGGCTGAGTTTGTAAGGCAAAACAATTCTAGATGAATGTGCTGTAGCTAATAACAGAGTTTTAAAAGATATGAAGCAGTACTGAAAGAACTAAAAGGAGAAGAATACAAATCCACCAATTATGGTAGAAGATTTTAATGACCCATTCTAAGTAATTGATAATGAAACTAGACAAAAAATCACTAAGTATATAAAGTTTGAACAACTATATCAGTCAAACTTAACCTACTTGATATTTATAGTACAACAGATCCCAAAACTACATTCTTTTCAAATGTCCATGAAACCAGAGACTGTATGCTGCTGGTTTACAATGCAAGTTCTCATTAATCTTTAAAAAGAATCAAAACAATGACAGGCTTTTTCTCTGAAAATAATTGTATTAAATTAAAAATCAATGAAAAAATAACTTATCTAGAAAAGTCCCAAACATTTAGAAATGGAACAACACAAAGTAGAAATCACAAAGGAAATTAGAAAATACCTTGAACCATATGATCATTAAAAGACAATATGTTGAAATTTATTATGTAAAGATAAAGCAATGCTAACATAGATTAACTATTGTTTTTAAAAGCTTATACTAGAAAATAAGAACATTTTCCAAAAGATCCTGACTATCCAAAGCAGCCCTGAGGGGCAAATAAAGAAGAAAAACAGATGTATCACACACTGAACTTCAAAATATATTACATAGCAAAAATAATCAAAACAGTATGGGACTGGAACAAAACAGACACACAGATCACTGAAACAGAACTAAGAGTCCAGAAGTAAACCCATTTGGCCATTTGATTTATGATGAAGAGCTAAAACTATACAATGGAAAAAGGAAAGACTCTTCAATAAATGATGCTGGGAAACATGAACAGCGACATGCAAAAAAAGAAGAAAAGAAACTAGATCTTTATTTAATACCATACACAAAAATTAACTCAAACAGATTGAAGACTTGGATGTAAGACCTGAAACCATACATAGAAGAAAACATAGGTGATGCATCCTTGGACATAGGCTACAGAGATGTCTGTGGGACTTGACTCCAACCGCAAGGAAAACAAAAGCAAAGTTAACAAATGGGACGCCATCAAACTAAAAAGCCATTGTACAGCAAAAGAAACCACAGCAAAAACTAAAATGCAATCTACTGGATGAGAGCAGATATTTGCACACCATATATCCAACAAGGGGGTCAATATCCAAATGACATAAAGAACTCATACAAGTCAACTACATAAGAACAAAGAAGCCAACCCAAAAGTTGAACAGAAGACCTGAATAGGCACTTCTCCAGAGAAGATACACAGATTGCCAATGGGCTCGTGAAAACATGTCCAACTTGACTTATCATTAAGGAAATGCAGAACATAACTACAGTAAGATATCAGCTCATACCCATGAGGGTGGTCAAAAAGACTGGGGATAACAAGTGCTGGCAAGGGTGTAGGGAGAAAGGAGCCCCCACATACTGTTGGTGGCGGGTAAATGGTATCAAGTCTTTAAAAACTAAAAAGAGAAGTACCCTGTGATCCAGCAATAAGTGATAACTTGGAATTCATTAAATGGTTGCTCTTCAAAGGCCACCATTCAGAAAATGATTAGGAAAGTCCTGGATTGAAAGAAAATATTTGCAATACGTGCATCTGATTATATGCAGTTTATCTTAGGAATTCCTATAAATGACTAACAAGCACATAACAGACCAATTAAAAAATGAAAAGATTTGAACATAAACTTTCCAAGAAAAGATAAACAAATTGTCAATAAGCACATGAATGGCTGTGCCACATCATTAGTTGTCAGGAAAATGCAAATTGAAAGCATGATCAATACCATTTCACATCGGCTGAAAAATAACTGCAGCGACACACATTGGTGAGGACGTAAAACAATTATGTCAATAGTGTAAGATGGTACAACCATTTTAGAAAACTGCTTGGCAGTTTCTTATAAAGGTAAACACGCCATGACCCAGCAATTCCACCCCTGCGTATTATTCACCAAAGAGAATGCAAATATATGGTCACATAAAGACTCCTAAGTAACTGTTCAGAGACATTTTATTCAAAATAATCAAAAGCTGGAAACAAGCGCTCGCTAGTGGTGGGTGAATAAATAAATAATGGGCTATTCCATGCAATGAACTCCTACTCATCAATAAAAGATAAAAAGGGGAGAACTGCTGATATGCACAATATGGCTCAAGCTCTAACATACTTTATGGAATGAAGAAAGTCAGGCACAGGGATAATTCCTATAGGCGCTGAGGTGCTGGCGGCCTTCACATACAGCAGGGGGTTCCAAGAGTGATTGCCCTGGGATGTGACAGAGCCGAGTGCACAGGGTGCCGAGGGGACTTTCCAGGATGGTGGAAGACTCTTGCCTGGGGTGACGTTACAGGACAATACACAATTTTCGAAACTAATCAAATCAAACACTTCGGGCCTTTGCATTTTATGGTATGTTTTTCACAATCACCTAGAACATGCAACTCCAGATTTCTTGGACTTGATCCAGTTGTGTACACTACAGAATGTTGATTTTTTCAAGTCTTGATGTTATTTTAATTCCTTTTATGCCTCTCTTTTTGAGTTTCTCCCAACAAGCCAATCCCTGGATTACCATAGTCTTTTTTTGCAGCCAAGTTGTGAAGGACCAAACGCTCACATGCCAGTAACGGAGGTCTTGGCTCTGGGGTACTCTGCAAATCCAAACTCCATCGTTCCAGGACTTATTTACTGCTCACACTCCCTGCAAGATTGTCTCCATCATTGCTCCAAAATTGAAAACGCTGCCTGAGTTACACCTCTCTAAGCACCAGCTGCCTACGATGTGTTTTGTTTAAACGGAAATGTTTTTTTTTTTTTTTTTCTCATTTGAGCCAACTGCACTCATCACAAACCTTCACCTAAAAACCCAGATGCCCATCTCTCCTTCCGCTTTCAGTAGATCCAACAATATCAGGTAGTGCTAAAATAATGCAACCTTCTTTCCAGAGGGCATTTGTTCACTTTTATTACTTCAATACACTTCTTTTAAAGGACTCTTTTACCACAGTGACTGCAAAAAGTAAACATAACAGTATCCAATGTGAGACCAACATTGCTGCCTGTGGAAACGTGTGGATTACGCTCTGCTCTGTGTGATTAAAAGGAGAATACGAAACATTTATTATGTCAGGAACATACTAGCACCTGATGGGCTTTGTTCCTGACATAATCATAAAGATGAGAGAGAAGTGCTGGCAAGAATGGGGAGAAAGGGGAGCCCTTGCACACTGCTGGTGGGAGTGTAAATGGCACAGCCACTATGGAAAACTGTATGGAGGTTCCTCAAAAAAATTAAAAAAGAAGCTAGCACGTGATCCAGCAGTTCTATTTCTGGGTATATATCCAATGGCGACAAAATGACCTCATTGAAGAAATATCTGCATCCCCAGGCAGATAGCAGCATTATTCATAACCATGAAGATATGGTAGATAAAGAAAACTATACATATGTTCATACACACACACACACACACACACACACACACACACACACACACTGGAATACTATTCAGCCATAAAAAATAAGGAAATCCTGCCATTGGCAATAATGTGGATAAATCAAAGACATTATGCTAAGTGAACTAAGTCAGAGAAAGATAAGTACTGTATGATCTCAAATACTGTATTATCTCATGTTTTTTGGAATCTTTTTAAAAAGGAAAGAAGGGGCCTCCCTGGTGGGACAACGGGTTAGCACAGTGCTGTGGAGCTGTCGGCGGCTGTGGCGTGAGTTCAATGCCCGGCTGGGGAGAATCCCACATGGCACGGCAGATCTCTCCTGCCTCGCCTGCTACTCCCCTCAGTGGTGTATTTTGGTTGATCTGCCTGTTCTGTTCCCCACTCTGTCTCTGGTGAACCCTCTCACCACCTCACACCTCTGGCCTGTATCCAGCTTGTATGCAAAAACAAAAATTAGAAAAAAAGGAAAGAAAAACTCAGAAAAAGAGTTCAGACTTGTGATTACCAGGAGTGGAGGGTGGGGAAGGGGAATTGGATGAAGTAGTCCAAAGGTACAAGGTACAGTTATTAGATAAATAAATACTGAGATGTACTGTACAACATGGTGACTATAATTAACACGAGTTAAAAGGTGCTAAGAGAATAAACCCTAAAAGTTCTCATCATAAAGAAAAGAATTTTGTCTCTCTTTTTCCTCTATCTGTATAAGGTGATGAATGTTAAATAAACCTTTTCGGTAATCATGTCACAAGACTTGTACGTCAAGTCATTCTATTTCCACCAATGGCATGTCAATTTCATCTCAATGAAACAAAGAAAAAACAATCTGATAAATAAAGGTTTTCAAAGTATAGTGGAGAGTGTGCACTGACAATTTTGAAGCTAAAAAGCTGTCATGAAACAATTACCAATAATTTTTTGAATGTGGTGAATTGATTATTAGATGAATTGATTAATGCGAGAACTCATTTCCAGAGATTTGGCCAGCTTCTCATTTTCACATCAAAAATGCTTTACAAATATTTATTGAATTGAAATTAAAAGAAAGAAGCTAAGACCCTGAGCCTGGCAACCTACAGGCTGAACACTGCAACCACCACAAGCTCCAAAGCTGCCCCATCGCTGCTTCAGCCTCTGGATGAGCCTGCAGCCTGGCACGCCCAGATGGCGGCCTCAGG
This sequence comes from Scalopus aquaticus, assembly GCA_004024925.1. Classification (NCBI taxonomy): domain Eukaryota; kingdom Metazoa; phylum Chordata; class Mammalia; order Eulipotyphla; family Talpidae; genus Scalopus; species Scalopus aquaticus. The sequence goes on from PVIJ01001561.1 coordinate 96,584, forward strand.
GACCCGGGACAGAGGGCCCAGCCAAATTCCCTATAAACAGCTGCTGCTTATGCTACCAAGTTTGCTGCAACATTGTCACACAATGGACAACTGATTTAAGAGCCTATTTGCATGGGATATTTCATGGAAAATATGGTTGTGTCCCTCATAGGAAAAACAAATCCAGCCCACAGCAGAGCTGGGCCTGAGAACATGGCTCTCCACAGCCATCCAACTCTGGAAGAAACCCCGGAGCAAAGCCCCCCACAACTCCCCAACAAATGTTGGGGAAACAGGCCCAAGTGCCTTCACCTTCTCGCACACAGGGCCTCAGCCCCAGATGTGCGGGCTGCTGGAGCAGTGACTCCAGCCAGAGGGAGCCGAGAGCCAAGGCCCCTCCACCGAGGGTCGGGGCGGCTGGAAGCCAAACCAGCAACACGGCTTGGAGCTGCACCCTGCAGGTCCCCCACAGCAACGCAGTTATTTTAGACACGCTTTCCGGGTGGCGTTCCATGTTTCTCAGCAAAGCAAACCAACACCTCTCTGGGATGAATTCGAACCAAGAATTAATCAGCTCTGGCCCGGGATGGGCGTGGGAGTTGCTGGCTGTGCAAGAACACCCTGCAAATGGCTTTCCGGGTCTACACACCCTCATCCGGGCCGACGCTTAGGTTCGCAGACCTGAAGTCCTCCCGGATGGAGGGCGGGGCGGAGGGCGGGGGTTTGCTCCCACTTGTCAGTCTGTTTCAAGCTTTTTGATCCCGCCCTTCCTCTCCAGGGGTCCCTGTGTTAAACAGCCAAGGGATTGATTTTATCTCCCAAGTCTCCAGGAATCCACTGCAGCTGCACCCCCCACCCCAACCCTCACCCCCACTCCCCCCCACCCCCGTGACGCAGCCACAGCTGACCACCGCAGGCTCCCGCTGTGCGGCTGCAGACACCTCTGACTTCCCCCAAGTCTCCTTGTTACAATCTGTACTCTGAGCAGCAACCAGAGGAATCTTCCCAGAAGGTACCCCCAAACAGATCACCCCCCATTCCACGGTTCCCCATCACCCTGCCGGCTAGCAGCTACAGGAATGTGGCCTCTACTGGGCGTGCTGTATCTCGACTTGTCCTCATCTCACCCCATGAAGCGGAGGCCCGAGAGGACACAGCCCCTCTCCTCCTCCAGCCTGGGTGCCCGGCTCCAGCCAGGGAGACTCTTTGAGATCCCACAAACCCACTACCTTCCTGTAGACCTCAGGGCTGCCACATGTGCTGTTCTTCACCCTGAAATGCTGTTCCCACCCTTCTTATTTGGTCAGCGCATATTCACCTTTTGGGTCTCCCTCCTCCCCCCGCACTGTCATTTCATCAGGAAGACCATTTTTCACTAGAACATCTTCATTGAAACACAACCACATACCAGACAATTCACCCATTTAGAGGATATAACCTAATGGTCATCACAATATTCACGGACTTGGGTAACCACCACCATCATCCTCTCCCCCGAGAGAAACCCCAAATCCCACTGCACCTGCCCCCAGCCCCTGGCAGCCATGCATCTACCTCCCAAGCCAATGAGCTTGACCAAGTGGACGTCACGTGTCAACGAAGCCGCACCAGGTGGCCTTTTGCATCTGGCTTCTCACACTGAGCACAAGGTTTTTCTCGCAGGTCCTCCAGGTTCCTTCTGAAGGTCAGTGACCGCTGAGAGGGCACTTCCTGCTCACCCTCCACAGCTCAACCCCTGGGCTCTTCCCTCAGGACTGTGGAAGGTGTCACTCACTGCATGAGGACATGTGCCGTTTCTCTCAGGTTTAAACATCAGAGGGGAATCTCCGGCTCCGACGAGAACTCATGTCTACCCTCCCTTTGGGGCTGCAAGCTGTTTAAGGGGGGCTCTCCCGACTCCCCGATGCGGAGGGCCCCTCCCTCCATCTGCATATTGTCCAGACGCCTTCCCGTCTCCCTCCCAGCGGTTAGGACGGGTGCAGCCACGAGCCGGGTCGCTCTCCACTTAAGGCCACCCCTGTAGACGCTCGGTGTCCAGGGGCAACACGCCGACAGCCACGTCTCAGCTTTTGCGTCGTGTGGTTAGCACATTTTTGACAAAGTAAAACCAAGCAGGTGAAAGTAATTTCCACCACATTACTTATTTAACGTTATTTATTTAACATTATTTATTCAGGAATATTATTTATAGCCCAAATAACTTGTCAGCATGTATTAATATTTTTAAATATTAATGAAACACTACATTCTTTTTCATTATTAGGATTTCAAAACCCAGCACCTCTCAAGTCGCGCTCCCCTCATTTCAAATGCTCCACAGCCACCTGCAGAGAGGGGCTCCCCAACCCCGCAAGGGGCAGCTCAGAACTGTTCCCCCCCAAGGCAGAGCCCTGATTCAGCCCGTTATCTGTAGTCCCAGTCCCGGGCCCGGGCCCTCCTTCCAGGTCATGAATATTTGCCAAACACTGAACAAATGGGCCCACCAAGCTCCGCTCCTCCAAAATAACTCCAAAAATTCCACAGCCACACACAGCCACCTGGTCTTGTTCAGCAACCAGAGTTTGTCAAGAGGAGGGGACAGGATGCAGGAGGCTGTTCCCGTGCGTGGGTCCCTGGGACCCTCCTCCAAAGCGCATCTTTGCAGAAACCAGATTCCGTTCGTCACCGAGTCCTTTTCGATATGGCTGTTTCCGTCCACGGTGCGTCATCTACTCTGCAAGGACGGAGTGTCTGGCTGGGGGAGCCTTTTAGAGTCCTCCCTTTATTTAGGATGCTGGTTCACGTTGTTCTAAGCGAAGTCGCCCTATCAAGTGGGCACCCCCCGATCACACACACACACAGCTCACAAGTCCATGGTACACAAGTCTGGCAGCAGCTTGCTAATTGCCAGCCTGCTTTGTGGTGAGGAAATTATGACCAGCATGCAAAAACCTGTATCCATCCAAGCATTCTGACTCCCTGCAAACTTCAAATCGACAATTGATGGACTCCCTCGGCTCCTGAAGACAGCTTTGTCAAAATCACACAGGAACGGACAGAAGCTGGGGCTGGCCCCTTGGGGACTCCACCGCGGTCGGTATGGGGCTGCTGGCACATGGCTGATCCGGCCCGCGGGATGGCTATGCCCGGCCCTTTGCCCAGGCTGGGTCCCTGCTGCCTGGGCTGCCGCCAGACGCACTCAGTCGCAGAGGCGTTAGCCGAGTGTTTATCGGATTGCATCGGTGGCGGGGGGTGGCCGAGCATGGCGGGGCGTTGATGGGCCGGTTTCTCACGACGCCCCATCTGTATGCAGGCCCCTGGCTGGACGACTGCGGTTCTTCCCTCTCAGGAGTCAGAGTCTGATTCTCCAGCCCTTGACGTCGGGCTCGGCCGCGTGTCCTGCTCGGGCCGGCGGAGCCCTGGTCTGCTGCGTTCTGTGACCCAAGCCCAGTGGGAGTCCTCACTTGTGTCTGCACCCTCACGCTGACGTGGGCACACACCGGGGGGCTGCTGGCCGGAGCGGAGCTTCCCAGACATGCCCAGGCCAGGTGGTCAACCTGCAGCTGACCCGGGGCTGAAGCGCACAGTGTGGGCCCACTGGGGGTTCTGGGAGAGGCTGGAATGCGGAGACGCGCGGGGCATGGATGGAGCCGCAGGGGATGCTAGGCAAAGTGAGTCCAAAGAGACAGCACAGGTGACTTCACCCCTCTGTGGAACACAGGACAAAGGAACACGCAAAATCAAACCAGAACAAGCCCTAGGACTGGACTGCAGGACTGAGGCTCCAGCGAGGGAGGAGGGAGAAGAAAGGCGGGAGGAGACCCGATGGACCGGGGTGGAGGACGGGGGCTCGGTGGCGGGTGTGGCTGGGACACATCTGAAGAGGTGTGAACCCGGCCCCCTAAATCCTACAGTGTTGCAAACCAACATTACCTCAATTAAAAAATGCCTAAAAATTAAAATTCACTACCACAAATGAGGCGGTGGGTCACACGTGCGAACATACGTGCATACACACATGACAGCTAGGCAGACAGGTGTGGTCGGTGGATGGGCAGATGGACAGAAAGGTGCAGGGAGCTGCTGCGCCCCCTCCTTGCCCTCGCTCTGTCACGTGAGGATGCCACTTTGGGAGGGAGGCAGCTCCGTGATCGGGAGGAGGAGGCAAGAGCACAGGCAAGTCCGCGCAGCGTGGGGAGGCCGCAGCCCCTGCTCGGGGCGTGGTCCAGCGAGTGGGCCATCGCCTCCTCTCACAAAGGGCAGGAGGCTCCCGGGAGCCCAGCCAGGGGACAGCGATGCCGGGGAAACTCCGCGCCACCAAATCCGCGGCGAGAAGCGTCGTGCTCCTGTTTCTGAGACCCTGTGAAGCCTGCTCTGAGCGCCTGTGTGCCCACGGCAGCGAGTTCCATCTTGGGGTCGGGGGCATCTCTCCCAACCCCGCGAGCTCACACAGGAGCTTGCGGTTGCCAAGCCGGGCAGAAGCTTCCAGAGGCCACAGCCACTGCAGCTGCTCCAGAGAGACCTTCTGCAGCCATCTGCTACAAGGCCCTCCCGCGGCCCTGACCCTGCCACTGGCCGGCGCAGAGCCCCTCAGCTGCAGCCCAGCTCCCACAAGGGACACCCAACAGCCTGCACTTCCTCTGCGGTCCCCCCAGGATCAGGACCCTCACTCTCCCGCTTCTCAACAGAGCGGCCTCTCTCCTCCCTGCACCTCAGGCTGACCCTCCTCAGCGCCTCAGGCCACAGCTCTTCACTTTCCCTCTCCAGGGAGGCGATCCAATACTGAATCTTCGTGCGCCCCTCTGTGAGGGCGGCTGGAGCAAGGGGTGCTGGGCGTGAGAACGACCCTCCTGTTTATCTTGCCTCACCACTCTATTCCCCCTCTATTGGCACATAGTAGGTGCTGTTAAAGCCAGCACAGAGTAGGGGCTGTTCATGTCCGTTGAGCTGAATTCTGGAGGGTGGAGCTATTAGAGAACAACAAGAGGGAAAAACCAACCACCAAAAAAAGACCTTTCTCCCCCCAAGCAATCACGGCTTTGAGCTCTGAAACACGGGGCACCTGCCCAAGTGTAGATTTTAATACAACAGCCATTTTGCCTCCAAACAAACTGGCATGGGCTCAGAAGCCGCCCCCTGCCTCTCGGAGGGAGCCAGTTTCTCTGTCTTTAAGTGTGCGGCGTTCCTCCAGGGAGGCAAGAGCGGTTCCCAGCCCACCGCCGCCAGCAGGGACCGCAGCCGTGCCAAGCGCTTGCTCGCCGAGTAGCATGTTGGATAGCGCCAAGCAAAATAACCGCATCCATCTGGAGCCACCCGCACTCCGCAGAGGGAGCACCCCATTTGTGGAGCCTTTGGCAGGTGGATCCTCGACATGGGTCAGCCACACGCTTTGGGGATTGGTTGCAAGGAGGAGCCAAAGGGCTGAGGAAATAAAGGAACGAGGATTGGGGGTTCCTGGAGCTGTCCAGGGGGAATTCGGGAATGATGAAAAGTGGGAGGAGGCAGGTGCTGGCTGAGACCAAGCCTGACACGCCCTTCTCGTGGTCCCCAGACTCAACAAGTCAACCAAATCCACCAGTGCCGGCAGCAAACGGGTTATGTGCGGAAATAAAGGAAGGGCCAAGTTTCCCGTAACCCAGCAGGGGATGGAGGCAGCAGCCGTGGCCTCGAGGGCTCGGATGGCCGGGTGGTTCTGGGAAAGTGACCCCTCCACCTGGCCTTGGCGGAAAGCTCAGGCACGGCTCCGATGCCCACGGACCACGGAATTCGTGGCTGGAGGGCGCTGGCTCTGGAGTAGATGCCCTGACCCATCTCCCAGTGGCGCCGCCTCCTCCTGGGATGTAGAACTGCTCCGTCCCTTTAAAGTCTCGGTGCTGCATCCCTAAAGCAGAGGCCACATTATCACCCCTGCAGGAGGTGACGGTGAGTCAGGTGTCAGCCCCAAATCTGGAACACAGTCGGCCTCCATAAACGTGAGTGGTATCACCCCCAGCTCAGGATCTCCGGGGGGCCCAAACTGCACTGAAGACGAGAATCCCTCAGGACCCCCAAGCCCTACCCCAGACCTGCTGAGGCACAGTTACTGGAGTTAGGGGTCTGGGAATCTGTAAGCTAAAACCCGCAGAGTGGCCAATAAAAACTTGGGCTCTTTTTTTTAACATTTCAGTCGCTCTTAATATATTCACAGATATGTGACCACTGTCAATGAGTCAATGCTAGAACATTCCATCACCTCAAAAAGAATTCCATATGCTTTAGTGGTCACCCCAACCCAGCCCCTGACTCCCTAGCCCTAGGCAGTCACTCGCCTGCATTCTGTTCCTAGGGAGCCCCTACTCTGGACGTTTCTAAAATAGGATCATACCATCTGTGACCTTCCTTCACACAACATACTAATTTCATGGTTCACCCATGCTGTGCAGATATCAGGGTTCACTCCTTCTTCAGGGCCAAATGATATTCCATGGTGTGGTCTTACCAGATTTCACTTATCTTGTCAACTGTTGATGGCATTTCAGTGATTTCCACCTTTTGACTATTATGAATGGTATTACCGTACAAGCTTAGGTACAGACGCCAGTTTTCATTTCTGAACAGACATCTTTCCAAGGAAGATTACGAATGGCTAACAAGCACTGAGAAGATGCTCCACATGACTGGTCATTGCAGAAATGCAAATCAAAACCATCACAGACACCAGTGCACACCCACTGGGAGGGTGAGTAGATCAAAGTAGAAGACAGCAACTGTTGGCATGGATGTGGAGACACTGGACCCCCACATTGCAGGTGGCTCGTGAGATGGGGCGACGGCTTTGGAAAACAGTGGGGCAGGTCCTCAAACAATTAAATATAGAGTCACCAGCTGACCCAAGAATCCCACTAAGTTTAGATCAACTTGGTTTCTTTTAATCTGCCAGTGAGTGATTCTAGGGGGTAAGATACGGTTCTTGACAAAACCTGGTTCCTCAAAGACTTCATCAGTTGCTCACCAACGAAACCACCTACTGTCGCAAGCCTGGAGGAAGATACTGGGCCGGACTGCTGGGCCCTATCGTGTGCCCCTGGACGTAAGGAAAGAGGGAGGGGTTTGCTCCTGACTTTGCGGGGCTTTGCTCCTTGCCTCCGACTTCCCACACTCCTGCATCAGGCCTGACTCTCCCGTACCTTTGAGTGGTTCTCAGTGAGTTTCCAATTCTAGAGATGATTTTCTGAGACAAACCCCTCTTTTAAAAAAATTGCTATTATGGGTAGTTATTCTGCAGAGCTAAAACAAATTGCATTTGTACATGAATTGATTCGCAGAGATGCAGCACAATGCACTTCCGTGCGTGATGAAAGCACGCGCTTCGCGCTGGGCTCAGCGGCAGATGGGGCCTATTCAAGGCAGGCCCAGCAAGACCCTGGGCTCTTAATTGATCCGTGCAGAGGTTGAGTCACCTCTGAGGGCTTAGACACGTCAATCATCTTTTTATCCTCCTCTCCCTGCAAGTTCTGGGCACGCCAGGGTTTTGCACATGTTGATGAATGGACAGGAAGCGACAGCAAGGTGGAATTCCAGATATGCGGTCAGGATTCCAGAAACCAGGAATCTGAAGCAAGCTGTGGCCAACTGCCTCGTTTCAGCATCATTTCTCCACCTCAACCCACGTGGCCCTGTCACCGAGCTCCTGTCTACGCGGACACAGGTATGCGCCAGGCACCGATGCCCCACACTCCCTCTGGGCACATCTGCTCAGAAAGCTCCGCACACTGAGATTTCACTTCTGTTGTGCTCCTGCCCCTCAGCAGCAGGCCTCGTCCTTCCCGTCACAGCAAACCCTGCTACATGTGCCCCAAAGGGGCGCACACGCCTCCCCGTGGCCAGCTCTCTGAAAGGCGCACCCTGGCGGCCCCTCATGTTCATTTGAAACAAGTTCCCATGAGGGGGTGGCCCTTCATGCCAATCATGTGATTCTGCGAGCCCCTCCCCCGCGCTGAGTTACTGAGTCACACCACACACGGCGGCACGCACCGGGCAGTCTTGCCCTCCGAACAAACTGGTGCCACCAGCTCCCAGGTCCAGAAGCAGGCGCCTCCCCATGCCGCGCCCCCGTCAGACACGGCTCGCCCTGCCTGCCTCCAGCCTCACGCGTCACCCGGCTCTGGGCATTCTGGTATGTGCCATTTCTCCAGGGGGGTGACGGATGTTCCCAGGGGGACGCTTGGCAAGGTCACAACTTGGGGGGTGTTCTCAGAGGCTGACAGGGTGGGGCCCCGACATGCAGCTATACCACCAAGGATACACGGGGCAGCCCCACCGCAGGGAAGTGACCCCCCCGATGTCCACAGTGTGTCAGCCAAGAAACCCCAATGGGAGGGGCTCACACTCGATCCACTGGCCCTTCCAAGCTCGTGACCACTTTCAACCCGTTATGCTGACCATTCGCTCAGAAGCAGAAATGTCATTTGGAGGCAGTTAGCGTCCAAAACAAAGAAAATTCGGAGCTGCCAACACACCTGGTGCCTTCGGGGCTGGGATCTGATTTCAATTCTTTCCGTCTCGTTTCTGAGTGATTTTTCTTAAAGTGGCATCCGCTGAGCTCAAGGCCCTAAATGCCCACGTGGCCAAGGTTCACGGGGACATTTCGCACACGCCCACAGAGTCACACACCCATTTACAGGCTGACACCCTCCGACACACCGCCAGGCCATGGCCGCTCCAGGCTCCTCTTCTTTAATTCAGACTCCCAGACCCAGCTCAAAGCCCCCGCCACACACACACACCGGGAAAAAGAGGGGATCTTTTCTCTCCACTCAAGAATATAGATTTTAAGAAACAAACACTTCTGCACCTCCAAGCAGGCTGGACTTCCCGAGCTATACATATTGATCAGCATTTTATTGTCAATTTTCTTTTAGTTGAACTGGGGAAAAAATATGATCTAATTACGACCTCAGTGGCAGTTGGGAGTCCGTCACACTAAATCGAGTTGGGTGTGTTTGCGTGATTGAGGTGTTTAATTTCGGGGACCAAGAAGCAGAAGTAAGGGGCGTCTGAACATGATTAATACAGCATGCCTGAAAAGGGCTGAGTAATCCCACCAGCACCGAGTTCGAAGCAAGAAGGCATTTCCTTCAGTTCCAGAACCGAGCCTGGTGGTCCAGGGCTGCACCCACCCTTACGCATGATGCTTCAGGCACAACTCTTCAAGAGTTCAGGGAACATCATGGCAAGGGGAAGGCTAAATGGTCCATATCTCGGTGAAACTGCTATAAAGGCAAAATCTGGCCTTGTAAGCAGTGCCTGCTGGGGTCCTCTTAGATTTCCAGATCCTTCTACTTCATAAACCAATTGTTTTTTTGTAATTTGGGAACCAACATAAAGTTGCTTTTGTTTATTTACTTATTTATTATTTAGTTATTATTTAGTTATTATTTTTGGTGACAAAGAACTTTCTTTAAACCACCCATTTCACCAAAAAAAAAAAAAACCCTGCACAGTCAGGCTAGTGTAGGTTTTGCTGCAGTAACAAACTACCACTAAGTCTCGGTGACATCTAACAACGGCAGCTGTTCTTCTCAGTTCCTGGGCTCCTGGTACTTGTGTGGGTATGTCAAGGAGCAGGGATGCAGGGGGCTCTGTGCCCACACTGAACTTATTCCAGGACTCAAGCTAAAGGGTTTCCATTACCTGTCAAGCCCACAGAGAGAGGCCAGTGCTGGGCGCTGGGGTCACACACTGGGAATTAGATGCTCCAGCTGACAAGAGAAAATCTTCCCCAGCCCACTGGCCCGTGCTAGTCACACACCTACCCCCCGCCCCACCACAGAGGGAAGAGGCACGATCCTCCCACTGCCAAGAAGGAGAGGACTGGGTACGAATCGGCACCAAACATTTCTGCCCATAGCATTCCACAAAAGAAAACTGTGAAATTACAAAACAAAATTTAATAGACTAGCTCTAATTCAGAATAAAGAAAGATCCCTGCCTCCCCCAAAAATAAAAATAAAAGACAACCAGCAATCTTTCACCAAGATGCACATTCTCAGAATGTTTTCCCAGGTTTGGGTTGTTTTTTGGTTTTCAGTTTTCATTTCCTCCTTGACTATGAACATTTTATGCGGAACCATCACCGTACAAAGAACACCATTTCAAGACCCAGGGTCTGGGAGTGGGGGCGGGGAACGACGCTCCCGCTCCCATGGACAGAGGGCACACGTCCCCAGTTCCCAACAGCCCCCCAACAGCGCACAGCTTCATGTCCTGCCTGGCTCATAGACTTTCCTCAACACGGTCAGGGCCAGGTCTTGAGAACCAAAATCCCCCTCCAGTTACGTTCTCTGGTCTGCTGCCTCTCCTGCCCCCAGCGCTTCCGACAACCTCGCGTGCCCTGCCGTTTCCCCTCCTCACCGGACCCTACAGTCATCGCCAGTTCTTGCCCTTTACTTCAAACCCTTTCTCTCCCGTTAAGCTCAAGCAACAGTCAACTGAGTACATTTTGTTTTTAAAACCCCATCGTGCCTTCTCGGTATTGTCTGTCTCTTTAGCCATCCTTCCATCTGCTTGTAAAGCTCAGTCTGGGTCACAGTCACTTAGCATGAAGAAGGCCTGTTTCTTGGGATGATAAGATGTTAGGGGATCTCTTTCTGATATTTTTCTGTATTCTTGAATTTATTTTTAATATATATTTTGTTAAAAACAATCAAGGTGTTATATTTTAATCTACCAAGTATTACACTTATTCACAGATTTGTCTAGTCTCCATACTTGATTATAGACTGAGTCATCAGTTCACTTTGGGGTCCCAGCCCCAGAGATTCTGATTCAAAAGGAGGAAGCTTGGAATCTGCCCGTCCCAAAAGCATCTAGATGGTTCTCCTACGGTGGTTCCAAAACAGCATTTTGCACCTGCTGCAAAAAAAAGGACCCCTGAGGAAGCTGACTCTAAACTTATTTTTTCTGCCAAACACAAGCAGCAGCTGAGTCTTACCCAGTCAGGTGTGTGCCTGAGGAGCTCAGGCATGGTTTGATCAAGGTTGGGGACCTAAAAGGAGGCACCTCTCTCGATGCTGAGTCCCCACCTCCCACAGGGTAGAAAATCACGACCCTTCCAGCTTCAGGTCCCGTTTATTTTTGTTCCAAGTGGAAGCGCCTCATCCCCAGACCCAGCGCCAGCTACTCACTACAGCTTCACACTCACTCTCATAGTGCCCACCCAGCGTGAGAAAGCAAAACGGCTCCTGGCGGCATGAAATGGACAGGGAAGCCTGGGGCAGCCAGCCGAGGAAGACACCAGTGACTCCCAGGAAAAGGCCGGGCTGCGGCGCCCTCCCTGAGCCAGCTCCAACTCAGGACCAGACGTCGGGGCAAGCACAGCTTCCGGTAGGGCAAATCCCACGGGCCCGCGGATGCCTGGCCAATACCGCTGAAAGACGGAGAGATCTTTGGGCCTTTTTACCAAGATTCACCTCTCTCTGAGGAGTGGGGGACTCCCCCCACATTTTAGTGCAATGCCTCCTATGTTCCAAGGTCACTGGGGCTGAGAGATGTTAAACAACCCCCCAAGTTCCCACCTCTTGTGGTGGCAGAACCAGTGGACTCCAAGAGAGTTCCCACACACTGCAGCTGTGTCATTAGAGAGGTGACTGGAGCCCCCAAATGCCACTTTCGTTTCTAGACACTGACTAAAGCCCCTCTGCGAATATTTAGACGAGGACTGTTTCTTGCAGAGTGCCCCTGTGGGATGAGTTTGGAGAGGTTTCCCAGAGGAAGACCCTGCACGTCAGGAAGTTGGGGGCCAGCGTCCTGCACCGCCCCCTAGTTTTCCGGACAGTGAAAGTCAACGATGGTTTCACAGGACAGGAAACGTCACACGGTCACAGAATGTTTTCATTCTCAAGGAGTCCCACTTGCCATCTTATCTCATGCTCCCAACAGACCTGGGAGAGAAGCTGCGTGGGATTCTTAGCCCCTGCCAGGGAGAGACTGAGGCACAGCTTCAGACCACACACTGGCAGTGTAATAACTGGAGAAGACCGTGATCACTGTCAGCCCCTCCTTGCCTAGCCCCTCCGAGGCTGCGACCCCCCCAGCAGGGGACAGGAGGGCTGGCCCACTGAACACTGCCGTGGGGGGGGGACTCAACCCCGCTGGCCTGGTTTCTCAGCCGCCTCCTGTCTGAGATCTAAGTAAGGCGCCCTTGCTCCCCACCCTGCAAGTCTCACCTGACACATCAGGTCCTCAGGGAACACTTCCCTGAACCTCCGAGATGAGCCAGAGCCCCCCGCAACCGTCTGGGATTCCCCTGCTGTGGAACTTCACCTCATACGTCATGAGGTATTCAGACACGAGGCTTCGTATGCTCACTGTGTTGTCCACAGCACTCCAAAGATCAACAATAAGTGGTGAAACCCCGTGTCTACTGAGTGTGGACAATGCACTTTTTATTTAATCTTCACTATATCTGCAACAGTAGGAGTTATTAATCATCGATTGTCAGATCAGAAACCTGAGGCACCGAGAGGTTATATAACTTGCCCAAGGAGCTAGTTAGGTGGTGAAACTCAGTCTGATCCTCCATTCTTAACCCCTAAAGTAGGTGTCTCCCCAGAATCTGGTAGGTACTTAAAAAGTCTTTGTGAAATCAATGTGGATGGATGGATGGATGGATGGATGGATGGACGGACGGACGGATGGATGGATGGATGACGGGTAGATGGATGGATGGATGGGTGGTGGGTGGATGATGGATGGATGGATGGATAGACAGACAGGTGGGTGGATAAGTAGATTAGTGGGTGAAGGGATGGATGTGTGGCTGGGCGACGGGGGGCGAGGGGATGGGTGAGTAGATGGGTGGGTGAGTACAGATGGGTGGGTAGGTGAGTGGATGGGGGTGGGGGGTGGATAGGTGCACAGGTGGATGGGTGAGTGGGTGGAGGGAGGAAGGCAATGGAGCAGTCCGGCACTGTGCCATTTATTCAGGGTCCTCTACAAAACCCAGAGTCTCCTCCTGCAGATGGGCAGGCAAGGGCACTTGTCCATGAAGTGTCCATTGTTTTGGAGAGTTCCGGCCTTGGTCGCTGCTCTCTGAGCAGCCGCATTGATTAGGAAAGTCAAAACTCGCACTGATGATGAATTTCCGCACCAACTGAAGGTTGCTGAGCCGACAAGAGGGGGGCTGTCGATACCTTGCCCGGGTCCACTGCTGTCATTACAGGCAAGCGCCACCCAGAGGCTCCTTAATCTTCTATCACTTGAGCACCCTCACCAAGTCTACCCCACCATAAGGAGAAGGCAGGGTTGACCCAATACTTGGAGTTCACCCTCCAGCCCCTTTCTCTGCCCGGACCAGACCCTCAGCGCCAGACTCCCCCGCGCCAGCAGGTCGGCCCTTTCCCAGCCGAGGGGCCGCCCGCCCTCAGGCATCTTCACCCCCTCACAGCCCTCTTTACCAGGCTCTCCTTCAGTCTGGCCCCCATCAGAGACCAAAGCAGTTGCTGACAAAATCCAAGTCAACCTGGGTGAGGGGTGGGGGCAGGGAGCAGGCCTCGACTATGAGCTCACGCGCTCAGCAAACTTGAGGGGAAGAGACAGAGGACACATCGGAAGACGCAGAGCGGGTTTGGCGTGACCAGCTGGAGATCCGGGCAGCAGCCCCTCCGTCCAGCATGACGCGGACCCCGTTTCTGCCGCAAACGTTCATCCTCCCACACCGACGAGTGTGTAAGGTCTTTGCTGGGAGCAAGTCAAAAAGGTGGGGTGCGTGATGCAACACAGTGAGAAGGCTCAGGGGGGTACGGTCCCGACACCACATCCGGCGCCCCCCGTGCTGTCGGAGAGCTTCCAGAGCAGTGGTAGCTAGCGCCAGCCCGGGGAGCAGTCACAGGGCGTCAAGCGCAGACACGACTCCAAATGATGGGACACCAGGAAAATTATGCCCCGTTCCTGAGCCTGTTTCCTCGTCTGTAAAATGGGTGTGAATCGTGTGCTAATTGAATGTTACCTGAGCATGTACTGAACCCCAGAGACGCAATGGAATAAGAAGCATGAGGTCTGCCCTCTGGTCCAAAGAAAAAGGTGCCTCTAGGTGCACTGCTGCAACAGAGAGACAGCGTTGCCAGGAGAACAGTCCACAGGGTGCCATGGGGCCAGGCTTCCCTGAGGGGCGGTCGCTCAGTTGGTTCACCAGGCTGGGGGGAGGGGAGAGATTTCCAGGCAGCAAGAGTAGGAAGTGCAAAGGCCCTGGGGCAGAAAAGAGAAGCGCAAGTACAGGTGCTGGAAAAGAGTCTAGAGAGGAAGTAACCGTGCAGGTAATCACAGCACCCACCCCACCAAGTTGCTGGGGGGACACTGAGACCCTGTCCGTGAGGAGTTTGAGGGCGAAACATAACAATCTTCTAACCACACAGAAGAAGGCTCCTGGTGTTTCCTAGGCAGCCCAGAAGCCAGGCCCCACCTTGACAGCACCCCCAGGCCCCCAAGCTGGACACAAACAGGCTTGTGGTATCTGGGGGCAGGCCCAGATCATTTCCTCCACAACCAAAGACGCAGAGCCTATGAGGAGGAAGCAGCAGCCTTCTTTCCAAGCTGTGGCGGTTTCCGGGAGGGTCTTCCAGATGGAAATGGGTCCTCAGCCCAGTAAGAGAGCCGCGAACCAGGCGCTGGAGGGGCAATCAGCAAGAACAAGTTCATGGCGGAAATGAAGGGCTTTGTTTGTTTGGCAAAACAGGGAGTGGTTTCCCGGCCAGAAGGGAGGAGGGTCTGAGGCGGCAGCGGGGCGGCTGTTGGCCCAGGTTTTCTGGGAGGGGGAGCAGTGGGCCAGAGCTTCCGTTTCATCTGCAGGCCCCTGCAGAGGGGCTGGAGGGAGCTTTGCAGCCATCTGCCCACTGTTTGCCTCTCGTCTGGCGGGCGGCTGGGCTCCAAACAAGGGCGGATGGGGCAGCTCTTGTCCCCTTGTTTGGAGAGAGACGGGAGGGAGACCAGCCCCAGCGGGGAGGCAGGGAGCCTCCCAGGCCCAGGGCGGATCACCCACCCCCCAGCTCTGTGCCACTAGAGGGCCCTGCCACCCTGATCCTGCAGAGAGTCCTGCGTGTGGAGACACATGGACACACCCACAACCCCCAGCGAAACCAGATGTGCGTCCAATCCAAATTTCAGAGAAACAACAAATCATTTTTAGTGTAAGTACACCCCAAATATTGCACTGGCATATACTGAGAAGTGGGTTCATCTGAAATTCAGTTGCAACTTAACCTCCTGTGTTTAATCTGGCAGCCCCATTCCACAGAAGTGCAGCCTCCATTACGTACGCACAAGAGCATGCACCCACACACAGGCACGCACACACACGCGCACAAACCCATGGACCTTAGAGTCCAGGGTGAGGAGAAAGCAAGAGCCAAAACCAGGGTCCCCAGCTCTCCCCACTCCATGTCTTCGGTCTGAGGCTCAGAACAAGTTGAGTCCCTGCCACCCCAGAGAATGGCCCCTGGAGCGGATGGCACATCTTGGGGAGCTGGGGGACGGGTGCTATATAACCGGGATATGAATTCAGCACAGCTCGCCCCCCTGACGTTCCTGCCCAGGGAACATCTCGCAGGCACACAGGCAAGAGCAGAGGGGTGTGAGCCGGACGCCGTGACACCATTTGCAACAGGGAGAAAGCAGAGGCCAGACACACTTTACAGCGCCATGAAGCTGTGCGCACACGGAAGGACTGACTCAGGAGAAGGCCAGGAGCCCGCGGGGGCCGGTGTCAAAGACACATCACCGGGACAAGAGGAAGCGCCTCAAAAAACATTCTCCTCCGTAAAGACTGCACCAGCCCACTTGAAAAAGAAGGTTAAGCTGAAACCACGTGTGTGAAGATGCACACGTTTGCATACACAGGAGACAGGAAGAAGGGCGTGCCCCAGCCCCTCCGATTGCCCCCCTGAGAAGCAAGGTTGAAGGTGGGGAGATAATGGAGCTGGATGGCTTTTGTGTTTTACAGACAGTGGTATTGTTTCAACTCTTCACAATGAGCAGTTGTACTGCTAGTAGTTCTACAGCTAATGCGCAGCATGAAGGCCGAGCGGTGACGCTCAGACCAGTCACCGCCTTCATGGAGCCGCCGCAGGCCGACAGCGCCGGCAGGGCAGTGCAGCCACGAGAGCAGGAGATGGTCCCGCCGCGCCCTCCTTCCAGCTCAAGCCAACAGGTCCCCGGCCAGGACAGGAGGCCCGTCCAGGCTTCTCCAGAAGGACTTCAGGGGTGCACACGGTCATCAGAGGAGAGACAGGAAGCAGGGACACGGAGCCAAGGAAACCCCCCAACCCCCGCTGCAGCCTCTTTGGAATGGGCACAGGACCTGAGAGCAGAGCCAGGCTGGAAGGGAGGGAAAGGCCAGTTCCTCTGAGCCCAGGGCTCTCAGGGGCCTCTGGGGTCGGGGCTGGTGGCCAGCAGCACTGTCACGTCCACTGCAGTTGCCTGCGAGGAGGGCCGTGTAGGGAGCTGTGTGTTGCTCAAAGAGCAAAAAAAAGCACCATCTGCTATTAGCGAGAGCTTTTGAGGCAGAAGCTTAAATATGCATGCCCAGACATTAAAAAACTTTGGGGGAAATGTTAATTTCAACAACCCAAGCTCTTGTACTTGCAAAAACCATCTTCCTTTACTCCCTCTTCTTGGTGATCTGGAGGCTCCGTACCCCAAACTCGCAGCACCAGGAAGGTTGCCACCACCGGATTTGGCAGCTAGCTGGGGACTGACCTTAGGAGATGCTTTGGGGGGTGGGGGTGCCAACAAGTCACCAGTCCTTCCCACCTTTCTCTCCCCATATAGAAAGTCTGACAGTACCCAGAACCCTGGTGCTCCTGACACCAAAGACCCTCAAAGTTGAGGCTCCTCTGAGTCCCACAAATTGGGGATTTGCTGCACCCCACCCAGAGTTGTGCATGTCAAGGGCATCTTCTCATGCTCCATAGAATATGGGGGAGCAAAACCCCTTCAACGTGAGACTCAGGGTACAGGGCCCAGCAGATGCCTTCCTGTGAAGGGCCAGATGGTAAATATTTCCAGTTTTGCAGGTCATATGGTTTCTGTCCCAACTACTCAACTCCCACTGAGCAGGAAAGCAGCCACAGACTCTAGAACATGAATGGGCCTGGCTGTGTGCCAATAAAACTTTATTTACAAACACAGGTGGGGAGCACAGGGCTGACACAGGAGCACAGGACTGACCCATGCTGTGGAGCAGCACCAAGCCCACTACCTGGCACACAGACATCTCAAATACCTGGAGAGGAATGTGGACGGCAAGTGGCCCTCAGTGGATACAGGGGAGGGCCCCCAACAGTACCATCTAATGTACAGGAAGCTGGACTTGGCAGGGCACTTCTTTAAGACTGGGGTCTCTCCCAAGTACACATGGAAAAGTGACAGCAGCCTGTAGAAGGGAGGACAGGGGCTTTGGAGTCACCCACACAAATTAAAGTTTTACAAGGGAGTCAAGACCAGGCACAGGGCCATTCTGGTGGCGCAACGGGCTAAGTCTCAGCCCATGACACTATCCGCAGCCCCTGCAGCACGAGTTCGATCCCCGGCCAGGGAGCTGACCCACAAGGCACAGCAGACCTCTCCTGCCTCGCCCGCTGCTCCCCTCAGCAGTGTATTTCAGTCAATCTGCCTGTTCTGCTCCCCACTCTGTCTCTGGTGAAACCTCTCATGACCCCACACCTCTGGCCTACATCCCAGTTCTTATATGCATCAATAAATAAATCTTAAAAAAAAAAGTAGGTAAAAAATTAAAAAAAAAAAAAGACCATGCACATCCCATATTTCATTGCTCACATGCTGACTGGGTGCCCAGAATTGGGTGAAGCTTTGTGCATCTATCTCCCTAAATTATCTACCATTAAAATTGCAGCAACAGCCAATGCATGTGATCTGTCCAACCCAGAGGACTCCATTCACTACACCGGGCCCCGGTCCTCCTGTCTGTGGAGTCCCACATCCTCTGCCCCTCCTCCTGGACTCTCCTCTCTCACGGCTGAGATGTCCACAGGCTTCTGCTGCAGGCCCTTCCCTTGTGCCTCGGCGGCTTCCAGGCCATTCTCTGCCTCCGCGATCCCCAGGGCCTCCCCTCCCCTCCAGCCTACGCTGCTGCACGCTGCCACCTGGGTCTGAGCCAAACTCCCAGGCGTGGTCTTCCCACCATCCTGGAGGCCGGCTTGGGCCGCTCGTCCTCACTCCCAGCGCCCGGCGGATCTACTTGGTGCGCCTCACAAGGTTGCTCAACCCGCACACAACCCCACCATCACCGTCCAAGCCCCCAGATCCCTGGCAGAGACCCGCCCCAGTCCCCGAGGGAGCCCGACCCTGCACCTTGCAAGGTTCCAAGGCACGTTCCAGCGGGCACAAAGGGGCAACATCGTCTCACAAAATTTTAAAGCTTAGGAGGACACTGACCTGCAGGGCGAGCTGAGAAGTCAGCTCAAGCTCAGTCTGCAGCACTGGGCGAAATATTCCTGAAGTGATGACAGCCCGGGACCACACACGCTCACCCCAAAACTCCTCCAGGCAGAGGTGCCGCCTCCCCAGAGGGGACTGAAGTGTGCAGTGGGCACGTGGGCCTCTGTTCCCCTGAAAGGCATGCCCCATGCCCTCTTCTCTGAGGACCATCCACCCGTCAGCACCCCTTCTGGTCCTGGGGAGATGAGGGCGCCCCTGGTCTCTGCCACCCACACACTTCACTGCTCTCTGAAGGTCGTCCTGCAAGTCCCAGGAGCCGGAAGCAGACACGAGCCTCCCTGGGCAGCCCCGCCTCCGCGCCCGCCTGGGAGGTGGCTGCCGGGACCCTCTGTCTCGGCAGAAAGGCTTTGGCAGGTAGAGTCCAGCTGTGCTCAGCCGGCATCCAGCAGCCAGATGTTGGTGCAAACACCCTGTCTCGGCAAGTGGGCTTTGGAGTTCTCCAGCAAAGGAGGGATCCCCTAGAGCCCCCCGATTTCCTGCCCACGCCCCTCCCACCTGGAACCCTGGGCCAGAGACCCAAGGGGGAGGCTGGGGGAAGAGGGGTGAGTTCTGCATCCATGTCCCCGACTCCAGGAGCACAGAGCTGGTGCATCTGACAGCACCGCGCCAGGCCCAGCACCCAGCACCCAGGAGCCGGAGGCTAAGATGCAACCCTAATCCAGCCTGAGGTCTCAGCAGGTGACGTCTCCCTTTGCACCCCACCAAAGGATATGGAAGGGAGGACAGAGTCGCAGTCACCCAAATAATCGAAAACAGAATTGCCAGAATTTGTTTTGTGCTTCTTCGGTGTCTACAGCAGCTTCCACTTAGCACCTTGCCGTTTTAACAAGCCCCACGCAGCCTTCCATCGAGACGGCTCTCGCTATGGCCACTGTGTAGATGAGGACCCCAAGGCCCACCGAGGTCACGACACTGCCCGAGGCCACTTAGCTCGTCCGTGCACCCACACTGGGAAACATTTTGCAGGTGAGACCCAGTGGTTCTCGGCTTTGGTGAAACCCGTCTCCCCCCACCCCAAATCCCAGTGATCTGGCCAAGTGGGGGCACATTTTTGGGTGTCACAACTGGGAGCAGGGGGAGGAGGGTCTACTAGTATGGTGGGGGAGCCAGGGATGCACTAAGCACCCTACAAACAGCGCCCCACAGAAGAACGATCTGGCCCCAAATGGCAACAGGCCCAAAGCTGAGACCCCCGCTCTGCCCTCACCGGCGAGAAGAGGCGAGACCGGCCAGGAGCCCCAGGCCAACGGCCCCTCCCGCACGCGGCCCAAGGTGGGACCTCGGTGGAGTGCGCTGGGGTCCGGGGCTCCAGCTGAGGCCCTACCCAGAATGCTCAGTCTCACCCAGACACCGGCGCCACGCCAGCTGCCTCGGGACAAAGCTGCACGAGCTGCGGGGCCGGCAGCAGGACCCCAGGAAAGACGCGGCTCCCTCTGGGAAGAGCTGAGGGCCAGAGGCACCCCGGGGACACGCTAAAGGAGTCCAGAGCGGCGCTGGGGCCATTAGTTGTCTTCTGACAGCACCAGTCCTCCGGGGACAAGAAATGCCCCACTTCTGACCCCTGAAGAGAGGGTGTCAGCCCTCACCACACATACCTTCATGGGCCCCAGCTCCCCAGGACTCAGCTTCTGGGGTTCCAGCTTGCCCCCTGAAAACCTCCCCTAGCAAGCAGCACATGAAGCAGCCCCCTCTTTAAAGACCAGGGCCAGGGCTGGGGTCACCGTGAGACCCCGCCAGTCACACGGAGGCCCCAGCCGGGGAAGGGCAAGGGGGTGTCAGCCTGACAGCGTCCGGCTACAGAAGACCGGGAGACGATGGCCACTCAGCTGCTGCAGAGAAAAGCCCAAAATGATCTGCATCTAAAAATAATCTGCTATTAGAGAACAAGGATGCTTTTGACACGTTAGTCAAGCTGATGTTCTCCGTGGGGAGAGTAGCACTCTGCTCCTCGGCCCGCGGGGAGGGGTCCCTGAGCGAGAGCCGGGCCCCTCCTCTGCAGGCTCGCCGCTCCCCTCGCCCGGCCCCAGCCTGACACTGCCTCTGGGCTCTTTAAAGGGCAACCCAGAAACCTGAAAGGGGGAGAAAGGAGAAACCCGTCTGGCAGGCATTGCCGGCAGCACAGGCTTCGGCCAACCTTTCAACATTAGAACCCAGACACCATCTCTGAGGTGCCAGGGCCCCCAGAATGTTCAGAGGCCCCAAAAAGAGAGAATCGCCTGCAGGTTGAGGAAGCAAGAACAGTTTCTGTCCAGCTATGACATCATCCTCCAAATCATGAGCTCCCCACTTCCCTTGGAGAACCAAAAAGTTCAGTGGGTCCCTGCTTCTGCACACACCATCCTCGGCATGGTGTCCCTGTAACCTCCAACAAACATTTCCATGGGCCTTCCGGCCTCATCCCCTGTCCCTTGGAAAGTTCCTCCAGAGCTAAACATGGCAGCAAGCAAGCGGCCTGCAATCGTGTATTGAATTTCTGGACAAATCACATTTATTGAGCACACGCCATGCGCCAGGTGCAAAGCTAAGGCTGTCTATGGATAACCTATACCTGAGGTCTAACACCATGAGCCGGGGCCTGTGGACATCACGTTTCGCCAGTCAGAATACTAAGGCCCAGAGAGATTAAGTAACTGGCCCCAAGGTCACCCGGCTGAGACGGGCCAGAGCCAGGAATCCAAGCCGAGTCCTCGGGCTCCGAGAGACATGCCTAAGCAGCCCACCGCACCGGGTCACTTCAGGCCATTCTCGGTCCTGGTCTTTAGCAAAGTTCCACATGAGAGAGGAAGGTGACAGAGGAGGGAGGGGCAGCTAGCAGTACCCCCACACACACACACTGCACTGCCCCAGAACTGTGTTTCAGACCCAGGACCTCACCCTAGCACAACAGAACACACGCGCCTCGCTCGCCCCCAGCGTGTCCTCCGGGCAACCCAGAGAGAGGCAGTTGCCCCTGGGGTGCGGGCACCCAGGGGCTGAACATGACCACACCGCAGGGAGGGGGGACTGGGAAGCTGCCATGGGGCACCCCAGGCCAGGCCAGGCCAGCTCTGCTGCAGGCGAGCTGCGGTGCAGGCGGCTGAGCCGACGAGGACTGGGGAGACAGCAGGAGCGCCCGTGGCTCGCCAGCCACCATGTACAAACCCTGAGGCAATCTGACCACGAAACGATCCAGAATAAAAATATTTGGAAGAAGCGAAAAGGTCAAGCCCATTACCCATTCAAGGTGGCACTGCTGGCCACAGGGACAGCTGTCCAGCCAGCCCTCGTGCCTCCCGGATGCGTGTGCGCCCCAAATGTAAGGTCAGCCAGGTCACAGTGGGAAGAGGCAAGGGAAGAGAGAGAAACCAAGGGGGCTGGGGAGTCCAGCTGCCCCGGAGCCCCACCCCACCCCCTCCCAGGGACTCACAGCCCCAAATGCAGCACACCAGCCTTGCCAGACCCCTCAGGGGCAGGGACTGGAGCCCAGGGCACCCCAGGGGGCGCACAGAACTTTGCCTCCCTGCCCCTTCTGAAGGGGCTGGAGAAAGAAGAGCGACTTCTGGGGTGAAAGCACCTGCCTCCTCTCAGCCCCCCTTCCAACAGAAAGGGGGAGCACCAGGAGGACGGGGTGCCCAGGGGCTTGGTGACAGCACCAGGTCCACATGCTGACAGCACAGGGCTGGCAGAGCCGAGCCAGGTACTTCCCACCCCAGCCTCTTAGTAGGTGAGGGGCGCCCACAGCCAGCAAAGTCCTGGAGAGACGCCCCAAACAGGCCTGCCCAGGAGGAGGGGGAGGGGCGCTATGAGGGCTGCCCAGAGCACCCCCCACCCCCGCCCCCTCTGGGGGCCCCAGACACATGGCTCCCTTCCCCTCTCCGGCCAACCGCATTCTTGGGACATGGACAAGTCGAGGCTACCAAAACAAGAGGGAGCTGACACCCACACCCTCGCACCCAGTTTCTCAGGAGGCCCCCACCGCGTCTCGGGGTCCGGCCTCCCGCCGCCAGCCCGCAGGAGTTGCTGCCCAATTATCAACTTGGCCCTGCGGCCGGCGGGGCGCATCCCGTCCACCCCCGCCCGGCCCGCCCTGCGCCCCCGCTCACTTACACCTCTGCCGTCGCCACCTGTCTGGGTGCCGGTGTCTTCCCTGCCCAGACGTGGCGCGTCTTCCCCTCGCTCCTTCTCCGCGCTTCCTCCTTCCAGCCCCAGCCCCAGCCTCAACCTCTTCTCCTCCGGAGGGGCGTCCTCCTCCTCCCGCCTCTGCCGCCCATCCCTGCCTCTGAGCTTGCCCGTGTCTTCGGGGCTGCCGGAAGGGCTGGCCATGGCGCCGCGGGGCTCTGCCTGCACTTGGGGAAGAGGAAGGGACCCGCAGCCTCCCGGACCGGCGGCCTGTCGGTGGGAGATCCGGCTTCTGAGCGCGGGCTGGCGGGTCCGCGCGCCGCGGCTCGGAGCGGGGCTCCTCCGCGGACCACTCCTGTCTCTCTGCCGCCCCCTGCTGGCGGCCCGCGCACACGGCGCCACGCCTGCAAGAGGCCTGTGCGGGGCTCACCTGCCCCGGGCCCCTTGGGCAAAGCCGGGCCCCGGGTCCCACCCCTGGGCGGGGGGGCGTCTCCCTGAGCGAGGGCGGGAATGCGGGCGGAAAGAAGGGACAGACAGACGCCGCGAGGGCTGACATCAGCGAGCGCACCCTGCCTTTGGTACCATTCTGCGTTTGGAATGATTTGGCGGTGGCCAGAAAGCTGAGGCTGCTCAAGACCTTTGGGGACTCTGGCCCTGGAGAACGAGGCGCCATCTTTACAAGATCTTTGCTGAGACTACGGCCCGGGCAGGAGGGGGGTCCGCAGCTCTGCAGGCGGGAGGCCAGGACCTGCCTGTGGGTGGGGCTCAGCCAGGTGGGGCAGGTACTGACAGACTGACCTCAGCAGCCCGAGGGCCCAAGAGGAGGTGCAGTGGGGTGCAGGAAGCTGAGAAGGGCCTTGGAAGGGCTGCGGGCTGGGAGCCCCGAGGCAGGGCCATCTTCCTGGAAGAAGCCCGGTGAATGCGGACGCACCCCGCGGAGCAGTCCCCAGCCAGGTGAGATGCCAGGACCTGCCAGAGCCAGGAGCTGGGAGGGGGCAGCAACGTGGCGGGGGAGGCTGGAACGATGTGGGTGAGGGGAGCGGGTGGAGAGGTGGGGGGGCCACGCCTGGAGGGGCCAGATGGGGTTCAGAGAGCAGAATGGGGAAGGCAGCGGAGGCAGAGATCTGGGTGACAGGTTGAGAATGCTGAGTGTCCCCCAGTGCAACTTAACCATCAAAGTGGGGTTCCTCCTTGGCTGTGGGGTGAGTTGAACCAGGAGGCACTTCCTGGACATGAAAATGCCATGCCCAGTGCCCAGGACAGGCTGAGTGAGCAGGCTCCTGGCCTCCTCCAGGAAGGAGCGGCCGCAGGCAGCCACCCCCCACCCCCCCGATTCTGCTCCAGGAGCCTGCGCGCCCCCGGCTTCCCGAGCCACACGGAGACCGTGTTGCCATCGCTTGTTTAATGTTTTCCACCACTAAAGCTGCTGCAGGCAGTCACTGCCTCAGTCTGGGTCATGACTGGAGCCTTCAAAGCTATCATGGGAGCATAGTAGGTGCTCACATAGTAGGTCCTCCAGAAATACCTGTTGGGTCAGTAAATGGATCTGCTCCTGCCCAGGGTGCTCTGTGCCCTGTCTTCCCCTTCCAGCTGCAGCTCCCTCCTCTCTCCTCCATCTCCACCCTGTGTCTGCACAACTAACTCTAACAACCACAGGTGGGCCCGAGAGGCTGGCTCCCCTGGTCTCTCCACGTAGTAACCCACCAATACGTCACCACCCTGCTGTGATCCCCTCTGTACAGAGGAGAGGACAGGCGCAAGGAAGGTCAGGGCACCTAGGACATTCCTCCAAGGGGAACCCTGGAGGAAGGGGACCCCTCCCTCGGGGTCCCAGGGGGCGGGGCCAAGACATAGTGGGCGTGGTTTCCATGATGGACAGCAGAGCAGGCATCAGAATGTCTGCCCTGCACAGTCCCGTGGTGCCCACTGGTGCCTCAGAAGAGAAATGGACATCCTTCCCTGATCTGCATAGGCAGACGAGTTCTAGGTCAAGCGGACAGAGAACTTGCTTGAATCCCAAAAACAGACACCCCAACCCCTCCGTCCGTTGCCAGTTCATCCACAACTCCTTGGGTGAAGGGGAGGCCCAGTAACCTCGGGGAAAGACCCCGGACACTGCCAAAAATGTACACCACTGGCATTTCTCCCAGGCCTTCCTAGAGGGACCCTCGGCCGTTCAGCAGTGACCACACGGCGGGGGCGGGGAGGGAACAGTCAGCACCGTCCAGGATCCCAACACCGGCTCTGGGTAGACACTCATCCCAGGAGAACTGAAACACCAGTGGCTATTCAGAGCTGCGTCTGACCTTGAGCTGGTCATGAATTGGGGCGTGAGGAACAGAACCCCCAGACCTTTCCTGCTGAAATCCCTCTTGCCACCGGCGAGCCATTTGGGGTCTGTGAGGAGGGACCCAGCAATTCGGAGCACTCCCTTCCCCTAATGCCCACTTTAGGGGGCTCGCTGAGGGCAGGGCTCTGTCAGGATGAGACTGCCACTACCCCCAAGGGCCTGCCCATGTCCAAACCATCAGGGCACCACCCCCAGCCCATGAGGGCAGAACCCTGGTCTCAAGGCATTGCTTCTCTCGAGTGAAAAACCCCAAGATGGGGTGGCGAACCCCCCCAACCCACAGCTTCTTCAGGGAACCACCCCAGAGCCACGTAACTCCGGTCCACCGACACCACCTACACCACATCCGCCAGCTATCGGCCGTGACCCCCAAAGTCACCTTTAACCCCCTTGTCATCCTTGACCCCAATGTACCGAATGGACTGAACTGAAAAATCAGGATTTTTGCTAGGAACCCTGTAAGTCCCATTTTATTTCCCAGCAGCAGTTACTGGGGACTTGACTTCTCCTCCCAGACTGAACCCCCGGGTGTCACATATCTCGGTTACAGTCTCTGCTTCTCCCCTGCAGAAGGGGGTGCATCTGCGTGTCTTTCACTTGTCAGTGACTTAGGGACCATTGTCCGGCCAGGCCCCTCCACGAGCTTCCCGTCAGCCCAGCTGCACAGGCGTCACCCTGCGGGTCTGCTCTTCATCTCAGATTTTCTTCTTGTGTTATCAAGATGCAAACGACCTCCCAGCGAGTCCGCAGGCTCCACTGTGTCACCTGTTGGCCGCACCTTAATTCTGAGGCGGGACTGGAATCTCGCGCCTCTCTTCCTCCTCCCGAGACCACCGCACCGGCTCTTCACCCACCCGGACCATCCACACACGGGGCTCCTGGGGGTCTCTCCCACACCACCTCAGCGCGGAGCCAACGGGGCACCCAGCTGGCCGACACCCACACACACACCGACGTCAGCACCGACCCACAGCCCTCCCCAGTCCTTCCTGGCGGCTTCTTGGGCATGGGGACATTTGTCTTGATACCAAGTCTCCCTCCCCTCGTTCTCACAAAGTGGGCACACGGGGTGTGCTGCTGCTTTGTCACGGGGTGCCGGCTGCTGCAGGAGTCTTTTCACACACGCACAGCACTTACAGCAGAGACAGCCCCTGCCCTCTCCCTGGCAGGACGGCGCCGTAAATCGCAGGGTTTAGGGAAGGGAGCGGGCCAGGCAGCGCCCACCAGCCTGCGTGTGAGGGCGGCACAGGAGGAGGAGGGCCAGGAGCGCAGGGCGTCTTCAGCCACCACGCGGGCGGGACAGGGCCTGGGGCGGCGACGGGCATGGACCCAGACAGCCCTGGGGCAGGTGGAGGCCTTGAGCTCAGAAGCTTCTGGAGAGCCCCAGAGCACTCTCTGGGGCCCTCAGACTCTTCACACCAACCCATCACCACAGCTGGACGTTCAAAGGCTCTTTTTCTGGGTCACATTTTTTGCCAGAAACTAAGTAATTCATTGTGTGAAGGGGAGATTAAAATGAGTTTCTGTGGGCAATGGGATAAAAACCCATAATAGCTCATGAACTGCTGAACCCGCGGAAATTATATGTGCAGATTTCAGTTTCTCTCAGAGGGGAACAGGATGCTGCCTCTGAGTCTGCGGAGGAGCCACGGCCCGACAGGGTGGGAGCCAGCACATGTGCATGGAGCCCAGCGTGGGCTCGGCCTGGGCGGTGCCGTGATGCGGGTGCGCGGTCCCCCCCAAGCCCCACTGAACTACGGGCAAGCAGAGCGGCCAGGGAAGGCGGGCGGGCTCTGGGACACAGAGGGAGACTCGTGGGGAAGAAGGGCGCTTGCTTCTCAGCCTTGGACTTGCTCCAGGGACTCAGGAGAGACACGTGGAGACACCGGCAGAGACCCACAGGGAGGCTGACAATGGCTGCCGCGGTCTAGATTAGGGCCTTGATTTTGCTCCTCGCCCCCCAGACTTGCCTGGCCCCTCTGCCCTGACCGGTGGTTCCCACCAGAGCACGCCTGGATGCGGGCAGACTTCCAGGCCTCAGTGGCCCGGCTTAGGCCACCCCTGTTTGGCTGAGCAGTTGCCACGGAGGGATGGGTCACTCCGGGTGTTTCACTGGGAATTGCTTCCCTTTCTTCTCTCTGTGCACACGTGTCTGTTACTGCTCTTTTACGCTATGTGTGCTTTGCCTTTGTGCACAAGGTTGGCTGGACCCCGTTAGAGCGTGCATGTGTGGGGGCCCAGGGGGCCCCTCTGTCTGCACACTCTTACCAGCAACTCTTGGCGGCATCTCCACTTCTCACGTAAGAAGACTGAAGACAGTGCGAGTCACTTCCAGGGCACCCAGCGGTAAGAATATCAGCAAATAAAAACGACTGCTTCTTTGAGGGCTGAGTATGTGACAAGCAGGGTCCCGAACACTTTGTGGGGGTCTCACTGCATCTTGGCCACGCCCAGTGCAGTGGGTGTGGTGCTGGTGTCACCCCCGCACCGGTGAGGAAGCCGCCGCCAGGGAGTTAAAGGCCTGGCCCAAGGTCCCCGGCCTGGGAGGTGCAGCCAGGCTTGCAGCGCCACTGCCTACCTCGAGCTTCTTGGGGGCCCCGCCGTCCAGAAGTTTCGGGTGTCCACCACACCCTGGGCCATTGAGGACCACGTGGGTTCTGGAATGACCCGCAGGTCAACATCAGCAGAGGCTCGTCCTTAGGTTCCTTGTGCTCAAGCACCACCCGCTTCTGGTCCCCACGCTGACCAAACAAGAGGTGAAGAAAGCTCACCCGCGGCCACGGTAACCGTGGAGTAAGGTTTGAACCCAGTGACCCCTGTCTCCTGAGGCCTCTGCCCAAATCTCAGCTTCCTGCAAGGACCGCCTGGGCTGGGGGAGGGATGGCACAGTGCCGGGAAGGTCTACACAAGACAACAAACCCCTAGTAGCGCAGAAGACCATACGGAGAAAACCAGCTGGGCCGTGCGTGTTGGGAGACGCCCCTGATTATACAGACTAAGAAACCCCGCATCCCCCGGGTTGAGCAAGGCGCCAAAGCCTCCAAAGACGGAAGTCTCTCCTCTTTCCTGCCACAGAGCTGCCAACCCTCCGCAGAGTCCCGGAGGGCAAGGTCACCTGCATTTTGTGCCAGGGGTGGGACCACTCTGCTTTATGGCTCCCTGAGGCTGCGCAGAGTTTATGCAGTAGTAATCACCCGTGTTCTTACACACACACCCAATTTAAGGACCCTGGGAAAGTGAACGGAAATGTCTTCCAAAAGATGTGTGTTGTCTCCCTGTGGCTCTGGCCCCTCACCTGTGCAGGAGTCCTCTGCTCCATCTGCCTGTACACTGAGGCCCTCTCTCACGCTCTCCCTCCCCCTTCTCGCCCTCCTAGGCCTCCTCCTATTTTCCCCTACACACACTCCCCCCCACCCCCAACCGACCAGCCACAGGCCCCTTTTCTCCCTGCCTGGGTGGCTGCTTCCCAGCCCTTGGCGCAGGACTTCAGCACCATGGCCAGAGCACAGCGCCGGGCTCTGTGACTTCAGCACCACGGCCAGAGCACAGCGCCGGGCTCTGGGGCTGGGATGGGTGGCTGGATTTCTGACTCCTGCTCCCTCCTCATCCCTCCCTCTCCTCCCTCCCGCTCCTTTTCTCTATGCCTCCTGCCCTCTTCCTCGAAGCACCTCCACCTCATTCTTGAGGGCATCACCTGGTGACGTCAAAGCTGCACCCAAGGAGAGACGTCAGTCCCTACGGTGAGAAAGCTCAGCTCACGCAGGGCCCCAGCGCTGCACCTGGAGACGCCTTGTCTTGGCTCTGCTGTCTGGCCCGCTAGGCGCGAGCCCCTGCGGAAGGGACAAGGAATCGCCAGGGCCCACACTGCACTTCCAGTCCTGGGTGCACCAGCTCCCAGCAGGGTGCTCTGCATCGCAGGCCAGAGCAGGGGAGAGAACGGGGAATGAATGGTCTAGACCTAAGGACTCGGGTTTTCCTCACTGCGCACACTTGCTACTTCTCTTATTCTTACTTGCAACTAAGAAGGGCGTCTGTGTTGTGTGCAGCAAAGCATGTACACCTGTGCTGTGGTGAGGCAGGGAGGTTAGGGACAGAGCGACCCTAACAATAGGTGGGGCAGTCCAGTCTGAGAGCGGAAAAAACAACGCATCATTGGACTGGGAACAGGTTCATTCCCTACGCAGCTAACAAGGTTACCGGCGCAATAGCGATGGCCAGAGAGGGCTAACTGGCTTATATGCATCAAGCAGCCTATCACAACTCTTGGAGGCCGGGACTCTTCCCATCATACAGCTGGGAACACCGAGGCACAGAGCAGCCGAGTGACTAGATCACAGCCCCACAGCAGGACCCAGACACAAAGCAGGCCGGCGTGCAGGCTGAAAGGGTGGAGACCCGCCTTGTGGAGAGAAGTTCAATCACTTGGGTTTAGCAAGCTCCGGGGCTTTGTCCCCTCCCTTCCAACCTCAACGAGGAGCCTGTAGCAACACGATGCTGGTGAGCTCTTCCCCATGCGGAGGGCAACCGAAGAAAAGTGAAAGCAGAGTGTGACTGTTGGGGGCAGACCTTCCAGCCGCGCGTGCTTTCTAAAACCAGGCGCTCGCACGGTGCAAACAGGAGGAGCGGGAGACGTGAACCCGGCTGCCGGCTCTACCACAGCTGCTCCGTGTCCCTGGGCTTCCGCCTCCTTCCACGCCTGCTGCCAGAAAGGAAGCATTCCAACCGGGCTCTCTGATGACTCCGCCAGGCCTCGTGGCTCACGTCCCCCAAAGGCGCTCCGCGACAAGGCCCCCGCCCCTTCAAAGCCACCCACGGGACACGTCCGACTGCACGCCCACAGCGGCCTGCTGAGCCTGCTGCTGCCAGCTGCCCCCATCCCCTCCACAGCCCGTCTCTGCAGCCCCCTTCAGGTGCTCATCCATCAACTGGGTTTCCTGGGGAAACCGAACTCATTCTTAAGTTCGCTTTTATGGCTTTCACCCAGAATTGATTTGAATAAATCAGCCTAATGCTTTCTCTACAATGGAACCGATTGTAAGAGCTTTCTCTGCTCGCTTTGAAAGCAGGTCGGAGTTGCCTTCTCCCCAACCCGGGGCTGAAGGAGAAAAAGGAAGAGTTGGACAAAAGAAGCCTCCTCGGAAGGTGGGGGCCCAGAGTGCTCCCAGGATTCCCAGGGGTCCCTGCAGGGTCCGCGCCTGGGGCAAGAGGGCAGAGGTGAACCAGGTAGGATTTCTCTGCTCTTAATGCTAATGCCTTGAGGTGATGCCTGCTGTGCTCACCACTGGCTTGGGAAAGTCAGCCCTGGAATCTTCTGTTTCCCTGGTTCTTCTGATTGCTTGTCACTAGAAAGGACACAGCAAGCACGAACCTCGCCTGAGCTCTGCTAAGGTGCGGGCTCGATGGAGTCTCAAAGGCATCTGCAACTCAATGACCCAGCCACAGGGACTTGCTTCCTGGCCTGCAAATGCCCCAAACCTTGCCTGCCTCAGGACATTGGCACATGATGCTGCCGCCACCATCTCTCTCCCATTCCCCACACACACCCAGCTCCGCAAAAGTTGGCTGCTTCCCACCGTCCCTTTCTCTCCTCCAAGGCCAGCTCCCCTAAGGCTTCTTCCCCAGACACCCAGTACAAGTGAGCTCTTTGCTATTGTTCTCCTTGTGAATCAGCCTCTTTTTTTGTCCCTATCACTTGTTAGCTTAGAAGCAAGACAGTGTCTTGTTTAGGGATGCAGGTTTGGGAACCAGTTTCCTGTGGGTGAATCCACACAAATCCTCTTCCTAGATATTGCTTTGGGCAAGTCACTGCGTGCCTCAGTTTCCTCCCTTAAGGTGGGGTAAGAGCACCCAACTCTTGGAGCTGCGGCCACCGTGAGCTGAGCTGACATCCACCAGACGCGCAGAAAAGTGCCCGCTGTGTGCGGCCATGCCACAAATGTGCGCGCCCGCGTCCAGGCTGCCCGGTTCACGCTGTCTCCCGCCCCGCCAGGCACTCCGTGAACAATGGGCTTGCTGCCCCGGTTCCTTGCCACAGCCCCGGGCCAGTTCTGTGGAACTAAAAAATCTTGTTGGATGAATAAAAACTTGACCGTGTTGTGCTCGCTTGGCAAAAGTTATAAAGAGACAAAGCAGACGTGGCGCTGACTTTCATCATATTGCAGATGCAAAAACTAAGGCTGGAAACCTCCATTTCTCCAAGCCTGGACCAGGAACTCCAGCAAGGCCAGAGCCCATGAGCCAGAACGTTCACACCAGGGATCGGGGAGCAGAGAGCTCTCTCCTGGGGGCCAGGGTCCCCTCCCTGCTCAGCAGTGGCAACATCAGGGGCCAGGGAATGAGACTCACAAACTTCAAACTGGCTCCCCCCCACCCCGAGGGCCCGATGCTGCAAGATCCAGCAAAGGCTCCAGCTGATGGTGCAAGGGGAGAGCTGAGGCAGCAGCACAGAGGCTGAGGACCCAGGTGTGGGTCCTGGGGCGGGGGGAGCAGCCATGCAGCCAGGGGGACCCCGCACACTGTTAACCCCAGCGCCCCTGCCAACTTTTGAATGACTGAAGGAGGAAAAGTTGAGTTAATGAACCTCAGAGGTCACTACAATCCTGTGCAACGGCTCCTCCTTCCTGCCTCTAACTCCCATCTCGGGGAGGCAGCACGCCTGACTGGCTAAGAGGGCAGACTCGCAACAGACTGCCTGGGCTCAAGTCCCAGTTCCACCACTTACTCACTGTGTGACACTGCCCCTCTGTGCCTCGGTTTCCCCATCTGCAAAGTGGGAGTGTTAGTCCCTCCTTAATGAGGGGTTTAGGTGAGTTCACACCTATAAAGCTCTTGGAAGGAGGTCTGGCACGCAGCACGCCCAAAGAGTCAGCTGTTACTATTACCACCCTGGCTTTCCTCTGTATATTATTTTCAGCTTTATTTGATTTGCCTCTTGCTATAAGCTTCCTAGAGCCCTTTCAGGGAAGAGGCAGAACACAAATCAACTTAATAAATGAACTACTCAAATATAACATTTACAGGGTGGACTTAATCTAACAGATTTTCTCCTAATAAGACACACTTGCAAATTAAACTGTCTAATTTGGTAATATCTTTCCAAATGTTAAATGCTCAAACCCTCTGCCCTAGAAATCACACTTAGCAGGATCGATCCAGAGACGCACTCGCGTGAGTGACCAAGATGGCGTGTGAGGAAATTCAGCGAAGGGTCATTTGGAAAAGCAAACAAGCGGAAGCCACCTCCACACCCACGCACAGAAGACTGGCTAAATGGACACACGGCGGAGCCGGGCAGAATGAGAGCTGCCACTAAAGCCAGAGCAGAGGCGGACGTGCTGACATGGAAAGACATCCAGGACACGTTGTTGATGAGAACAGAGCTGCAAATTGTAACACGGTGTGACTCTGTGCTTCAACACACACGCACATGCACAACACATACACGTGCAAGTACATGTGGACTGTGCACGTGCATACCTGCTTGTGTGCCGGTATCAGCTCACCTGAGTGTGTGTACACTGTGTGTGCACTGTGCAGGCAACGGCACCTACCTGTGTGTGTGCCCATACGTGCTTGGACATGCGTGTGATTGTGCACGTTTATCCATGCACATGTGCACAGACACGCGCTCACACCCACTCACTAGCCACGCTTCAGATGAAGACACTGAGGCCCACGTCCCTGAGGCCCCTTCCCCGGGCTAGGAAATGCCTTATCTCAGCCCTCAGCGCCAGCCCGAGGAGCCATCCCGGCACCTGACGCAGAAAGAGGAGCCGCAAGAGCCAGGAGCACGGACCCAGAGTGGGGCCAAGGGGGGCACCGGCTCTTTTTTCACGAGTAGTTCCGATGTCTGTTGTGCCTCTCTCGTTCCGAACTCCATTTTGCAATCAGAAAAAGGTACCATCTCTACAAAATTCATAATTAAAAGATCAAAAATTAAAAACAACACTTAGGACAGGCGTGCCATGGAATATTACTCAGTCTTCAAAAAGAACGGAGTCCTCACACCCACGACACATGGGAGACCCTGGAGGACATTGTGCTCAGTGAGCAAAACCAACCGGAGGCAAGAACGTCAGACTCCTCGGAGGAACAGACCCAGAGGAGTCAAACTCATACAGGTGAGGGGAGACTCCGCCATGGGGGGGTGCAGGGGGACAGGGTCTGTGGGTACCAATTCCAGTGTGGAAATGAGCAAGCTCTGGGGGCGGATGGTGGCGACTGCTGCACAGTATGTGATTATTCTTAATGCCACTGAATTACACGCTGAAAAACAGTGAAATGGGAAATCTTTATGTTATATATACATTTTACCACCAAAATAGAAATTTTGCAAATTTGCTATTCTCCTACACCATGCAGGGAAATCCATGGCATCCATGGGAAGGAACCCCAGGCAGGGGGGCCGGAGAGGGCGGGAGACCCAGGAGGCACAGCTGAGAGCCCCTCCCCCAGGGCGCTGCCACTTGCCCTCCGCCTAAAGCGGTTGTTTTGATTTTCTTTGCGAAAACGCTCCATCCTGAATCAATGCGTCCGGGACAGCTGTACATCGCTTCCCGACTTGGTGACCAGACCAGGCTCAAGATGCCCCTCCAGACGCCACACTCCTGCTCCTCACACCCATCACACCACAGGAGCTGCCACCGGCCTGTGAGCCTGATCTGGGGTAATTTGCAAGTGTGTGGCTTCCCCTCATGACATCACCCCCAAAAGGTGAAGGCAGTGTCCCCCGAGCCATTCAGGTTCTTGGTGACCAATGATGCAGGGGTTCATCCAAATCTAGCTGAACCTCAGATGGGTTAGGATGCTTTTGGCATTACAGGACAGAATACCTGGGCTCAGGCTGGCTCACCAGTGAGGAAGTTTATGTCTCACATAAACGGTTGGCCAGAGGCGCAGCAGGGCCCGGTGCCTCGTGCCTCTGGACAACAACATGAGATCTCGGCTCTCTGCGTCTCCTCTGCCACCTCCGTCTTCGTGCCGTCGGGAGACTGGCGCCCCTCCTGTTCACGGGGTGGCTGTGATGGCATTGGGGGCTCCCAGCCCCATTTCCACATCCAGGAACATGCAGAGAAACTCTCCCTGACATGTGATGTACAAGGGCCCCTCCGCATAGTAGGTCAAGTTTAGAGCACTGACTCACCGCGGGGCCCAGCACAAGAGGCAGCGAGTCTAACAGGCGCATGAAAAAACACTCAGCTTCACTTACTACAGGGAAACGCAAATCGAAACCACATGAGCGACCAGCTCACGTCGATGAGAACGGCCTATGTCCAGATGGCTGGAAACCACATGTGCTTGGGAGCGTGTGGCGAGAAAGGGGCGCTCGTCACTGCTGGCAGGACTATAAATGGGTGTCGCCCCTGTGGAACGAGGCCCACACAAGGCACAAGTGGAGATCCCTTAAAGAGCTAAAAATGGGAACACCATGGGATCCAGCAAGACCTCTCCTGGGTATTTATCTGAAAAAAATATGAAAACATCATCCGGAAAGATGGCAGTGCGCGCACAGCGCTACGTCGGACCCACTGAGCGCCGGGGTGGGTGCACAGAAGCAGCTGGGGTGGGCATACTCAGTAGGCTGCTACTCGGTTACTACAGGAGAGGACATCTTTTCATGTCATCCAAAAATGACATCTTTGCTTCTGCAGTAACATGGGTGGAACTGTAAGGGATGATGCTACGCGAAACCATTCGGGAAGTAAAGGACAATTATTCACCGGTTTCTACTCTGAAAAGTATAATGATTACCAGAGGGGGAAGGTCAAAGGGTGGGGGGAAGAGCCATCTAATAGCAGGCGGGAGACTAGAACTTTGGTGGTGGGTGCAGTGAGGCTTAGCTGCACACAGAGATGAAGTTGTACTCCCAAACTTAAATATTTTTATAAATTATTATAATTTTATTAAATCAAAAAAAAGAGTCAAAAAACTATATTTTGCAAGTAAAACCTACAACATTCCAGACTCAGTCAATACATTCATTAGAACTCTTTAACGTGACAATAGCAGACACACAATTCAAACTTGGTTATGCTAAAATGTTATTGGCTTTTGTGCCGAGCAGGGTGAGGGGTTTCCAGCTCCAGGCTCAGCTGGATCCAGGTTCAAGTAATGTCATTGGAACTCTGCAGTTGTCTCTCTCTTTATCCCTCAGCTCAGCTTTGCTCTGTTATCAGACATGCTTGACCCAGGGGGACATGAGAGGGTGGCACACAGCCCCAAGACTCTGCCCTGCACACCTGGAGCCAGCTTGAGAAAAGAGCATCCTTCCCAAAACCTCTGAGAAAAGCCTTGTAGAAAACCATGATTGGCCTCCATTCTCCCATATCCCTCTTTCCAGAACCAGTCAACACAACCAGCAAGATCAAGTCCTCTATGGACAAGTCTGAGCCCCAGACCACGTAAACTAAACAAGATGACTGAAAAGAGAGAGGGCCCCCCCACAAAAGCTGCCATGTCGCCCTGTCCTTTGTAGCCTACGGTCAGCAAGCCCATCTGAAGAACACAGACATCCCAATGGGTGCAAAACAGGTCGCCAAGACTGAGACTCCAGAGCCCCAAAACTTCTGGAGGAATGGCAGGGACAAGAATCCCCTGATGCCTCGGGTGCCCCCACCTTAGCTTTTCTCTCCCTGTGCTTGAAGAACGACGGCCAAATCCCCAATTCCAAAATTGACGGCCCAGCGAGTTGCTTGTTTGTGTTCCTTTCAAAAAAGAAAGATGGGAGCCCCGGCTCTCCTGGGAGGCAGCCAGATAGAAAGCCGTGTGGTGAAAATTCACTCTTGGACCCCACGCTCGCAACCACGCAGCCCCGGCCCGGCTCTCTGCAGCGACAGGGCAGCAGCCGTCTTTCACCAAGTCTGAAATCTCACTCGGGTGCGTTTTTCTCAGCCTGTCACTCAACCTTCCAATTTAACCCGAAGACACTCCTGAGTCAGTAGGAAGCGCAGCCATCTTTCTTCCCCGACAATTCCTTGCTCTTCAGCACCAGCCGCGTCTGCGGTTGCGAGGTCTGTGGCTACAAGGTGACTTGTTGGGAAAACAGCACATTTGTCGCTTCCTGGAAAGGGCTGTGCTAGCCACCTCTGGGGTTTTCCAAACCCAAGAAAGAGAAATAGGTTCGCTTTGCTCCCTAACCCAAGAATAAAATACAACAGGTTCCCACAACCAGGAGGAGGTGGACACGACTGTGCTTGTTATTCTCAGCTCCCAGCCTGCATTGATTACTTCTAGACAAAGAAAAAGTTGCGTCCCTAATATACAGTCACCCCACATCAGATTTATATACTTGAGCTTAAAGGAAGCCAGGTCAAGTTATCTGTTCTTGTTTTACCTGATTAACCTCCGTACACAAATCCTACAAATCAATAGTTAATTAAAAATGTGGCACTGCCCGAATTGTTCAGTTACCTCAGCCCTCTGCAAACGCCACTCGCCGTGGAGATGTTGAGCTGAGAGCCACGCAGGCCACCCTCGTGCAGGGCGACACGGAACTACACAGAAAAAACATGCCGAGCGTTTCTACGCAGAGACCGCAAGCGCAATGCGTGGACTGTCCCCTACAACACGCACAGCAGCGTCATCCTGCCCCCTTCTGCAGCAGTCCAGGCCCTCTTAGGAGCTGCCTCGCTGGGTCTACAGCCTCCCCAGTCTTGGAAGCATTTCCCCTATGGCCATGCAGCCCCTGTCCTCTGTGTGGTCAAAATCTACGAGGACACCCCCACAAAGGCGCCAAGTCCTGGGCCTCCATTTGCAAGTTGTCTCCAGGCTGCAAGCCAAGGACCTCATCCTGGTCCTCCTCTCTTATTCACCCGTCCTTCAAAACTACAAATGGTCAACAGCAAAAAGGCAGAACTGATTTGTCATTTTGTGGTTACTGGAACTCTTTGTGGGTTTCTTTGTTTTAACTTCACACTCATTTCTGCCATAACAACATCATACATTTTATTGATAAATGCATCGGAGCTTTGCCTTGTTTATTCCAAAGAGGAGTTGAAATGGCCAAGAAAACACAGTACTGGAAATAGCCACCCACCGTGGTCCACTCAATTCGTGGTGATTTCTCCTGGGGGCCTTCTCTGTGCAACACACACACACACACACACACACACACACACACACACACACCCTTCTTCTGAACACCCCGGGATGCCAGTAGGGCCAAGCACAGTAGCTCACACCCCAGGAGGTTCACACCGGAGCAGGGAGAGGGACCGTGGGGATGAATGGCCAAGATCCCCGACATATAAAAACCCCAGGCACACCAGGAGGAATGAACCAAGATGCAGAGACGAGAGGGGAGCAAGGAAGAGCTGCTCTGGGGCCGCTTCTATCAACAACACATTCCCTTCCACTGCCCTGAGTTACGGGCAGAGTCCTGGGAGGAGACTCCACACGGAGATGAAGATGAGACACCCTCACTCTGACCTTCACTGAATCAACACCCACATACTGGACCCGACACCCATCTTGGCTGACAGAATCCAGAAGACCAGACATCGCACCTGCCAAGAGCAGGGGCTGTTGGGCTGCCCAGCCCCTCCTCAGTGCAGGAACCAGGGAAGCATCCGCCCCTCCTATCAGCCAGCCGACCCCTCCCTAAGAAACCAGGAATTCGGGGGCTCTGATCACTCCTAGGGGGGCCGGGGGCCGGATGTCTGAGAACCAGCACTTGGCAGTGGAGGGTGCCGATGGGCTGCCGAAGGGGAGCAACATCCTGGGAGGCAAGAAGGCAAAAGAGGTGTCCCCAGAGTCTGCAGGGAGGGAAGGGTGGGGGTGGGGGTTGCAAAGGGTAGGGGGCTGAGGGGACTGTCTGTGGAGATGAGATGATGGCTTCAGCCCGGCACAGGCACTGAAGGGTCGGCCCTCCTGGGCCAGCAACACAGAGCCCCGGCTGTGGCTCCTCCATGCCCCCTTGCAGCTGCAGGCGAGCTGCATGGTCCTGGGAGAAGCCAGGGGTGGGGGGACCCACAGCTCCCCTGTCCTCACTAACACCAGCTGCCGTTTCAGTATGCCAGGAACTCAGCAGCATCACATTTACTCACTTCTGCAATAACCCAGTAAGGCACAGAGTCAAGTTTTATCTCCATGTTATATAGACAAAGTTATATAGTCTGTAAAATAAAGAGAAATTAAGTCTCTCTCACCAAGTTAGTGGCACAGCCAGGATGCCAAGTAAGTTTTCTGATCCCAAAGCCATGCTCAATACCAGGTACACCTCTGCCCAGAGTCCTCCCAAGAGACTGCCTTCTTATCACCCACACCATCGCCCAGTTCTCAGACCCCCAGTATTGGATCAAGGGTGAGCATGGATCCCATTTGTGGCTTCTGGCACCTTGCAGGACCGAGCCAGCTGGACAGCGTCGCCAGCCCAGAGCCCACCTGCTCCACGCCCCTCTGAGTCACCCACTGAGAATGCTGGGGCTCACCTTCCCCTCGTTAAAGCTGACTCAGTTCCCCCAACCTCACGCTGCTTTGTCTTCCTGCCTTGGCTTCTGTCTCAGGCTGAGAGCTGAGGTCTGCGCGCGGGCAGCCAGGAGAGGACGCTCTGGCTGGTTGGTAACGAGGTGGCCGTGCAGAGCGGGGGAGACAGGGCAACCAAGCCTGCGGCTGCTCCACATGCCAACGTGCACATGCTGTGCGCTCATGTCAGGGCCGCAGAAGCCCCGAGGCGACTGGGAAGGCATCCAGAGCAGTGATGTCCTGGGGACATGGTGAAGCCCTGCAACCTCGGGTAGAGGTTGGCACGCGCCTCCTGCTCAGACAAGGACTTCAGATTCCATGGTGCCCCATCAGGCAGAGAAAGTGAAGAAACGGCAAAAATGATCTCTGGAGTCGCCACTGTCCAGGATGCAGGGGGCACAGCCACGCTCTCATGCACCAGGAAAAGCATTCCAAGGAGCATGTGATAACGGGTGCCAGTCAGCAGGGGATGCCAGAGGCAGGGCTGGAGCAGGAGCAGCGGCCAGGCTGCAGTTGGAAGTGCAGATCAGATGCAAATGGCTCAAAGGTCTCTGAGGTCTCTGAATCCCAATAGAATAAGTCTGACGCCGTCTGAGGAATCCCATCTGATGAATGGC
The DNA here is from genome assembly GCA_004024925.1 of Scalopus aquaticus. NCBI lineage: Eukaryota > Metazoa > Chordata > Mammalia > Eulipotyphla > Talpidae > Scalopus > Scalopus aquaticus. The sequence continues at coordinate 135,560 of PVIJ01001561.1, forward strand.
CTGACACTGGCTACTGCCCTGGCTTCTATCTCTTTAGGGTCCCACCTTTCAAACTTGATTGGTCTGTTTACAATTCTAGCTGTTTGGTGCCCATAAAGCTGGAAACTGATTGGTCCATTTTCAATTCCACACAGTATTGAAAACTGAAACTCTGGCCGGTGTGTCCAAACCCAGCCTACACTGGGGCCAGAGTTTCACAGCAGCAGTGGAGCTGGGGCATGCAGCACACCCAGATGCTTAGGTGGGCTTCAGAGGGGCCGGACATCCACCTGAGCAGCCAGAGCACAGGCTGCTGTGGCACAGGCACATCCCCACCATCAGAGCCAGGGGCCCCACAGTGCCCCACAGGCCTCTCCTCACAGCTCTGGCCATAAATCCCAGCAGCTGAGGTGGACCTCAGCAAAACTGGTCATGCCCCACAGCACCAGGGAGCCACCAGTGGTTCCTGTTACACTACTATGACCCTCAGTTTATCATGAAAAAATAGATAGTACATTCCTCCAAGAGGTGTTATCATGAAACAAGATTACGGACGTCTAGTGCTGAGATTGGGAGTGTTCAATATACAAGAACCATCAGATTAGAACACAGAGTGGCTTTCCAGTACAGTGCATTCTGGGGAGACATACAGGACCGTAAAAAATATACATCATTTGTTGTGCTAACAAGTCTGCAACGTGGGCAGTGTTCACAGGAAAGACTCATTTCTGGGCCTCCCTGGTGGTGTAACGCATTAAGTCTCAGCACTATGAAGCTGTCTGCAGCCACTGCAGCACAAGTTCAATCCCCGGGCAGGGAGATTCCCACATGGCACAGCAGACCTCTCCCTCCTGCCTGCTGCTTCCCTCAGCAGTGTATTTCAGTAGATCTGCCTCTTCTGCTCCCCACTCTGTCTCTGGTGAATCTTCTCACCAATCCAAACTTTTGGCCTACACCCCAGTTCTCGTATGCATAAATAAATAAATAAATAAATCTTTAAAAAAAAAAGGAAGACTCATTTCTGCTCTTCGCTGCATCAGCTGGGGGCTGCATGGGGCTTCACTGAGCTGTTGGGCTTCCTCCCAGCATGGCGGCTGGGTTTCCCACCTGAACCTGCAGAGAGAGGCAAGCAAAGAGGCCACACAGCCTCCAGCATCACATCAAGCCTGACACTGCACCCTCTCTGTGGAAGTGGTCAGATTCAAAGGAAGGGGAATTGTGCTCCACCTCTCCATGGCGGTGTGAAGGCTTCTGGAAGAATCTACAGATGTGGCCATTGTCAGAGAATCCACTCTGCCACAGCCAACAGTCTATTGAGTGACTCCCCCACCACACCTCTGGCTCTCCTAACTTAGAAACCTGACTGAAGGCACAAGTCACCCCAACAGTGAGTTTAGAGAATCTCTGGACTGGACTGGGAGGAAAAGAAAAAGCAGGCATGGGGAGGGAGGTTTCCCCCACATTATTTACATATTTTCACTTCATTTCCTTACAATGCCTGGAGCTCTACTAATTAGAAACTCATTTGAGATAACTAGTAACCAATTTAAAAATGCAAATACCTCGGGGGCTAGCTGGGGTCCTCAGAAGAGTCATATAAATTGGTTTCATCAAGGATTTCTTCCTACCCCTGCTGAGAGGCAGTGGCAAGGACAGACTGGAGGAGGGCACTGGGCAACCTTACTGCTGAAAACGCTTCTGGATAGAGGCAGGGAGACAGAGGGCCCAGGCAGTTGGGCAGAGGGGAAAGGCAGCCAAGGGCGGCAGGACTTGCCACCCCGAGATACATCTCTTGGGCATGGGGATTATTTTAGGCTGATTACTTTGTAAGAAGCAGCAGACTCGGGAACTTTGGGGTTTTGTTTCTTTTTGAGTTACAGAGAATTTTATTTGAAGTTTACACAGACCTTAAGAAGCAGAACTTGTCGATCCCCTGCCAGGGTGCTTCCCCCAGGGCGCAGCAGACCTCTCCTGTCTCCCGCTGCTCCTCTCAGCAGTGGGTTTCATTGGATCCGCCTGTTCTGCTCCCCACTTTGTCTCTGGTGAATCCTCTCACCACCCCACAACTCTGGCCTACACCCAGCTCTTGCATGCATAAATAAATAAATCTTTAAAAAAAAGAGAGAGAGAGAAGCAGAACTTGGGGTCAAATCCAAGTTATTCTGTTTAATGCTTGGGGAGAGGGAGAGTAACTAGTAGAATCAACTTAATAATACTGGAAACAGAATGGAAAAAAGACAGTTATTTAAGAAAATCTACGTTGAGGCTAGCGGAGGGGAAGGGCAGGGGTGGCAGCAGAGAAGGGAAGAGTCCAGGGATTAGGGGGAAGGATGGGGCAGGGATTTGGTGGTGGGCGTGGGGTAGTCGCAGGGATCTGAGGAGGCTCTACTCCCCTAAGTCACACGCAGTGTGCCAAGCCATCATTACCACCACACAACAACAACAAAAATGCTTTTTAAATCATAATAAATGTAAATAAAATAATAAAAAGAAAACTAAAATATACGCTGGATCCTATCAAATAACAGTGTGGAAAGTAGTTTCCATGTAATAGGATAAGACATCCGGGAGAGTTCTAAAGGAAGTTTTTCTTTTAACCTCTGCCTTTATTAAGAATTTAGACAGGGGTGGGGGTCTGCCCTGGGCAGGGAGCCCTCACCAGGTACCACTATGGAGCCAGAACAGGGTGGCGCCAGGCTCTCAGCCCGCCCCCGGGTTCCGGCTCCCTGTGCCTTTAATGGCAGAGCGAACATCTGTTTATCCAGCGCTTGCTCTTGTCCTCCTATAAATTGTCTCCCTCCCCTTTGGAGTCCAGAGGGGCTTCCCTAGTTCAGGGCTGCAGATAAACCCCAACAGCCTTTTGGGAAGCCCCATGTCTTTGTGGGGTTCCTGGATGTAAGTAATTACATGTTTTTCCTCCTGTGAATTAATCTGTCTCTTATTACAGAGGCGCTCACATCTGGAAGGGCCGAGGAGGAAGTTTTCTCCCCTGCCTATGCACCTGATAGTTGCTCTGCTGCTACAGCCCGTCAGGCGACGAGATGCTGTGGCAGCCACATCGACACTGTCACTCCTGATGGGCCAAGCCACTTTTCAAAACACCCTGGCACAGCCATGCAGTGCGCGGCTCCCCGGCAGCCAGCAGGGCCATAACTCAGGCTGTCACCACCCCCTCAGACCTCTTCCGTAAGCACTTTTAATCAATGCAACAGGAATCAACTTTTGCTGCAGGGTGGAATGTGCAGCGAGAGACGTGGCTACGTTCAGCTCAGAGAGCAGAACCTTCTGGCTGCTGGCACCTGGGAGAGCTGCAGGAAAAGCCCTACATCTCAGGGTGGCTGCCAGGCTGGGCACATGTGCCCCGACAGGTGAGCTGCTCTGTCGGAGTTAATTTGTTTTTCGAGCTGCCATCTGTCAGACACACCGTCGCCCACTCCACACTCACTCTCTGATTGATTTCTCAAAGCCTCCCCTCTCCCGAAATGGTTACCGCTCCTGCCCCATTGCTGCCGCTCAGGTGGCACTGAACTTAGGTGAGAAAACAGGCGGCGGGCGGGCTTCGCTCTGGCAGACTGTGTGGGGTGGGGTCTTTCTTCCCTTGCTGGAGCAAGGCCCTGGCCAGTGATCAGGTTAGGTTGCTGGGGACTTAGAGACTGGCTTCCTGTGGCACCCCAAGTTCAGGAACTTCCTCCCGAGAGCCTCAGGAGGTGGGCACCGTGCAAGTCCCACTCCACAGCAGCAGAAGCAGACCTCAGAGTGGTTGAGTTGCTAACCCAAGGTCACACAGCTAGTAGTGCTTAAGCAGGGCCTCAGAGTCATTCTTTCTTTCCCCAAAGCCCAAGCTAGACCACTCTGCTAGCGGGCTGCAGAGAAGTCACCTACCCCGGGTTGAGGAAACGGGGCATGGGGGGGGTTGGGCGGGGAGAAATACAGGTTGGGGGCTTTAGAGAAGAAAACAGTTGTTGAGGCCAGGAGAGGGTGCAGCCACAGCCTGCCTGGGAGAAGCAGTAGCCTGTCCCCCTGCACCCAACCACACGGGCAGAAGCCCCAGGGTTCAGATCAGGCTACAACTTGAGGGAGGCACTGTAAAAGCAAACAAGAATCACGGGGCTGCCTAAGGAGAGAGGGACAGGACAGAGACAGAGAGGGAAGGAGGAAGGGAAGGGGGAGACAGCAGGGAGGAATGGAGGGAGGTTGGGGAGGAGGAAGGTGGGGAGGAGTGAGGAGGAGGAGCGAGGGAGGGCAACAGGGAGGAAGAGCGGGCAGGGAGGGAACCACTGGTATCAGAATGAGGGTGGGCGGGGCTTCTTAAATGCAGGTTCCTATCTAGGAATGAGCCTCAGGAACATTTTGCGGAGTGAAAGAAGCCAGGTGCAGAAGGCCACACAGTCTGGTTCCATTTACAGGAAGTGTTCAGAGGAGGCCAGTCCGCAGGGACAGAAAGGAGACTTGTGGTTACCAGGGGAAGGAAATGGCGTTGGAAATGGGGAGCAACTGCGAGGGGTGTGGGGTTTCTCTTGGGGGTGACGGGAAGGCTCCAGGCAGGGGTGAAGATCCCGCAGCATCGTGGATGGGCTCAATACCACTGAGCTGTACTCTTCAAACGGTCAAAATGGTAAATGTCATGTTATGTGTATTTTGCCATGATGAAAAAGTACAGCATCCAGAGTTTCACTATTCATTCAACAAACACTTGAGGCTTATGATGCACCAAGCACATTCTGGATGCTAGAGATGGAGCCGTGGACAAAGTGGACAAAATTCTGCTCTGGCACAGCTGACTTTCTAGAGGGAGGAATGGAAATGAAATAGGATAGACAAGGCGGTATGTGCTTGAGATGAAAGTGAAGGAGAAAGCAAAGCAGGCAGGGGCTAGGAAGTGTGAGAGGAGGTGTGGTTTCAGGCAGGGAGCAGGGAAGGCTCATGGGGAGGTGACATTTCAGCACAGAGCTGATGGGACAGATGGAGTGAGCGCTCTGGATGTCTGGAAAAGGGTATTACAGGCTAAGGAAACAGTATGTGCAAAGGCCCCGGGGCAGGAGCAGGCACAGGGTAATCAAGGAGCAGAACAGCCCGTGGAAGGAGTGACAGGAAGGGAAGAAGGGGGTGAGGACAGAGAGGAGGCTGTTAGGGGGCCAGGTCCTACAGGCCTTGGGGTTACAGAGGGGACTTCAGCTTCAGCTCTGAATGAGAAATAAGGCACTGAGGACTGATTGACCCGAATTCTGTTTTTAAAGCACAGCTTCCCTATAGAGGACAGACTCCAGGCGAACCAGAGCAGCCCAGGCAGGCAGCAAGGAGACAGGACTGAACCCCAGGGAGAGGGTTCTGGGGCTCAGTCCAGGCCAGTGCTAACATTCTGGAAACACTGATGGTGAAGCGACTCACTGACTCCTTAGGAGCGGGCCCAGGGGCTGGCATTTGAACAACTCCTCGGGAGATTCTGATTCAGCCTGAGGAGGACTTCGGGTTCAAGCTCACCTTCCGCTTCATAATTTAGGAAGTTCTTCCTGGGTTTTCTCCAACCCACTGGGAACAGAAGCGAGGAAGGACTTTCCACAACATCTGAAGTTGTGCCCACCAGCCTGAGTGGCCCTCAAGGCACGTGGGGAACAGCACAAGCTCTGGTCCAGCCTCGGGTGGGAGGACGAGAAGAGCCACAGCCCCTTTGAAGAGCTTGCATTTGATGAGGGAAATAAACGGTTACCCAAAAATCCCCTGCAGCTCTGAGAGGTGTTAAGACAAGGACTGGCAGGGGCAGCGGGAGCACCCGCCTTCAGAGCCCGAAGCTGGAAGCAAGAGGACAGGAGCCCCCCGGGTGGATGAGGAGAGCAGGGGTTTTCCCCAGCCAAAGGACAAGCGTGGTGGAGACTGAGAGGCGAAAGAGCCGAAAGGCGCTTGTGGAGTTCTAAGTGTGAGAGTGGGGAGGAGACCAACCCAGCAGGGTCTCGTCAGCTTAACCTGCAGGCCACCGGGGGCGTCCTGAAGTGGAGGGACAGCCTGCTTGGGCCATAAAAATAAGTCAGGCTGGAGGCCGTGCAGGAGACCACAATCACCCCGTGAGGCGCCTCTCCTGCAGGGGAGAGGAGAGGGTGGACTGAGCTGATGGAGGACAGGGAGGGTGCAGGACATCACCCAGGTGCTTTGGAAGCTCGCGGGATGGGGGTCGGATGGGGCAAGGAGAGCCTGACGAACCCAGGCAGAGGTGAACCCGGGAGAGGAAGGGTGATGTGAGGTCAGGGCAAGGGGGGATGACCAGGCCGTGGCTGGATATTCCAGGCCAGTCACACCGAGAACTCTAAGATATAAACTGGCGCGCAGTGAATTCCCTGCAAGAAGGTGCGGAGGAATTAGAATAGAGCCAAGGGGACAGATGAAGGGACAGATTCATGATTAAAGCCAGCCAACCATCAGACATCTCCCCAGAAAACGCCGATTGGAGGTTTCTCAGCACCATGTCTAAGGAGCGTGTTCGGAGTAACTGCTGGGGTTGTCTCACACATGGAATGCTGCTTTCCTTTTTAAACAGTAATCTTTAAAAACAACAGCTCAGCTATTGCCTCGAGCCTGGAGGAATTCTCCAGGGAGAGTCTATCAGACAAGAATCTGATCTGGCTTGAGAGGGAGTCACATCAGAGCAAGAAGTGACTCTGCTATCTACGAGAGTCTCCCACCACGTACAAGACCCTAATCCAGTTGAAGTGGTTTCTATTGATTAACAGGCTGGGGTACACAGGTTGTTGGTTTTTGAGATTCTCTTCCCTGAGTCTCGATGCCAGCTGTGAATAATTTTCACAGAGTTGAAAAGCTCCCAACCATCAAAATAAAAATGACACTCGGTCACGGAGAAGGCAAATTATAGGTCAATCACCTTGATTATTTTTTAACTGTGAAGAGCCATTAATGTTACTGAGTAAGCAAATCTGTTTGCATAACCAGATTTTTATAGGCTACTGGGAATAAAGGTTTTCCTAAGTGGATGATTTGTTCAACGATAGCCTTTGGGTCTCGGGTGGAACTGCTCTGATGAGGAAATGTTCCTTTAATTATGTGGAAGGCCAATTACCACATTATAGCCACATTGTTTTGCGGATTGCATATAATTTCACCATTTCCATAGCTTCAGCACTATAATTCTGGAGAAAACGCAGGCACCAAGAAGGCACTCGAGGCACATTATGCTGGAGATGAAGATGTTTTAGCGAATTCAATTTAAGCTACAACATTAAAGTTATTTTGTTGAATAAAACATAATGCAATAATGAGCTTGTGTATGTCAACTCTATAGTGGAAGTAATAATAGCTAGAGAGAGCGCGTCCCCACTCCCCTTTTTCATGCTCATTAGAGTAATAGATAATGCAATGGAGAGAACCTTTCTCTAATATGTGCTTCATCTCAGGTTAAGTGTGTTTCCTGCAACTGCGCTTTGCGGAAAAAAAGAGAGAGAGGGACTAATTTGGGAGCCATTCAGAGAAGTGCTACTACTTAATGTTTTTCCTCCTCTGAGATTTCTTGTTCCAACCAGGAATACCAACCAGGAAAGGTCTTTCTGGAGAATCGCAGATGCGTCGCTGTTTTCACCTGCTCAGCACCGAGAGGTGGCTGGAGGATCTGAGCGGGAAGACAGAGGAAGAACAGCGGGAGGGCGGGAGGGCGCAGCTGCAGCAGCACTGGCCCCCGCTCTGCCACTAATTTGGGGACAAGTGGCTTTCTCCAGGATTCCTTTTTCTGGCCCATGAAACGGGAAGGAGGAGGGCTCCAAGGTGCCCCGGAAGCTCTGCCATCTCACACCCCCCTCGATCTACAAAAGACTTTCAGTCCTACTGTAAGGACCTTGACTGCTCTGCGGAGACGCAACGGCCGCCCCGGCCAGCTGCACGCGCTGACACCCGCATCGCGTCTGGAAAGCCCCGCCCCAGCATTTCTTTGTCCCGCTGTTTCTGTCAGTAACTTCTCTGCAGCTGACGCATCCTTGAGCTACTAGAACAGCTTACCACATCCTCATGTAGGTGGGAGAAGAAGCCGGACACCCCTGAGCCCCAGCTGACCAGAGCCGGGTTATGAGGCCCATGCCAAACGGCCGAAAGGACCCACAGTGGACTTGATGCATCAGAATATTAAAATCCCCACCCCGGGCGGGTTCGGCCTCCACTTTCAGCCCATTCGACATATGAGAAAGCAGGTTGTGCGAGCGCATCCCTGGAGGACCCCCTTCCTTGCTCAGGGAGCCTCCTCCTACGGGGTGTCCCTGGAGCTGTCTCTCCTCTGTCGCTTACAATAAGCCCTAGTGCTCTTGTCTCTACTTGGTGTCTCAAGTCCCTATGACATTCTGGGGTGAAGTACGCAGGGACCCTCGGGCACAGCCTGTCACAGGCCAACCAGCACAGCCAGACTGTAGAAGCGCACCGAGAAAGTTACACAGAAAGACTAGTCACCAATTGGGAGGAGGAAACACCAAGTACACTCCTGCGTGCTAGACCGGCCGCCACGTCCACCACACCAGTCTCTTCCCAGACGCACAGGAAGGTGACATTTCCCGGCCCCCCTTGGGTCGGGTTGGGCCTGTGTGACCACATTCCCACCTCTAGGGATGTATGAAGTCATGACACTGCGGGGTCCAGGGTAATTAAAGCTGAAGTGAGTGAGCCCCGCTCCCTCCTGTCCCAGCCCCACGGCTACACGTAGGAAACTGAGGCGGCAGGCTGCCGAGATGGGCTCCTCTGAGCTCCAGTGAAGGAAGCCACCCTGGAGAGCCCCTGGCCGGGCCGTGTGGGAGCCCGGGGCTGATCTGTCACAGCCGCGCGACTGACCGCACGTGGTTTCTGAGGCACCTAGCAGATACAAAAAGAAGCCGGACTTCATAACCGCCTCGTTATAGCTTTTAACTTTAAACCCTCTCCTAAAAACGCAGGTAGTGACGTTCTTTAGGCATTCATGGCAGGTCTGCAAACACAGCGACCGCATGCTAGGCTGCAACGAAACAGTAACGCATCCACTACATGGCTGGCATCTTACAGACCACGGTTTCTGGCCCTAATGCAAGGAAATTAGAAATCAACAGCAGAGAACTCAACACAAGCTTCCAATTTGAAAAAACTGAACATATCCTCCTGAAGAATCCATGAGTTAACGGGGAAATTACAATAAAAACCTAAGTATTGGGCCTCCCTGGTGGTGCAACAGTTAAGCACTGCACTGTAGAGCTGTCGGCAGTGGCAACCCGAGTTTGACACCAAGCCGGAGAGCTTCCCACAGGGCGCAGCAGACCTCTCCTGCCTCGCCCGCTGCTTCCCTCAGCAGTGTATTTCCGTGTATTTCCGTCGATCTGCCTGTTCTGCTCCCCACTCTGTCTCTGGTGAACCCTCTCGCTGCCCCACGCCTCTGGACTATACCCCAGCTTGTATGCATAAATAAATAAAGCTTTTAAAAAAAACTAAGTATTTGTGGCTGAATGATAATAAAAACTATACAGACATAGGCCTCGTCATATGGATTCACTCCCCTGTTTTGACCTCTGTTTTCCTCAGAGGTTGCTTACTCCACCCCTATTTTTCTTGCCAGCTGTAATTGCTAAGACTGTAGCTCTTTCTTCCAGAGCCGAACCACTTCATGTCAACGCAACCATGGAAGGGGCAACCTCGTGTTGGGGGGAGAAGCACCCTCGAGTTGGGGGGGCGGGATGCACACGCTTGCGAATTTGTGCAACGACCGAGACAAACAGCACTCAGGCAGCCGTTCCGCTCAGCCGTTCCGCTCTGCTCTGCGAGCTGGAAACGAAGAGGCGCCGGCCAAGCCATCTCCAGTCCTGCGTTTATTTCAACTTCTGGCAGTGGGTTGCAAGTGGCACAAAGTTGCGGGCATGTGAGACAGTGTGCACGCGCGTGTAAAGGAAAGTGGTGAGGCCGGAGAGAACATTTTCCTCTCTCAAGCTCTTGGGCTCTATTTCCCCTTCCTGAGAGCATGGCGTGCCCCACATTTGGGTGTGAAGCCCAGGCGCCTGCTCCCCCACCAGGAGGTGAAGCGGTCCCTCGTGGGCCCCCCAGAGCACCCTTTCCCGCATGTCCCACGTGACTGGCAGTGCGACCTTCCTGGAGCTCGGACCCCGAGCAGAGGGACTCAGGGTAGGGCAGCGGGGGAGGCCCCGGGTCAACCATGAGGCTTACCAAGCCCGTCTCGCTGCTTTCTCCATTCCAGCTCACCCAAACGTGATGGGCACGCTGAGATAAGGAACATTCCCTCCAGCTTACGGCCAAGGAAACTGAGGCACAGAGCTGTTAGGTGGAAAACTTGCCCAAGCCCACCATCTGGTCAGGTGGGGAGTCGGAAGTCAACCCTCCTTCCTATTGTCTGTGCGGAGCTGCCTTCAAGCCCCTCTGGAGGTGTCCCCTCCTGTGTCTGCGCCACGCCCGGTCTTCAGAGGCACCTTCTTCCTGTGAGTGCCCCACAGCTCTCCAAAGTCCCAGTTGCTTAAGGTAATCAGTTTCTTCTAGTGTTGCATCCAAAGGCCCTTCTCTGACACACGGAGGGACCGTCGAGCTGCGAACACCCGCGCCTATGAGACTGGAGGTGTGACTGGAGCACCAGGTGGCACTGTAGAGGCCCCCTACGGCTGTGGCTGGGGTCCGTACTGGGTGGTGGGGGGAGGGGGAGGATAAGGGCACAAAGGAGTAGGAAAGGACACAAGGGACCACAGAGATGGATCACGGGTGAATTGGTGGTGAGCTACCCAAGGAGAATACAAAATGTAAAAGATATAAATAGCAATAAAAATATATATTTATAAAAAAATAATAATAAAATAAAAGGGGAGAGTCCATGTTCCCCACCCCACTAATGAAGGCTGGTGCTGAGAGAGGGGAAGCTAAAAAGGAGCTGGGGGAGAAGACTCGCAGAGAAGACATGAAGGACGCGCGTGGAGCAGAGACACGTGAAGGAGCTGCGCTCGCTTCTCGGCCTTGGACTTGCACCAGGGGCTTGGGGCACATGGAAGGAGACACTTGGGAGCATCGTGGGTGAGAGGCCTGTGGGGAGGCTGACCACGGCAGCCTTTAACTTGATTTGTACTTCGTGCTCCTTTCCTTCCAGACTTGCCTGGCCCCTTCTGCCCCCTTCCCCACCAGAAGGTGCCCTAGACTGTGGCAGCTTTCGGGCCTCAGCGGCCCTGCTTTGGGCCAGCCCTGTCTGGCTGGGCATTACCCGTGAGGGGACAGGTCACTTTGGGTGCTTCACTGGGAAGCTATATCCTTTCTTCTCTCTCTCTGTTGCACACTAATTCTATTAAAGTTCTTTTCTACTAAAGGTCTTACTAAGAGTTATTTTGTCTTCAGGCAGAGAATGGCAAAACCTCTTTAGAGTGTGCAAGTTTGGGGGTCCCAGAGTGCCCCTCGGTCTGCCCTCTAACATGAGAGTTGATAACAGAGCTGGATGCTACACAAAATGCCCCAGAATGTCAGAGACCAACTCCAGCAAGACCTGTTGCTCATGGGCCTCGGGGCAGGTGCCCACGCAGCCAGCACACCCATGCTCCTGGCAGCTAGCCCTTGCCATCTTCAACACATGCTCCGGGGCGGGTGTAGACAAGAGTGCGGAGGGTTTTATGGCCAAGCCCAGAGAAAGTCCTCTGCTCCCCACTCACATTGCATGGGCCACAGTGCAACCCCCGGCCAAGGCTCAGGGGCTGGGAGCAAAGGAAAGCGGCTTGGAATGCAGACCGTGCGCAATGTATTAAGCAAGAAAAGTGTTCTCGATACTCCTTATGCCCCACACAATACACGGCACCGTGCAGGAGTTCCGGAAAAAAGAAATTCCTGCCTAAGTTTATGATTCACTTGACAGAGCAAAAGACACATTTGTGAAACAACACAAGAATTAGCCCCCTAAAAGAGCGCATCCAAACAAATACAGGGTAACGATGAAAGGAATCTTAGCAAAAACAAGAAATAATCTTGCCATATATTAAAATCTAAATTATTTTTAAGTGCTAATACTTAACGCTTCCCGCGGTGAGGTAAAGCGGATGTGCTCACTCACGGCGTGTGACAACAGAAAATAAGGCAGCCCTGACAGGAAGCCAGTCAGAAGGGCCTAGAGCACCTGCGGCTGTCCGCTGGGGCTGCTGGGGCGGAACCCGGACCGTGCTCCTCCCCGTTCTGGGGCTGGGAGCCCAAGATCAGTAGCAGGAGCCTGATGAGGACCCACGTCTGTTGCGTAGACGGGGTCTTCTCGCTGCGTCCCCGTGAGGCGAAGGCACGAGGGAGCTCTCTGGGGTCTCTCATGAAGGCGCTAGCCCACCGTGAGAACGTCACCCTCGGGGCAGATCAGGCCCAACGGCCCCGTAGCCTCCGTAAGGCCGTCCCCTCCGGAGCTCGGACAGCAGCAAGAATTGGGGTGGGGAGCGGGCACAAACTTCTAAGTTTCGTGGGCTTGTTCATAGACTTTGACTAAAAGATCCCCACTAAAAAGGATATATCTTCAAAAAGTACAAGAATGGGAGAAGGTCACAGGTGGGAAGAGGGTCACAGTTGTGTTATTTAAAACAGCAAAGCCTCAAAATAACCTGTGTGTCCAACAGCAGGGGAATTCAGATAAATGGCAGGTCCATTAAAAGACAACTACGGCGGGTCATGAGGGCCGTCAGGAAAGTCAGTCAAACAGGAGGCGAATGAAGGATTCAAAATGAAGAGTAACTTGGGTTGGGACAAAATCAAGGTAGGAACAGAACAGGGTCGAGCAGAAAGAGATAAACCATAAAACCTTAGGTGGGCTGGAGATGTCTGCGCGATAATTTCCAAATGTTCGAGGTGGTTTTTTACACTTTAAATCACTGTTAGAGAAACAAGGCGCGTGTTTTAACGTGTAAGTGAAGGGATAACCAGGCTGCAGGCTCGTGTCTCCACAGGCCAGCACAAGACGCTGCGTGCACCCCCACGCGTGGGGTCCACACTGTGTGTGTGTGAGGTGTGCATGGTGGGAGTGCATGTTGTGTTTCTGGCATGTATGAGTGTGAGTCCACACATATGTGTGAATGTGTGGAAGAGTCCATGTGAGCTGTGTGTGATCTGTGTTGATGATGTGATGTGTGTGTTTTCCCCGTTGTGTTTGAATAAGTATATATAAGCTATGATTTTTTTTATGTTGTTTTGCGTTAGAGCACAGATTGCTGTGAATTGGTGTGCAGCACATACGGTGGGTACTGCAGGGCTTGTATGTGCATGTGGTGTGTGTGTATGTGTGTGGCGTGGGCACACGTGGGGGGTGTGGGGTGTGTGTGAGTATAAACTGGAGGAAAACGCCATCTGTGTCAGCCATTTTTACAAAACTGACTTAAAGGACAGTATTTAGCACTAAGCTCCTACAAAGCCCCAGAACCATAACATGTTTGCACCTGAGACCTGCTGGATTCTGGATGAAACGTGATTTCTCGGCGTGGGTGTGAGGGTGTTTCTGGGTGAGACAAGCCCGTGAATGGTGGACTCAGCGCAGGCGATCACCCTGCAGTGCAGGGGGCCCCGCCCAGGCCACTGGGGACTAGAACAGACCAAAGTTGGAGGGAGGAGGAGCCCCTTTTTCAGTTCCTCGCATCTTCTCCTGCCCTCAGACTGGGGTCTAGAGCTGCCTGGTCCTCAGGTCTTTGGGCTCAGACAGAACCACGACCTCTGTCTCCAGGCTGCAGGGGGAGGGACTCCTCACCTCCGTGAGCCAACCTGTCACCACAAGTCTCCCCACACAAACACCCTATGGAGACAGAGGCCGCTGCTCCATATATGGTCATATCACATGTATGTGATTCTATCACACATCTCATGCTCCATGGACTTATTTACTATGTAGCTATTATGCATGCACCTTTGTTCTTCGTGGTATGTCTTCTCTAGAAGCTGAATCAGGAAAACAGCAACAGCAGCAACTAACGGCGTCGTGCCTTCGAGAAGCCGAAGGCACCCCTGCCCTGCACATCCTGGCCCACATCCTGGCACCTTTGCCCAGCTCTGGCAAACAGCCTGATATGGGATAGGCTGCTCATCTTTGCCCAGGCGGTGCCATGCCCTGTGACAGCTGTATCCAGAGGGCAAGCAGGAGCTCTAGGGTGACAGCTGTTACTCGGGGGCAAGCAGGAGCTCTCGGAGTCAGGGCTGCTGAGCACCACACATGAGAGGGTCTTCACTGCAGGTCGCAGGAACAGGCTGAAGCTAATGTGGTGGGGGAGGAGAAAGCGGTGGGCAAAATAAACACCCAAATACATGTGACTTTGGTACATGGATTGCTTTGAATTGAAAACATCACAGCCCAAGAGACAGAGGAAGAAACTTTGACTTTCCCCTGTGAAAACAATTTAGATAGTGGACCTGCCCAGGACAGGGACTGTCTCCATCAGTGACTCACAGCCGCTGAGGCCAGGTGTGGCCAGCACGGAGGAGCCTGTTCAAATCCCTCCCCAAGCACCTGCTGTTCTGCTAACATTCAGCAAATATTAATTTGCCAAACATTTGCTCTTCCATCTTCCTCTGACTTCTCTTCTTTCCCTTTGGAACCTCGACTCCCAACCCCCTTTCCCCAGCTCAGGGTGGCAGATGAAACCCAACTGACAGGCTCTAGGGAAGCCCCAAGTTTTTGTGAGGTTCCCATACATATGAGATTGCATTGTGTTTCTCCTGTTCATTTATCATTTTAGTTACTGCATCAGTCAAAGGTGAAAATGTTTCCTCTCCCTCCACACCACACAAAGGGAATTTACTGGATGGACATGGGGTGTCTCATGAAACCCACAGTGGTAAGAAGCCTGACCCACCACCCAGTGTGTCCAAGACCTTCCCTTCCCAGTGTCAGCAGCCCCAGAAATCTCAGTCCCAAGCCAGCTCAGGCCCCGGTCCCACAGGGAGTGGAACCAGCACTAGGGGCCAGGCCCTCACAAGTTCCCCACGTCTCTCCTCCGTCTCCCTCTCCTCCACTCCTCCATTCTTCTCCTCAGCACCCAGTTATCCCAGACTCAGCCCGCATGTGGTGCCAGCGATGCGAGCCCTCCTTTCTTCTTCAGGCACCACCACGCAGGACAAAGAAGCCCCAAAGCCAAAGCCCAAAGCCAAGTTTCCAGGGAGCTAAGCCGATTGGCCACGTCAGGTCAGGTGTCCACCCAGATGTCAACTGTGGCCAAGAACAGCGCCCTGCAGGGGATCTGAGCATTGACTATGTGCCAGACACTGTTCCAAGAACAGCATGGAAAGCTACAAATCATCAGAACAGAGAGGGCAGAGCTGGTACAGGGAGGCCTCCTACAGCCTCTGTGTCAAATAACCAAACCTAACCATACAAATTTATTTTCTAATGGGGCTGAGGCTAGAAGTCCAAAATGGGGCTCGCTGGGCTAAAACCAAGGTATGGACAGGGTGCTCCTGCCAGAGGTTGGAGGAAGAGTGGGTGCTCTCGCCTCTCCAGCTACCAGGGCTGCCCGCAGTCCTTGGCTTGTATCCCCAGCCTCCACCTCTGACAGCTGTGCATCAAGCCTCCCCGAAACCCCATCTCTGATTCTGACTTTCTGCCTCTCTCTCCCATTCTTAGGGGCCCTTGTGGTCAGATGGTCCCATCCTGATAACCCAGCATGACCTACTGGGTTAAAGTAGGCAGTGCCTACTTTAAGGCTGGGGACTAGCAACCTTCACTTCATCTGCAACATTAACAAAACATTAGTGCTTCTCTTCCACGCAACCCGACATAGCCCAGGTGCCAGGATGAGGAACTAGGCGTCCTGGGGTGGGCGTTGTTCTGCCTGCGATAGAAAGCACATCCAAAGAAGAAAAGCAAATGGCCAACAGGTACATGAAAAAATGTTCAACATCACTCATAATCAGGAAAATGAAAGTCAAAACCACAATGAGATACCACCTCACACCTGTGAGAATGGCACACATTAAAAATACAGGCAGCAACAAATGTTGGCGAGGATGTGGAGAAAAAGGAACTCTTCTACACTGCTGGTGGGAACGCAAACTGGTCCAACCACTGTGAAAGCTGTATGGCGATTCCTCAAACTGCTAAAAATGGAGCTTCCATATGACCCAGCAATACCACTTTTGGGAATCTACCCAAACACAAAAACATTAATCCAAAAGGATACTGCACCCGTATGTTCATTGCAGCACTGTTCACAATAGCAAAGGTATGGAAACAACCCAGATGCCCAAAAATAGACGACTGGATCGAGAAGATGTGGTACACATACACAATGGAATACTATTCAGCATTCAGAAAAGATAAACACATGCCATTTGCAGCGACATGGATGGAGCTAGAAGGGATCATGCTTAGTGAAATAAGCCAGAAAGAAAGAGAAAAATACCGAATGGTTTCACTTATAACAGGAATATAGGGGACCCAAACAAGAGACACACTCAGCGGGGGAGCCGGAGGGTAAGGGCACAAAATGGGGTAGAAAAGGGTACGAGGGACCATGGAGATGGGTAACGGGTGAATTGGTGGTGGGCTACCCAAGGGGAATACAAAATGTAAAAGATTTAATTAACAATAAAACACACACACACACACACACACACAAGAAAGCGAAGCAAAATCGTCCGTCCCACAAGTCCAGGGGCAGAGGCCAGCGGAGGGTGCGAGGTCACGCACACCTACATGCTGAACCAAAGCCGTAGGAGAAAGCAACCCGCCGTCCTCTGCAAGCAGAGCGGCCTTATGACCTCCCAAAGGCAAAGTGCAAGCTCATTCCTGGGTTGAGTCCAAGTCAGCCAGCTCACGGTTCCCGACGCCGGGACCCCTGGGCACCCGTGTGAGTTCAGCCGGGGTGACAGGCATGCGGTCAGGGAAGGGTGTCCAGGAAGGCAATTGGCACCGGGTTTCCCTAGGGAAGGAGGGAAATGAGCTGGTGGTTTAGCTGTATCTGTCATATCATTTCTTAAGAAACCAATAAAGGTCTGAAGCAAACATTACAAAATTATGTTAATGAGGTCTAGTGTATTCCTTCCCTCTCTTTTTTCCTTTTTTTTTTTTTTTTTGGTGTGTCTGTAAGATTACACAATTTAAAAGAAAGTAATAAGTTACAAGAAAGAACTTGGAGAAACATCTGTGCCACTTTCAGGGTGCGTCCCTGAGGCTTGGCCTGCGGTAGGAGAGGCGGGCGGAGCAGCAGGAGGAGGGGACCACGCTGGGGCCTAGGGAGATGTCTGATGCAGCAGGCGAGAGGGCTGAAGGGCAGTCAGCAGGGGCCGGAATAGCCCAGAGGATCGGGTGGCCGGAGCAGGCTGTTGGCTGTGGAGGGGCGGAGGAGGAGAGGGCGCGGGCATCGGGCTGGCTGGGGAGCACGTGGGTCCTAGGAGCAATCGCATCTCCTGCATTTTTTCCCCTTTCTTAGTCTCTTTTGTCCTGTCTTGAGATGGGGCACAGTCCCTTGCCTGCTTCTCGCACATTTCCTGGGATCCTGTGACCTAAGGGGCTGCAAGTGTCAGAAGGAGGAACTGGCCCTGGTGACAGAGACGTTGATATCCTGGCCACGCTGGCACAAACACCCTCAAATTCGCTGAAAATCCATCCTCGGTCAAGATCTCTGTGCTGGAGGTGGACAGCCCCCCCACAGAGAGCCCGTCTTCCCCGAAGCCGTCCCCACTCCCCTTTATGACTCTCACAGAGCAGTGTGAAAATTTGATAAGGCGAGATATCAAAGTTCTGGTGTTGCAGAGAAAGCTATCGCTTGCTGATAATTACAGATACGAGGGTCAAAAAGCACTTCTTTATTGCTTTCGGGCTCTTGCTGGGTCTCGGAATTCCAAAGCATCTGCTGAGTCAGCTCATCCTCAACCGCTCAACTTTCCAGATCATCATCTCCGCAAATCTGCAGGGCAGTGCTGATTTTATAGATTGTCTTCTGGATGGCAAGAAACCCTCCCAGGGAAAGGGGCGACGGAGCCACGACCTCCACGCAGGGCAATAAGGAGGGCAGATGCCAAGGGTCTCTAGGTGGAGGACACTTTCCCGGGAAAACAGGTGTCCCCAGTGTGATTCTCCTCTCAGTTCTCTCCTGCCACAAGAATCTCACTAACAGATGCCATCGTGTTTAAAGGTTTTAAATCTCTCTGTTGGACTTGCTGGGTTTGGGTTTTACTTCTAAATAACCAAGGAGCTAGAGAGGGCCCACAAGGGTGTAGATGAGACAAGATAAGCCCGGAGTTGGCAACTATTATTGTTGAAGTGTGTGATGGGTGCACAGAGAGAGTTAAACTGTTCTATTTTTTAATATATTTGGAACTTTCTAGAATAAATTTTAACTACCCTTAGAGCAATTCGGAAATATCAAATGAAATTCAGCCGACATACTCTTTGACTCAGCAACCCCATCTCCTGAAGTTCATCCAACAGCTATACCAGCAAAGGTGCCAAAATAAAAGTGCTGTTTCTTGCAGCACTGACCTCAGGAGTAAGAGGCTGGAAACAAGCTAAGCGCTCACTGAGTGAGGATGGTTAGGTAAGCCACAGGACTCTCCAAACAGTGGAACATACAGCTGAGAATAAGAAAAGAAGATTCTGCCCTAACACGGAACAAATTCATTACAATATAAATTGTGGTGGCCAGAACAACGTTCCCCCAGAGAAGTCCATATTCTAACGCCCAGAACCTGGAAATAGTCACCTTCCATGGCAATGGGGATTTGCAGCTGTGAGTAACTTAAGGATTTTGAGATGGGGAGATTATTCTGGATTATCCAGCTGAGACCAATACAAGAAGTGAGAAGGGAGGACGAGGGTGAGAGTCAGGTAGAATTTGACATGTGACACTGCTGGTTCTGAGGTGGAGGAAGAGGCCAGGAGCCAAGGAGCACAGGCAGCTTCTAAAATGGGGAGGAGGCAGGGGAACATTCCGATTTTAGCCCATTGAGACCCATTTGGAATTCTACCCTCCAGACTGTACAAAAAAACTATGTTTGTGTGGTTTTAAGCACCAAGTATATGGTCAGCGGCCACAGGAAACCAATACATAATTTAGATGGAAAAGCAAGTTACAAATCGGTGTTATAGTAAGCTGTTGTTTACAAGAGATGGGCGTCATCTTTCTTGTAGAAAGAGACAAGAAATTGGCAGCACAGTTACCTGTGGGAAGAACAAGCAGCAGGGGAGAGGGACAGAAGGGGGACTTTTCATGTGCACTCCCGTCTCAGTCTGTTCAGGCTGCGAGAAGAGCCTGGATCAGACTGGGAGGCTTATAAACAGCAGAAATTTCTTTCTCTCAGCTCTGGAGGTTTATAGTCCAAGAGCAGGATGCTGGCAGATGCTGGTGTCTGGTGAGAGCCTGCCTTCTGGATCACAGCCAGCCTTCGCCTCACCGTCCTCACCTGGCAGAGGGGCTATCACACCTCCTGCAGTCTCCCTAACTAAAGCACTAATTCCATTCCTGAGGACTCTGTCCCCATGACTGAATGACATCTCAGAGGACATCCCTGTCCTCCGAATACCATTACTCTGGGGAGAATCTCAGCAAATGAATTGAGGGAGGGGCCTCCCCGGTGGCGCAGCGGTTGAGCGCTGGGCTGTGGAGCTGTCGGCAGCAGCGACGCGAGTTCGACGCCAGGCCGGGGAGAATCCCACATGGTGCGGCAGACCTCTCCTGCCTCACCCGCTGCTCCCCTCAGCAGTGTACTTCTGATCTGCCTGTTCTGCTCCCCACTCTGTCTCTGGTGAACCCTCTCGCCGCCCTACGCCTCTGGCCTGTACCCCAGCTTGTATGTATAAATAAAATAAAAAATCTTAAAAAAAAAAAAAGAGTATGTTTAAAAAAAAAAAATGAATTGAGGGAGGAGGAGCCAGCATTCTGTCCGTAGTGTAAGAGGGGGGTCCTCAGGAAAGGGGAGTGTCCCAGGACCCCAGCCCCACCTCAAGCCAGAGAAATCCAAGACACCTAGGACGACGAATCCCAGAATGCCAGCATCACCGAGGGCAGGATGCTGAGGACGGAGGGTGGAGTTAAGCAATGGTTTTGGGATTTAAAAACCAGACCTGTGAGTTTGCAGGGGGCTTTGCTCATGGTTGTGAATTGCCAGGTTTTTGAGTGGGCCATAAGATTCCAGCTCAGCGGAACTGGTAGGACGCATTCACCCATTTATTCTTTATCTTTTTCCTTTCCCTTTTTGTAAATAAACCCTTTCATTAATTTTATTGTGTGTGTCTGCAGTTGAGTCTTTTAAGTCCCTTTTAAGCGCATGGGTGAGAACACAGGCACCCCATTTATATTGGGGCTGCCCTGTAACAGTAGCAACCCCTCTGTAACTTTCAAATTTGTACAATTCAAATGTATTGACTAATGAAAACTGCCATGTCCTCCCTCCATTGGCAGGACATGCAGATTTTCAAGATTCAGATGATTTAAAATGTATAAACTCAAGGAGCATGAGAGGCAAGTCCCCAGGGCCCAGGGGCTGCCGGGAAGGAGAGACAAAAATGGGAGAGAAATCTTACCAGCTCTCAAGGGCTACCCAGCATTCGCCAGCTCAGAGAGTGGCCCAGGGGGAAGAAATGGCTCCCAAGTACTGTAAAAACCCACACTGCGGATCTTAAGGCGTCTGCAGATTCTGCTCCCTCCCCCAACACCAAATGGCAGGAGGAATGGCTCCAAGGCCACCTTAGAGCTTGGGTCTGTCTTTCGATGCCCCCAGCGACCATGGCTACTCCTCAACACACTTTGCTCTACCTAAAAATTCCTCAGTTCCTCTGATTGTGTCCAGCAGCCAGGGGGGCAATGGAGGACTACAGTGACCCCAGGCAAAAACGCTTCCAGGCCTAAAGTGATTAGCTTTACAGAAACCATTATGCAAATTTGTAGCCATTTCAAAGCTCTTCAGCCTTGAGGAGACCTAACAGAGAACAGAGAGTAGAATTCAAAAGTTTGTGATTATCCAAGTTCACTCACATTCTAATTTTAATATTAAAACTCACTATGATTATTAGTAGCCCGGCCCCTGCACCATCAGATCCTGTCAAGCTTTCCTTATACCATTCTCGAAACCAGGGCTGGGAAGAGCTGGAAGTGTAACCAGGCTGAGTCCAAAGTCTGGTAAAGTTGGTGCCCCCTGAGGGGGCTTTGCTGATGAGAATGAATAGCCCCAGGGAAAATGCTAAGTTTGCAGTTTGGGGGGTGGAGAGTGTGATGAGATATAAAAGGGACTGAAGGAGAAGGGGAATTCAGTAGCCATGATGTAGGAAAAGAAGAATCAGTTGCCATGATGCAGGAATAGAGGAAGTAGTCACCATGATGTAGGAAAAGAAGAAACTTTTTAAATCTTCAGTGACTTTTGGTCAGAGACTTTGGAGGCTTTGCAAGTAGCCAAGCGACAGAAACTGCTCCCAGTTTTGTCTTTACTGCAGCTGAAGGAAGAAGGCAGAGGCCCGAAGCAGGCACCTTCCTAAAATGCATGAGTGCTGTCTGTTGGGCCGTCTGGCCGTTGCTGTTTGCAGTGTTGTTGGCCTGTTGCTGTGCTGGGGCACCATGGAAGTTTCTGGAGCATCTCCAGTTGTATTCTATGTCGTCCTCGTGAGTTGGAACCTGGCATACAGTCTGGTTGTTGTGCGTCTGCAGAAGCAGGAAGACGCCATTTTGGAAACTTGGCCTATGGTTTGGAAGAGGAGCTCCACATCAGCAGTGGCGGGAAGACGCCACCTTTGTTTTGTTACTTTTCTGGGACTTAAAGGACTGGACACTGTATTAAGTAAAGTAAAAACGGCCATATGTTGACTTCAGTAATTCTTTGCTTTTCCCTGTCTGTTAAACAAATTCCATCATTATCATTCCCTAAGTCCGAATAGTCTTGCAATTGTGCGCGCACGTGCAGAACCAAGATAGTAACCAGTAAGCAATTTGGGCGCTGCCTTTGGAACTTTAAAGCCCCATTTGCCCATTATCAGAAGCAATGAATGATGCAAGGAACAATCATTGGACTGAGGGTCACAGGCCAACCACAGCCTGACCTCACCACTTATCACCTCGTCAATCGCTGAGACGAGCACAGCAGCCACTCCCAGACCTAAGGGTGATGAGCTGGGTCAAGACTGAGGTCCCTGGTGACTCAGAGCCAGGGAGGCCCTGTGGAGCCCTTGCCACCAGGGGCCATGCATCCAAATACATCACACCTATTGCCTTGCTGACTCCCCCAGCACCCCCAGGTCGGTACTGACATTCCCCACCAAGTGGGGACACTGAGGCACGGCTGAAGCACGGCAGAGCCGGGATTCCAACCGAGCCAGCCACTAGGCCTCCCCACCTACAATCCAGCGTGCGTTTCCCTCGAAAGCATGTAAAAGTCGTAACTGGGGATTTCTTAGGTGTGACGGGAACAAATCCCACTGGAGGCTCGAGGGTCTACAGGGGTGGGGCCAGGCCTGTGCCCTGGGGGTGAGCAGCCCTCCCCACATCCTCAAGGATGAAGGCCTCTGATTTTATTATTATTGCTATTGTTATTATTATCGTCATCATCATTGTCGTTAATAGCACTATTTTGCTGTTATCATTATTATCATTATTATCTTTATCATTATTTTATCGTTGCTGTCATTATTGCTACTGTTTCATCACCATCCCTGTTACTGTGACCACTTCTATTACTATTGAGCGATGACCCCCAGGTCATAACTTAAACTGGCTTTCAGTGTGTCAGCAAAGTTGTACGACCCTCACCGCTATCAAACTCTCCAGCAGTTTCTTCACCCCAGAAGAAACCCCATGTTCACTGCAGTCGCTCCCTGTTCCTCCTTCACTGCCCGGGCCCCAGGTCCAGCCATCTCCCGGGCAGTGGCCTACAACTCTCCCAGAGGCCTCGACGGGTCTGGGGCCCTCCAGCGCACACCCGCCCAGCACACACCGCGTAGCCGCCACTGTTTGAGCACACGCACACCAGGCAGGAAACTGGGTGATGCACCCGAGAGGAAGAAGTTGCACACATGGGAGCTCCAGCAGGTGACCGCGTGACATGAAGGTCAAGAACAGGCAGCGTGTCTCAGTGACCACAGAGCTCGGAACAGACGGCTTGGTCAAGAGGGGTAGAAGCACAAGGGGAACTTCCGGGCCCTAGAAGGTTCTAGACTGCGTCTCAGGGGTGGCCACACTGGTGGACCAGGGTGCCAAGACTGCCGTACACAGCGCCACAAACTGGCTGGCTTGAGACAACAGGAACTTGCCTCAACCTGAGACCAGAAGCCCCAGGCGGAGGGTCGGGGGCAGCTGGAGTGGGAATTCCCCAGCAGCCCTTGGCTTCCCAAGCTCGAGGAAGCTCCTGCTCTCGTGGCTTCCTCCGTGTGTGCCTGTGTGCTGCGCTCCCTCGCGCTCCCTCTTCTCACAAGCACACACCGCCGCCTGGACCACCCGACCCAGTCACGACTCGTCTCAGCTCACCCCGCCGGCAGCAACCCTACTCCAAACAAGGTCGCATCACACCCCGAAGCCAGGCGAGACCTTCCACCTCCTCCTGGGGGGACAAGACCCCACCAAAGTGGGTGCGCACCTGCGCCAAAAGCCGCCCCACGGCACGCTGGAGATGGGGCACTGTCCTGCAGCAACGCGTGTCTCGGAAAAACAAAACGGAGGGAAAAGGCAAGTGAGCAGTAGCCAAGGCGCCCCCGGCCCCCAGCACCTGCGAGGCAGAACCAGGAATGACGCCCCACTGTGGAGCAGCTATAGTATATGTATTTTTAAATTTTCCCTCACTCTGGCACCAAACGCCTGCCCCCTCCCCATACAGTCTGCCAGGCTGCTGGGATCAGCCTCTCACTGAGGTCAGGGGGGTCTGTTGGGAGAGACGCCTGGAAATCAGCGGGGCCAGCCAGCTGCTCACGCCCACCTTCCGTGCCCCCCTTGGCAGACGAGCAGGGATGTTTAAAGGCTGATTACACATTCTTTTTTATTGCTGCCATGTTTGTAGTAGCTGCTGTGCCCAGCTGGTGCCACAGTAGGTGATATAAAAAGACATGAATAATGTATAAAGCAGCTCGGAGTCTGAGGGCCTCGCCGCCAAAACAGGGACGGCTGCCGGCCGAGAGAGTGCGTGTGAGCGGCAGTGAGAGAAGCGAGTGTTCCAGCCCGGCCTCCCCTGAAACCTGCGGGCGATGGTTGGCATGAAGAAGGGTGAGGGGAGGTCACCATCGGGCCTGGCGAAAGCCCCCAACAAGAACACACAGACTGGCCACACAGCGATGCCGCGTCCAAAGACCAAAGCCAGCAGCATACAGTCTCGGGCAGACAAATATTTAGGGGCAAAGATGTTTGTTTCAGCGTCATCCTCATCTTAGACGAAAAAGCACTAAATGACTGAGCAGGGTGTCTCCACAAAGTCTTCCTCTGGGGGCAGGAGCCCCACAGACAAAGGCTGCCTGGCGACGAGACGGTCCTGAGTGCACGCCCAGAAGCTCGTCTTGGTGCTGAACAGGGACAGTGACCGGCTGCGGGTGCCGGCAGATGAGAGGACACAGAGGGGCTCGGTGGCTGCGTGGCGGCCTCTGCAGTGAGAAGGAGGGCAGCCGGGCGTGGCTAGGCCTGTCCTCGTGCTCTCACTCATGTGGGAGGAGGCCAGGTAATGGGGGTCAGAGACGGGAGTGATTTGCAGCCAGCAGCCTCCAGAAGCCGGGAGAGGCCAGAGGGCTGGAGTCTCCCTAGAGAGACTCTGGAGTGGGCACAACCCTGCCGACACCCTGCTTTTAGACTTCTGGCCTCCAGAACTGGAAGAGAATGAACATGCGTTCTTGAGTCACCAGTTGCAGTGGCTGTGGCAGCAGCCCCAGGACACCACGACACCCAACCTCGTCCATCCTGTCCTCTGCTGGGACCCCTGACCAGATGGCCTGATGCACATGCTTCCTGGGCCTCTCAGGCTGTGGGATGGATACCCCATCCCCACCCCTGGCTAGCAAGCCCCCCCACAGGGCCTGGAGGCGGCGCGAGGAAGCATGCTTTTATTTTACTCAAGTCCAGAGAGTCCTTGGAGAGGAAACAAAACTTTTCATTGACTTCCACATCTACTAGTAGAAAATGTGTCTTCACTTACATTAAACACAGCTGAAATGTCCATCAACAGGAGACAGGCTCAATAAATTATGGTATATCTATCAATGGAATATTGCATGGTCATTAAAAAGGAATGAGGGGACCTCCCTGGCGACCTAGGGGTAAAATCTCATGCTTCCACTGCAACTGCCCACCACAGCAGCCTGAGTTCCAAACCCCAGGCAGGGAGCTGACCCACATGGCACAGCAGGCCTCTCCTGTCTTACCCCCTGCTCCCTTCAGCAGTGTACTTTAGTGGATCTGCCTGTTCTGCTCCCCACTCTGTCTCTGGTGAATGCTCTCACTCCCCCCCACCTCTGGCCTACACCCCAGTTCTATGCAAAAACAAATCAATTAAATTTTTTTTAAAAAGGAATGATGTATACTGTGATATTTATAAATGCAGTATATGACATTTGGGGTTTTCCTCCAAGCATTTGGGAAGCGGTGAAGTAGATGACATGGCAGGGGATATCCAGATGGAACACAGTTAGCCAGAAGCTGACAATGCTGAAGTTTGGTGATGGTGGATTCATTTTACTATTTTCTACACCTTTGAAAGTTTCTCTCATGAGAGGTTTTTTTTAATGAGGTAGTGTCTGTGTACCATCTTGGAAAGAGGTCCCTGATCTATTCTAAAGTAAAAGAAATAGCAAATTGAAGAATAATATATACAGTATAATCCCATGTGTGTGTGTATTTTATGTAAGTATGGAGAAGAAGCTATAATTGTTCTTACGGATAAGAATTACAAGCTCTATGATGATTTCGTTATAAAATCTACAAATCCTACGAAAGCCCCGTTATAACATCGGGCCGGCTGTTATTTGCTCCCGCTTCACCATTTCTTTCCCTAGTAGAGCTTTCCTAGGAGAGTTTCCTAGGAGAGGGGGCCACAGCCCCGCAGGCCGGAGCACATCAGTCACTCCCGAGCTACTTGCCAGGGGGAGTCTGACTTCACGCCCTCACACCTGGGGAGCCCCAGAGTCTGCTGAACCCACCAAATGAACAAGCAAGGGGCTGGGCCTGCAGGGGCTGGGGGCATCATTACCATTCCAGAGCAGCTTATTATTTGTTCTTTCAAAACAGAAATTCGACTCTTGGCAGAAGAGCCTGTGGGCTCAAGTGCAAAATTACCACATGAAATCACAGACCTTGGGAACTGGGCCTGCGCACACCAGGTCAGAGACGCAAACCAACCAAAGCCCAGAAGCTCCCACGGAGTGGGGTGTCCCTTTGGAGGAAGCATTTCACCGGCACCTGGAGGTCCGCTCACGGGGGTGCTTGGCCAGGGGCAGCGGAGGGGGCCCTCTACCAGGAAGGATCTGTCTCGGTTGGGGTTTGCTCTGTCCCAGTTCAGCTCCAGTCCTTGTTAAAAGGCTGGTTACAAGCGAGCCAGGCCTGAGGCGGGCACACCGGCTCCAGCTGGGTTTGACAGCCACCCCCGAGACTCTCGGCCACGCCACCCATACTGCTAACGCAGTGATGCCGTGAGGAGGTGCAAGGAGGAGGGGAGCGGGCAGGAGACGATCAGAAGCTCACCCCAACCCCGCACAGGCCATCCGCCCCTTGCCGCAACTTGCAGAACGAAGCCAAGGCTGAGAGCTCAAGCCCCGGGCCCAACAGAGCGGGGTCCAGTCCCGGCGGGCGGCTCCCGAGTTGGCCAGTGGCTTCGGTTCGCCATCCCCCACCTCCTCAGCTCTAAAGTGGGGCTGACGGCAGCACCCACGGGGGGAGGGGATGTGAAGTGACGTGCTTCAGGCCATTTCAGCACTGAAGGTGTTCCAGAGTCAGACCCCTGGAGGGGGTGTGGACTCACGCAACTGGCTTAGGGGGTGATCCTGAGAAGCAGTGACTGGGAATTGGGGCCGTGAGCTGGTGGCAGGAAGAAGCTACTCCCAGAGGCCTGAAGAGCAGGTGCCTGCTGAGGGCAGCTGGAGCTCCAGCCCGCTGGAAAACCCAGGGAGACCACACACGGTGTCTCAGAACCTCTCTCCTGAAGGGAAGGACTGGGGGCCAGGGGTGGGGGCAGTACCCACTGGTACCTGCCTGTGTCTGGCTGAGGACTGGTCCCTCTGGTCTGCCCCGGCCTGGCTGAGCAAGCAAGCAGGTGCAGGAAGAAGCTCTGTACAAAGGAGTGTGAGCGCCGAGGGGGAAGTGAGGGTCCCCTGCCTTCCACAGCTCCATGAATCAGAGAAAAGACTTTAAAGCTGGACTGCCAGACCCACCACCTGCCAGCTGTAGAGCCCTGGGGGGTGGGGGAGGTGAGGGCCCCCAGGAAATAATCAGAATGGGCAGAAAGGAAGGTGAGCAGCAGACGCCATGACACCCCATCACAGAGACTATATCCAGCATCAACCAGTGGCCCCTGAGAAACAGCTACTTTGTGATATAAAATACAGGTATCTGGGGTGTGACCCAAAGGCAGGAGGAAGTGATGGAGGAGATAGAACTTAAAAATAAGGACCCACACAAGAAAGTGGGGGTAGAAGAAATCAACATAACCATGAGCACAACCCCTGGGTGCCAGCTCCTAAGTTCAAAGCATAGGTAGGAGCCAGACAGCAGTCTAGCGGCAAAGATATGGAGATTGAGCCCATTGTAGAATCTCTGGTCTCTTTTCTAACTCTAGCTAGCCAGCAAACAGACAGCCATCCTCGAAGATGAGCCCCTCCCAACTGAAAGAAGGCTATATCAGTGCCATCCGCGCAAGAACTCGGGGCAGCCATTTCTCTGCCCACCTGTGCCTATGCAGGTGCTTTCCTTTACCAACTCTGTCCCTCTGCAGGGCAGCGGCCTGCCTGTCTGCCCGTGACCTGCACCATGCAGGCCTCTCTCAGCAAACCTGCCCCTCCGCGGGGCAGCTCTTCCTGCCCGCTTGTGCCTGTGCAAGTGTCCTATACTTCTTTTCCTAATAAACCTGTTCTTTAAACATAACCAAGTCTCTGTGTCATGGAGAAACTCGCCGTGTGCCGCAGAAGGGAGCTCGGGGAAACCTTTCCCAGAGGGAACCCAAGGACCCCGCTCTGCTCTCAAATCCATCGACAAAAACGACATCGAAGGACCCGCCAACAAGCAAGAAGAGCCTCTGAGCGTCATCTCCAGGGGCGTTTCCCAGACTCCCGCGCCCGGGGTCACCAGGGAGAGGTGGTGCACGGGCAGGAGATCCCTGGTGGAGGCCAGGAGTCTGCCTTCGAGCAAGTTCTCCAGGTGACTGGACGCAGGTAGGCAGAGAAGCACAGTGCTGACAGAACTCGAGGTGCTGGTTCTTCGGATCTGGCCATGCCAGGTGGGCGGGAGACCTCTCTGGGGGAGGTGCCGTTGCCATCCACGTCCACATGCGCAGACAACACTGGCGAGAGCAGCCACGCTCACTCAGCAAAACCCACAGCCTCTCCCATTCGCTCCAGAAACCATGGCAGAACAACGCGTAAGCTCCACCACCCCCTGCCCCCGCCTCCACCCCCGAAAACCTCTTGAGAAGGAGCGAGGTTAATGAGGCTGGGGGTGATCTGCTGAGCAAGTGCTGGCCAGGCAACTTAAACTGCCTGAAGGCAGATTCAATTTATGGATCCAATTTTTCCCAGAGTGCAAGAGAAGCGCTTGCCCGCAGAGGCCTGCCGCGGCGTGTTGGCGAGCAGGAGAGCGCGGGGGCCCGGCTTGGAATCCGGTCAGGGTGGGGCAGCTGGTCCCCCGCCTGTTTCCTCTCTGCCCTCTGCCGTGTCCACGCAGTGACCAGGGGCTGAGAGGACGCACCCCGGCCTGCCTGTCATCCAGACACGCTCCAGCCTCCCTGCCTCTCCCGGCCAAGGTGGCCTCGCTCCCCGACGCCGCAGGCAGCGCCCGGACACAGATGAGTGTCGGGGTGGGGGCTTCTCTGGCGTGCACGACGGTGTCGAAGGTCCCGGAACACTTCGTGGCCCAGAGTGGGGTCCCCGGGCCAGAGGCGCTGGCATCAACACCGACCCTGGAACTCACCAGAAATGCAGACCCTCAGGGCCCCCCCGACTCACAGACCCAAATCGGTGTTTGAACACGGTCCTGGGCCCCCGGAGGTGTGGATTAGGTCTGAGGGCCCCGGGGTCTCACAGCGGCACTGACGTCCTCTCCGTGTACGGGCACAGAGACGGCTGCGCGGGGGACACAGGACCTCGGCTGTCTCCGTGACGGCTGGTCCAGGAGGCCCCAAGAAGCGCTCCCAGCTTCAGGCCTTGGCCGTGAGACCACAGTCCAGTGGGCTCTGCCTACACAGGCTCTGCCTACACAGGCCCTCAAGTTTGTGCTCATTCGTGGCCAATATTTAAAGATAAGGACTTTCCATGGTTTTAAAAATCTGATTTCTAACTTCTACTGAAAAGTCAGTGAAAACAAGTGGTAGCTGTCCCTCAAAATGGGGGCCTTTGTTTGCCCCCCATCCTGGTCCCCAAGCAGCCCCTGTGGGCAGCGGAGTGGCCATACCACAGCTCTCCCCTCAGGAAACTGAGGGCCCAGGCCTCCCTCCCACACCGTCCACCCCTCCGTGTCAGCGTCCAGGGGCTGCCCCAGCACAGAGCAGGGGCTCAAGACAACAGGGACTTCTAGAGGGAGAAGCCCAAACCAAGGTGTCGCAGGGCTATGCTCCCTGGGAAGGTTCTAGAAAACACTCCCACCTGCCTGCTCCAGCTCTGCCTCCCTCCCGTCGGCCTCCTCGGCACGGCACGCGGCCTGCTCCCCACGTCCCGCGAGTCTCAGACCCCGCAGCGCCCCCGTCTTCCTCTTATGAAGACATCCGCCACCGGGCACCCCTCCTCCCTTCCAGTGTGGCTCATCTTCCGCCCGGCACACCTGCCAAGACCCCTTCCAGAGAAGCTTTCTTCACAGGAACCGTGGCTAAGGCTTGAGCGGGTCTTGTGAGCGCCAGAGTCTAACTCAGGACCCCAGCCGCCACCTCCAGCCTCCTTTCTTGCCCTTCCCCTGCCCATCCCAGCTGCCCCACAACCCCGGGAAGCTCCTCTGCGCCCCAGGCCTGAGCAGGGACCTTCCAAGCATCCCCGCCCTTGTCCGTTACTGCGAGCCATCCTCATCCCACCCCAGCCACCCCTTCCGCGTCTCCCTCCCTCACCTTCTAAAGCCCCCTCCGACCCCTTGCACATAAACTCCCAGAGGGAGACGCCTGTCCGTCCACCTGTCCATCATCTTATCTCCAGAGTCCAGTGCTGCGAGGATGCGGGATGAAGGGCACTCAAATACTTGTAGAAGGAATGAGTGAATGAATGAGTGAGTGAGTGAACGAGCAGCAGCCCGAGGGAAGGGAGGGAGTGGGAGGCGGGAGGCGGTCGCACGGTGACTGACAGGACTGAGCAGACTTTGAACAACACGCAGCCCTCGCCCTAGACTGTCAAGAACCGTTGGGCGCATCTGAGCCCCTCTCTTGATCAATATGCCCCACCTCGGCTGGCCCGTCGCGCTGACCCCGACCCCGGTGGCCGACTGAATTTCGGCTCATCTACAGCAGCCGTTGGCCGTCAGGCAAGGGCAAGAGCGTCCTCCGAGCCATGCCCCGCGGAGCAACAGGCTTTATCGTGTGGCTGAGCCCAGGCTGGCTGGGCCTCCGCCCCCTTTGGATTCTCCCAGCCCAGGGAGCCTTCACGACGCTCACTGGCGCTGCCTCCTGCTCCGGACGAGCTGCCTCTTGGGCTGACAGAGGAGGTGCCGCCCCACCCCGGCAGGGGTGTTCAAGCAAGCAGGGTTCCGGGGGCACAGCTGACAAGTGCAGAGAGAGGAGCAGAGCTGCCTTTGCAGTGGACAAAAGTGGATGTCTCCCCCACCGCAGCCCCATTAGGGCGCTACAAGCACTGGCCACAGGCCCTGTGAAAGGAGTCTCAGGATGACCCAGCTTACCCCTGGGGAGTAAGTGACCTGGCCCTATTCAAGGCTTGGCAGAGGGGAACCCAGAGACCTCAGGGCTGGTGGCTTTTGTTCCACGCCGACCTTGACCTTGATCTTGCCTGTGACCAAGTGCACCCCACGCCCGTGAGCAAGAAGAGACTATTCGCCCGCACAGTGGGTCGGTAATTGGGTTCTCCACACGTCACAGCAGCTTCACAGGGCTCCTTCTGTGGAACCGAAACAGCATTTGTTTTGTTTCAAAGAGTTTCTGACATCTGGCAGATTCCAGAAACACACCACCACTTAAAATCTGCTTTCTCTCTGGGTGCATCTCATTCGAGGTTATTTCTCTCTGCCCACAGTCGGTGGAGCCTTTGGAAAGATGCTCAGAGGGTATTTCCCTGGGACCCCACCCACACTCCCTGATCCTAGCTCGGCTCCTGGTGACTCCAACTCACAGCTGGAGGGTCGCAGGCTTGGGGGGAGGGGGAGTTTGGGGCGAGCTGGCCGTGTCAGGAGGAAGAGGGAAACACGCTCTGAGCACGTAACGTGACCAAGAAGAGACCTTGCTTGGTCAGGCCACTAGAGCCGGGGGTTGCTGCTAGAACCAAAGCCCCCCTGACTAATACTCTGCCCCAACAGGGGCTTCTCCCCAAAGCAAAAACATATGTGAAGTTAATGACACTGCAAACAGAAGAGCAAAGGCCGATATAATCTGCCACTTAGTCAGGGTAGGACCCAAGCAGCGCCAACAGCCCTCAGAAGAAACAAATCGGTAGGTTGAAGATAGAAATTCAGATGGGCACAAGTAGGCCTCGCTGGTGGCTGAGGGGCTGAGTCTGAAGCTATCACCGTGACGGTCTAAGTTCGATCCCCGGCCAGGGAGCTGATCCACAGGGCGCAGCAGACCTCTCCCGTCTCCCCGCTGCCCCCCTCAGCAGCGTATCTCAGTGGATCCGCCTGTTCTGCTCCCCACTCTGTCTCTGGGGAATCCTCCCATCTCCTGCACTTTTGGCTACCCACCCTCAGCAAAGCGGGTAGCAAGAGACTGAGGTGGAGAGCAGCAGAGAGCCCACTTGATAAAGGGGCTCCAGAAAGATCTCTCTGTGGAGGCGGCACTTAAGCTGGACGGCAAGGGCTACACTGGGGACACCGCTCCTGGACAGGGGACAACAGGTGCAGGGGGGAAGTTTGTAGGCTTCAAAAAACCAACAGGAGGCCAAGGTGACTGAAGCAGAGCAGACAGGTGGGCAGGTGTGGCAGGAACTCAGGTCTCGAGTTCACACTCCCTGCGCCAGGAAGCCGGAGCGGGAGCCCCGCGCAGCAGTGGGGGCCCGCTAGAAGCAGGCCGCGGGGTGGCAAGCAGGAGCAGCCAGCCAGCTGGTCAGCCTGCGGGCTGTGCTGCAGCCCACTGAGACGGGGTGACGCCCTGGGTGAGGGTGGGGAGCAACGATGGAGAGACTGGACAGCGTGAGATACTTAGAATCCCGGGACTTATTTGCTGATGGGGAGAGGGAAGGGGGACAAGGTCTGGTTGGAGGCCCTCTCTCCACGTGCCGCAAGGAGGGCCAAGTCCAATTTGTCCAAGCACGAAACAGCATCACTGGCATCATCACTTCAGATGAGGCAACTCCGGGGGCCACTTCTCACTCACCATCCGCTGAGCACTTGCCCCCGCTAGGGACCAACAGTGGGGCTCCGCGTGCCACGTTCGCCAGCGTAGAGGGGCGCTCGCTGCAGCACTGACAACCTAACCCCCAGGTCTCAGGGGCGTGGCCACAGCGGGGACTTCTCAGGCTCCGCGTGTGCCGGGGGTTGGCCGGGGACTGTGCTCCACACGGTTGCTGGGAGATGCAGAGTGACAGCCATGCTCCCTCCTCAGCACGGGGCTGCACAGTCACGGCGCAGAGGGCGCGTGGGGGCCACGCTCTGGCCCTGGGAGCTGCGGGCTGGGAGTGGGGTGCAGCTTCCGCCACGGCCCCTTGGTGGCCCTGGCGCTGTGCCATAGACCGCAAGGGGGCTGGGAGGTGGGGGGGAGCACGGCTAGCCCGTGAGCACAAGTGCTCCTCTCAACACGCATTTGCGCCTTGGAGCCACACACCTCAGGAAAGCCAGCATTACCCTACAGGACAGTGAAGGAAAAGAGGCTGGGAGACGTTAGGACACTGGCCCCAAGGGGTCACAGAGAATCAGAGGCAGAGATGAGATGTGAACCCCAGTCTGGCCGGCTCCAAACACTTTCAACCATGATGCTGCAGACTCATCACAAAATTCTATGAAAATCCCTCATATAGCAAAACACTAGGCTAATTAACAGGAGCCAAACTGCACGAATACAGAGTGGAGCTCCCCTTACACCCCACCTCCTCGCCCCAAAGAGTCAACCTAAGCAAATACCTGCGGCGGGATGTCCAGGCAGTTTCCACAAGGGGGAGCAGGTCACCCCATCAGGCTCTCATATCTAGACCTCAGCTCACCCACATCAAGACCAAACCGTCTGAGCCCTCCTGAAAACACGGGCAAACGTCCCCTCCTGCCCCTGGAAACCCGCTGCGGACATCTTATACATCCCCGGATCGCTCTAAAAGCACAAAGGCAAACGCCGCCCATGAACCTGCGTGAAGCTGAGAGGCAGACCCACATTTTATGGAAAGGGCTGGAGAGTAGACGTCTCAGGCTTTGCAGGCACATCTGGTCTCTGCCAACACACCTTTTCTCTTGCTCACGGCCCGGTAAAGTGGGAGGCGTCATTCTTCACTCTAACGTGACCTGAGCACAGGCAGGATTTGGCTCACAGGACTTAGAGGCTGCTGATTGCAGAATTCCTAAAGCAAACCCGAGTCATCTGGCTCCACAGGCAGCTCTCCTCCCCCTCCAAGCACAGACGGCCTTCCAGAGGCAGCTGGTCTAACCGATGGAATATCTGAATGCTGGAAGTTCAAAAGTAAATACAGGGTGAAGACATTAAAAACCATGGTGGTCAAGGTGATTGGAATGAAAAACAGCACATTCTGGGCCTCCCTGGGGGAGCAGGGGTTAAGTCTCAGCACTACGAAGTTGTCGGCAGCCACTGCAGCACAAGTTTGATCCCCGGCCGGGGAGATTCCCACAGGGCGCAGCAGACCCCTCCTGTCTCCCTGCTGCTCCCCTCAGCAGTGTACTTCAGTCAATCCATCTGTTCTGCTCCCCACTCTGTCTCTCGGGAATCTTCTCACCCCCCCCCACCTCTGGCCTGCACCCCAGCTCTTGTGTGCATAAATAAATAAATCTTTAAAAATAAATAAAAATTTAAAAAAAAGAAAAACAGCACATTCCTATCAAAAGAGAATAAAAACAGGGTACAAGTTCAATTGGTTTGAACCCCACCACACACATGTAGGAATAAAAGCTGACAAAATCCACCCCCGTGGTGAGCAAAATTCATCTGAGCAGTGGAATTATGGGTGATTTTTTTCTTCATAATTTTTCACAATAATTTTCCCTAAATATGCACATATTGCCTTTATAATCAGAACAAAGAAGAAATGTTAAAATTATTGGTCATCCAAAAACGCAAGTAGCTAGGCTTGGACTAATTAAGTATTGCTCAGCATGAAACCCTGGGTGACAGGTTTTCACCATCCCACCGGATGCCCGCAAACCCTTCTTACCCAAAGGGCACCACAGGGTCCCAACACCTCTGGGACCACAAACCCTCCCTTATAAATCAATTCTTAGTTTCCGTTGGTTTGGGTGGAGTGGACGCCACCTACTCAAGTACAACACAAGACCCAGTCCAGTCTCCTGACTCCAACCTCAAGGTCAATTCAGAGACAGGCACAGGACCCAGACGGACCTATCAGAATCCCCCCTGAGGGCCTCCCTGGTGGTGCAGCGGTTGAGCACTGCACTGTGGAGCTGTTGGCAGTGCGCAATGCGAGTTCGATGCCCAGCTGGGGAGAATCCCACACGGTGAGGCAGACCTCTCCTGCCTCACGTGCTGCTCCCCTCAGCAATGGGTTTCTGATCTGCCTGTTCTGCTCCCCACTCTGTCTCTGGTGAACCCTCTCACCGCCCCACGCCTCTGGCCTGTACCCCAGCTTGTATGTATAAATAAATAAAAATCTTTAAAAAAAAAAAAAAAGAATCCCCTCTGAGGCTTTCGCTTGTGCTTCCAGGATTTCCCTGGTTAGAAGAACTTCCAGAAACCATCTCACCACCACAAGGAAAGACACTGTCTAAAGAAGACACATGGAAGCAAAAAGAACTGAGAAAGGGAGCCCAAGACAGAAGCCGATGACGTTGGAACCCTAGATTTAATTTAAAGTCAATTCCATGCCAACTCCTCTTCTTCAGGGCATGATAATCGTGTTCTTCATTTAAATGAGTAGGAACTGAATTCCTATGACTTGCAACCAAAAAAAAAAAAATCTCCCCTATTACATTATCATATGTACATGTTATGAGCATTTACTGAGCAGTCACTACACTGCAACAAATGGGGTAAATCATGGAAATTTGAAAATGATCATTAATAGCAAAAATAATAAAACTAACACAGCACTTAGCCCTTAACTCAATCAATCCCCATGAAGATGGTAAAGTAGAAAAACAGAAGTGTTAAGTAACTTGTCCAAAATCACACAGCTAGAATTTGGTAGAGCTGGGATCCACGCCAGGCGGCCCACACTCAACAACTTCTGCACACCCCCAGGCACCCTGGTCCAGTATCCTAACCATGGATACTGACAATGAATCACTTTAGAACAGTTTAAAAGCAGGGCTGCCCAGAGCTTCTCAAACTTCAATATGCGTGAGAATCACAGGACTCCTGTTAAATACAGATTTTGATTCAACCAATTTGACCTGAAATTCTGCCTCTCTTATTCCCCAGTGATGCTGCTGGTCTGTGGCCCCTCAGCAAGCGACAAGGCACTAGAGCCATGGGGAACTCAGAGAAAAAGCATCCCCCGAGATTTCGAGAGAAGCCTGAGAGGCAGAATCAGCTTAGGGAAAGGAATTGCAGGCAGAAGGAACAGCTTGAATAAAAGCCTGGAGGCAAATGCCCATCAACTGATGAATGACTGAACAAGATGAGATTATACACACAATGGAATATTATTTAGCCAGTAAAAGGAATGAAGTGCTGACACCTGCTGCAGTGTGGGAGAGCCCTGAAAATACTATGTTCAGTGAAAAAAGCCAGACACACAAGGTCACAAAATGTATGATTCCATTTATATTAAATATTCAGCATAGGAATATCCTTGAGATGGAAAGTACGAGGGATTTTGGGGGACTGGGTCATGGGCTGGGGAGTAATAGTGTTTTTGCATTCTTCAGGTAGTTAGAAGAGGGAAATTGCTGGATGATAAGGGAAATTTCATTTTTATTAATTCTCATAAGTGTGAGGAGGTATCTCCTTGGGGTTTGGATTTGCATTTCCCAGTTAACAGGCAATGATGAGCATTTTTCCATGCGCCTGTTGGCCATCTATATGTCATCTTTAGAATTGATAAGTGTCGATTTAGATCTTCTGTCAATTTTTAATAGGTTTGTTTATTTTCTTGTTGTTGGCTTATGTGAGTTCTTTGAGATCTTGGCTATCAGCCCTACTATTCAACATCATATTAGAAGTCTGAGCTAGAAAAATTAAGCAAGATAAAGGTATAAAGGGAATCCAAAATAGAAAAGAAGTAAAACTACCACTATTTGTGGATGACATGATAGTGTACATAGAAAACCCTAAAGAAGCCACTTAAAAACTATCAGAAACAATAAATCAGTACAATGAAGCAGCAGGCTAAATAGTCAATATACAAAAATCTGTTGTGTTACTATATACAAGTAACAAATTAGAAGAGAAGTTAAAACAATCCCATTTCCAACAGTATCCAAAAAGATTAAATATCTAAGAAATAAAGTTAACAAAGAAAGTAAAAGACTAACTGTATACCACAAAAACTACTGTTAGCAGAAATAGAAGACACAGATAAAATAGTCCTTATTCATGGATGGAAAGAATTAACATTGTTAAAATGGCCATCTTACGCACATATGCAGACTCAATGCAATCCTTATCAAAGTTTCAATGGTTTTCTTCAAAGAAATAGAGCCAACTTTACAGAAATTTCTATGGAATCACAAAATACCCCAAACATCCAAAGCAACCCTGTCCCCACACACACAAAAAAAAAGGCAGCATCATAACCCTAGGTTTTGAACTATACTGCAAAGCTATAATAATACAAACAGTGTGGTATCAGAATAAAAGCATAATGGCATAGAATTGAGAGCCCAGAAATAAACCCATGTAAGCAGTTAATCTACAACAAATCCAAGGGGATACAATGGAGAAAGGAAAGTATCTTCAACAAATGGTGTTGAGAAAATTGGACAGCCACATGTAAAAGAATCTCACATTATACACAAAAACTAACTCAAAATGGACTAAAGACTTGGATATAAGACCTGAAACTTGGATGTAAACTACAAAGAAAACATAGGCAAAACACTCCATGAATTGGCTTCAGGTATGTCTCTGGGGACTGGACTCCAAGGGCAAGGAAAATGAAAGCAAAAATAAACAAGTGGGACTCCTTCACTAAAAAGCATAGGCACAGTGAAAGAAACTATCATTAAAATCAAGAATGCCCTATTGAATGGGAGAAAATATTTGCACACCAGATTTATCAATTTGGACTTTGTTCAACTGCAGATAAAAAAGGGAGGAAAGGGGAGTGGGCCAGTGAACTCTGCGTTGTGTGAGTGCACCACACTGGGGACATGATGAGGCTCAGGTCCCTGGTGCTGCTGCTGCTGCCCCTGCTTCTGGGCTGTGCCAGCTGCCACCCTGGCCTCAGGAAAAAGAATTTCAACAAGCTGCTACTGATTTCCTTCGACGGCTTCCGCTGGGACTACGATCAGGATGTGGACACCCCTAACATGGACCGCCTGGCTAAGGAGGGTGTGAAGGCCAAGTACATTTCACCACCGTTCGTTACGATGACCTCCCCATCCCACTTCACCACCATCACAGGTAAGCTCTCTGGGCGGCCAGCTGGCTGTCACACCCCGATACAGGGCTGAGCGCTGGGCAAACCTAGGCAGCTCACACAACCCAGCATCTCCCCCTGGAAGAAGCACTAGCTCAGTCTCTCCTGGGGTGACCAGGGCTGTTTCTAGAACCCCACCAGCTCCAGCACCTGGCCGGTAGGGCCATAACCTCCTGAAGGATCTCTTGATCCTCGCGTCAACAGCCACCCTCCACCCTAGTTTTCCCACAATGTCTGGTAATCTTTTTTTAAAGTAAACCATTAGAGAATTTATTAAAAATAATAAAGCCGTGAAGCTTAAAGAGCTCGGTTAGATCAGGTAACTCCCCTGCTTAATGCTGGAGAGTTGGAGGGGCATCAATGCTTATCAAAGGAAATTCAAACCCTGTCTCCTTGTAACCCAGAAGATCCCCCACAACCTGGACCTTGACTGACTCTCCTCAGTCTTCCCCTAGCCAGTGCCTCCCCAGATCACAAAGAACTGCCAGCCTCCACCCTGTCCACCCCTCCTGCCCGGGGCCTTTGCATGTGCCGACCCCACCGCCAACCCCCAGGTCACCTGAAGTTTGCAGTCCAGTAAGACAGACATTAGGCAAGCAAAAACACTAGTGGATGTCACTGCAATTCAGTGCTACAGCAGCCCTGCTGGCTCCCGACCCCAGGCCCTCCACCCCCGCCTCAAGCGTTCCCACAGCCCTCTGGTGTCTGGCTTAATAAGCTGTCATTCCAAGCCCCGTGCATGCTGCCCAGCCCAGCCCTGCCGGGCAGCGGGGCTACAGCCTGGACATGCTGTATTAGCAAAACAAAGGCCCGCAGGCCCTGAAAAGCTACTGGCATTTGTCTTCACAAACTTGGCCCAAGCCGCCCTCTGCCTGACTCCAATGTGGAAGAGAATCGTCCTTAATAGAGAAAATAACGGATTAAAATTGGTATCACCGACGCCCAAAGACCCCATCAGATTCCAGATTCCAGGGCAGGCCTGATACAACTGCGATAAAAGCGACTGTTGGCCGGTGACTAATGAACTGGTGGTTGTAGGAAAACCCCTGGCAGTTTAACACTGGGAGGGAGTGAGGGGAGTAGCTACCCCACCCCTCCCCACCCAAGCTTCCCCTACAGAGTCCAGGGGGTGAGGGGCCGGAAGTCTCAGGCAGAGAGCAAGGCCAGGTGGGGCCAGGCCCAGGCGCAAAGGTCCATGGGCCAGGCTCCCTAAGAATCAGCTGACTCGGCTGCCCAGCCCAAGCGGAGCCCATCCAGTGCCCTGGGCACCAGGCAGGCTGGGCACCAGGCAGGCACCACCACAAGGAGGCCCACGGGTGCGCGTAACCAGGCAGTGAGCAGCAGTCTTTGCTTAAAGACACAGGGGACAGGGGATGGCAGCCCAGCGGGGAGCTCCAGAAAGCCCCCATCTAAGCCCTGAGCCCCAGGGGTCCGTACAGTCAGAGGGGCAACAAGGGCCCACGGAGGCGGAGCTCCCACCTCATCCCCAGCACCTCAGCATTAGACCCTTCCTGATGCTTAGGGGAAGCATTCTTCCTTCCCCCTCTCCTTCCCTTTCCTCCTTCCTCTCTTTATAGAATCCTTTCAAGGAAATTCCAGACATCGAGTCCTTCCCTCTGTAATGCATCCTGTGCATCCCTAAGCCAAGGGTTGGGCTGGGGTGTCCGTAACGTCCACGCCACACTGGACAGGTGTGACTTGAAGACCCTTGGTGCCCGCAGGTAGTGAGAAGCCTTAACCGGCACCAGAGAGCTTCTTGACTGGTGTTTCTCAAATTGGGTGCATGTATGGGTCCCCTGGGGGTGTGGTCAAATGCAGATTCTGTTTCAGTGGCTGGGGTGGCGCCCGAGAGTCTGAATTTCCAATGAGGTCCCAAGGGTGCCGATGCTGCAGGTGCACGGGGCACACAGAGGAAGGATCGGCCCAA
The DNA here is from genome assembly GCA_004024925.1 of Scalopus aquaticus. Classification (NCBI taxonomy): domain Eukaryota; kingdom Metazoa; phylum Chordata; class Mammalia; order Eulipotyphla; family Talpidae; genus Scalopus; species Scalopus aquaticus. Next base: position 175,393 of record PVIJ01001561.1, read on the forward strand.
CGCACGGCAGAGATTCCTGACTGGTCGGGATCCCAAGGCCTTGGGAGAGAGGAGAAGCTGGGGGTCCCTTGGGAGAGGCGGGAGGCTTTTCGTGCCAGCTCTGGTGTTGCAGAGCTGTGTCTGGGGTTTCATGGTCATCAGTGTCCCACCAGCAGGGAAGGGTCGTCTCTGTGGGCGCTGTCACAGAGCACGGTGGCAGGGCTTAAAGCAGCAGGACGCCTAAGGGCCAGGGCCCTCAAGCAAGGTGCCAGCGGGCTGTGCGTGCTCCAGAGGCTCTGGGGTTTCCGGCCTCTCGGGGTCCTGGGGCTGCCAACACGCCCTGACGTGTGGCCACCCCACTCTCGTCTCCCTCCTGGTCACATTACGTGCTCCTTCCCTGCCGGTGTCTTCTCCGCTTCGGCTTCTTATGAGGACACTTGTCTTTGGATTGAGAGCACCCACATCATCCAGGATGAGCTCATCTCAGGACCCCAGAAAAATGACCTCGGCAAAGACCTGTTTCCAATAAGGTAACAGCACAGGTCTGGGGGGAATAGGGGCATGCCTCTGGGGGGTGCCACTGAGCCCACCACACTGCTATGAGGAAAAAGAGAAGCGAGAACACGGTCCAGAAGAGTGGACAGGCCCCGTGTGTGGCAGCCCAGGGTGAAACCGTGTGTCCAGCACTCCAGAACACAAGGGCCGCGTCTGCTCCCACCTGCAGGAAGAAAGGGTCCCCGTTCCTGACAGCGGGCTCCAGGGAGGGGTGGGTGGGAGAGAGCCCACGCTCTGCGGCCTCCCTCGAAGGGAGTCTGTCTGCCTGAGGGTCCTTCTCAAGTCTGGTTCAAGGACAGAGCGACTTTCTGATGGCCGTCCTCAAAACGTAATGCCAAGAAGTAGCAGCGTCGGCCTTTTTGCTCTGTGCTTACACTCGAGCAAGAGCGGGCCAGTAACTCGGGCGCGCCGGGGCTTGCTTTCCTCCGCCCAGCAAGGCTGCCGTGGAGGGCGACGATGGCGGGGTGCTGATGCAGGGATGAGCCTGCCTTCTCCAGCAGGGTGAGGGCTGGCTTTCCACCCGGGGCCGGGCTGTGGCTCTGCGGGAGCCTGCACCCATGCGGCAGCTGGGCTAGACTGAAGGCGACGCGACTGGACAGCTTTCTCCCCACCGACTGCACACTTGCTAACGAATAACAAGATACTTTCTTCTTCACTTTGAGGACGACAAACTTAATGAAGCCCTGAACTCCACAAGTCAAAGGGAAAGGGAAGACTGGTTTATAGCTTATGTGGTAGACGCAGAGGAGGGCCCCACACTGCTGCTACAGAGCAGCTGCCTAAGCGCGCTTGTCCACCTTGCCCAGGTGGACCACCTGCTAGCGTACGCTGCTAGCCTGACGTTAGCGACGACCCCACACCGATGTCTGGGAGGTATGATCCTGCTGAGCTAGGCCGTGCTTTAGTTTGACCTCCCTAGAGCTTTGTAGGTTTGCTTGTTTTTTTTCCCCAAAATGTTTTTGAACTGAATCAAATTCAGCTTCCTCCTTGTATGTGGCCATCTGAAAATGGGGTAGGGGGTAGAAGGAGTTTATTCAATAAAACGCAACAAGAATTTGTGAGTTGTCTGCGAAGCGTAAAGCTCTGTGCTTTGTGCAAAGCTAACACCAAAAATTAATAAATATTTGGGCCCTACTCGTGAGAAGCTTGCCCACTGGGAGCGGGGACAGATTTGCAGGCAGCAGGCACAGCCAGAGTGGACATTCCAGAATCACCTCCATCTACTTTGGCGAGCAGTGGGCAGTTCAGTTTTAATCCTTAAAATCATGGCCAGTATTTGCCGCTGCCTTCCACCTGGGCTCTTGCATCACCTCCTCCATGCAGCCATCCCTGATTTCCTTTTCTCTATCCCACCACAATTTGTCCAGTAGCCTTTAGAGTGTCAACCGCCCGCCAGGTCCAGGAACATGGGCCACAGAGATCCTCTCACACTAGCTTATGGAAAAGCATCCCACGGCATAGCTCTAGTGGGGCACGGGACCAAATCAGGGGCAACTGGAGAATGGGCACTGGAGTGGTAAAAATGATGCTGCCACAATCCGGGAGAGCACTCGGTTCACTGTATTTGAGAAAGGGAGGGAGAAGAGTTTGGAGGAAACTCTGGTCATGGCTTCCTAAATTCACCCTGCAGACATCTGGGAAGTAAATAAATGTAGGTCCCTGAGAACCCAGAGGAGGAGAGGAATCTGGTGGGTGCATCCCCAGGCCTGAAGTGCTCGGCTGGGTGACCTCACCTGCACCTGGCAGCGACGGGGCCTGGCGTCCTGATTGCAGCGTGATTAGCAAGCCGCAGGGACTGCATCTGCCCAGCTCATCGGCGCCCTGTTTAGCCGCATAATTACCCACCTCCCCAGACAGTGTGATGACATGGGTGACAGACTCTCAGAGTGACAGGGGCAGAGAGCCCCTCAGAAGTTATGAACCCCTCTTTTTTTGGAGGGAGGAACTGCGGTGGGAAAAGAGAACGAGGGCTCACAAAAGCCAAGGACACACTCAGGGCAGGGTCCAGGCCACCCACCTGGGTCCGGGCCCGCCCTCCCGCAGCCTCAGCTGCAGCGGAGACAGCCCTCTGAGTACCTGACCCGAGTGAGACCAGCTCCTGGGGCCGCCAAGCGTCACCGTCACCTGGCTCCCAGCCCCTGAGCGCCTCATGGGAGGAAATGCAACTGAAGGAAAACTGATTGCTGACTTTTCGTGGCTCTTCCTCTCCTCTGTCATTTTGCCCACACTCCAGAACTGGCCCTTGATGAGATAAAGAGGCTTGAACAGCAGGAAGAGAACCCGAAAGGCAGCCAGTGGAAATGCTCCTGGGCCATCAGTGGTCCCAGCGCCTGCAGGATGTGAAACATGTCATAGGATGTGGGACATGTCACAGAATGTGGAACGTGTCACAGGACGTGGATCATGTCATAGGATGTGGGACGTATCACAGGATGTGGAATGTGTCATAGAATGTAGACGTGTCACAGGATGTGGAACATGTCACAGGATGTAGAAATGTCATCGGATGTAGAAATGTCATAGGATGTAGAACATGTCACAGGATGTGGGACATGTCACAGGATGTGGAATGTGTCATAGAAGGTAGAATGTGTCACAGGATGTAGAAATGTCAAAGGATGTAGAACATGTCACAGGATGTAGAACATGTCACAGGATGTGCATCATGTCATAGGATGTGGGACATGTCATAGGATGTGGGACATGTCACAGAATATGGAACGTGTCACAGAATGTAGACTGTCACAGGATGTAGAAATGTCACAGGATGTAGAATATGTCATAGGATCTAGAAATGTCATAGGTTGTAGAACATGTCACAGGACGTGGAACATGTCACAGGATGTGGAACATGTCATAGGATGTGGAGCATGTCACAGGACGTGGAACATGTCACAGGACGTGGAACATGTCATGCAGAGAACCCCAGCAACCCGGCGAAGGCCCCTGGTGCCAGTGCTGGGGCTCGCCGCGCCGCGGAAGGGCAGGGCGGTGCTCCCGGAGCACATTAGGCTGCTCGCTTGAAACTCGGGGGCAACGCTTTGAGGGGAAATGGAACCCGTGCCGTGCACATCTTGATGATGTCCAACCTCGGGGGTGTGAAGTCGGCTTCGACTTTGCTTCCTGCATGACGGAGAGTGCTGCGATCCACACCTCCACCCTGGGCTCCGGGCTCCACGGACTCGGGAGGAAGCTTGTAACCGGAGGGAAAGTCCTCTGCTGGGGGGAGGCAGAGGCCCACACAGGCACGAGCTCCACAAGCCTCACCAACGAAGAGCGAAGCCTTCTGAATCTGCAGCGAGCCTCTCCTGTGGCTACGCCACCGCCTCCCGGCCTCTGAGCTGGAGCCCAGGGGGCTTTGCCTCTTCCCAGTGGAAAATCTTGACCACCCTCGGGGCCCTCACCCACCAGCAGCTGGGGGCAGCACTCACCTAGCGGAGAGCTCTTCCTGCCTCTGTTCCCAGGACCACCAACTTCCAGTCACGGAATGCCCTGCCTCAGTTTACCCGGGACACAGGAGAAATCCTCACTATCTTATTAGGATCAGTAGGGGCCCCCGAGACTGGGGCAGCTAGACTGAGCCCAGGTGCACCCTCCTCTCCCCAGCAGAGCGTGGGGTCCTGGGGTTTTCTCCATACACGGGTCAGTTCCTGTGCACTCAGGAATAACCTAGCTTACTCACATGCCCCCACGCCCACCTTCCTCCCTCAAGTGAAGAAAGAGCAGTCTATGCTCATCTTTTGGGGGAGGCCCTTCCCGACTCCCCTGGGCTCCTGCAGAAAGCACAGCCGGTGGGAGCCCAGGGAGGAAGCACACAGGTCTGTCCAGAACCCAGCCCCAGGTTCAGTATTGCCCTCAGGAAGTGTCCCAAGCCAGGTGCCTAGATTGTGGACACGGGACCACCCAGGAACCTGGCCTCCCTCACCCTGCCTTGCCTTCTCCATCTCGGGCGTCCCCAGCCTTCCCCACCCCCCCGATGCCCACCCCACCCACAGCGGAGAGGTCCGTCCCCAGGAGCAGACCCAATCTGGCAGGTTGAGACGGGATCAGCCTTCCTTTGAGCCTACCAATGTTTGCACCTCAAAAAACACAAGTCCGAAGGCCAGAGAGGCCAGAGGTGGTAGGCCAGCCAGAAGGGCGTTGGTGGAGGTGGTCGTCAAGCCAGATCTGCTCAGGGGACTTATCCATATGTCCTTCCTCTACCCCCCAGGTCGCTGGGTTGAAGACCACGGAGTCATTCACAACATGCTGTTTGACGCGGAGAAGGGCTGGAAGTACGACTTCAAGACCACACAGAACAAGACCGAGTGGTGGGACAACGGCGTGCTGCCCCTCTGGATCACCGCGCAGAGACAGGTACGTCCCAGACCCGGTCGGCTCCCAGCACCCCGCCCATCCTCATGCCTTCCTGAGGGTCAAAGCTGTGTGGCCCTGGGCAGGTGGCTTGGCCTCTCTGTGTGAGCTGGGGAGCATGACAGTATGCTGACCTATTTACTAGAGTTGGTTAAAGATGAATCGAGATACATATGAAAAGCAGTGGGCATACAGGACTCACTGCGAAGTATGAGCACGTCGCCATGAGACTGCACCTCTAGGGGCCTACCAGAGGCCTAGACCCCCCAGCCCCAGAAGGCCTAATAAATTCCTGTCGACACACTTGCCTAAGACTCAGGCACAAACGCCCTTAGGAATGAAGTGGACTGTTTAATGCATCTTTGGACCAAGAAAAGTTCTGAAGAGAACTTTAGCTTGAAGGGTTCGGAGGCCACTCATTATTGCTTCGAAAAGGCAGAAATCAAGAGCTGTGAGTTTAACTGCCAGTTCCCAAAAAGCTGTTGCCAATTTTTTCTTCCCCACCACCATCCCTTATCTCCCTTGACCCTTTCTCCCTCAGCCATCCCTCTTAGCCTCAGAGGCCTCAACTTCATTTATCAAGACCCATCTGCTAGGACTCCTTGTTCTACTCAGGTATATGAAAACATCCAGCATCTGTCTTTGTCATTCTAGTTTGCTTTACAACACATAATTCCCTCGAACTCCTTCCATTTTGTTGTAAAGGATCACGTTCTGTCTTTCTTCGTGGGCTAATAGTATTCCCCTGCGTGGACATTCTTAATCCATCCTGTCAGTGGGCACTTAGGTTGTTTCCACGTCCTAGCTATTGTAAACAGTGCTGCTATAAACACTACAGCACATATAATTTTTTAAGTTGATGTCTCCACGCCCCCAGGAGGGGGACTGCCAGATCACACAGTATTTCCACTTTCACTTTTTTAAGGCAAATCCAGATCACTTTCCAAAATGGCTGCACCAGTTTACATTCCCACCAATGATGTACGAAGGTTCCTCTTTCTCTGAATCTTCTCCAGCATGCTGTTGGGGGTCTCAGTGATATGTGTCATTTCACAGGTGTGAGATGATATCTCGTTATTCGATGATGAGATGTCTTTTCATCTTCCTTAAGAAGAGCGATGATGAATATTTTTCCATACATATATCTGTTGGCCCTATGGATCTCCTCTCTGGTGAATTGTCTGTTCAGATCTGCTGCCCATTTATTAATTGGGCTGTTTGGTTTTTTGTTGCTAAATTGAATATGTATTTTGTATATCTTGGATAGTAACCCCTTGTCAGCTGTGCAGTATGTGAATTGTTTTCTCCCATTCAGTAGAATATCTTTTTAATCTACTTATATTTTCTTTCTATGTATAAAAGCTTTTTAATTTGAGGTAATCCCTATTGTTTATTTTTTCTTTTATTTCCCTTGTCATAGGGATCCAGTCTTTATCATCGAGGTCATGAATGTGTTTTCTTCTATACATTTTATTATTGCAGGTCTTATATCTATTTTTGACTTTATAATCCATTTGGAATTTATTCTTGTGTCTGGAGGTAGAGAGTGATCCAGCTTCATTCTTTTACATGTGGCCATCCAGTTTTCCCAGCACAATTCGTTAAAGAGACTCTTCTTTGCCATTGTGTGGCTGTGGCTCTTTTATCATGAAATAAGCATTGGCTTGATTTCTGGGCTTTTGATTCTGTTCCATTGATGCATGTGTCTATTTTTATTCCAATACCATGTTGATTTAACTACTGTCGCTTTATAATATAGCTTAAAGTCAGGTAACATGGTGGCTCCATTTCACTTCTTTTGCTCAGGATTGTGCTTGTTATTCAGCTTTCAAAGATATCACTTCAGAATAAGACCTCCTTCTTCTCCCCCAAGCCACCCTTCTTTGCTCCATGCTGTCCCAGGCACTCCACTTCTGTGCTCCCTACCCGCCATGCATGCTGCATTGCAGAATGGTGCGACACAGCAGATTGGCAGCAGGCCGTGGACCTAGGCTCCTGGGGCAAGATCCCCGACAGCTCACCCTCTTCAGCTGGGTGACCTCAGTGACAACTTCCTCTTCCTCATGAGTTGCTCCAACAAAGACTGTCAGAGTCCGTGCTTCATGCGGCCCTTGGGAGGACTGACTGAGATAATGACCATTCCCCCTTAGAACTAGGTGCTCAAAACTATCAGTTATTCTTATGCACAGAGGTGGAATCTCTTTAGCCCTCCTTCAGCTGGAGGCCAGAACTACCCATGGAACAATCGGTGAGGATGGACACGTTATATCCCGTGCTATCCAATCTGGAAGCCACTGGCCACACCTGGTTACTAAGTGCTTGAAATGTGGCTGGTGAGACTGAGGAGCTGAATTTTTAATTGTATTTAATCTTAAATTCAGTTTCAATCTACATACCACACATGGCCGGGAGCTACCCCATTAGACAACAGAGCTCTAGGGGAACCACAGGGCATTCTTTTTTTAACCCTCACTGGGCTCTCGATTCCTTCCTCCTGTCAGATGTTTACACTTTGAGGCATGAACCAATTCAATAAATTCCATCCTCCCCAGAAAATAACGTTCACGGCACAGACCACGCACCAAGCACTCTATACACAGCACACTCAAGCACAGCAATGGGTGGGTGAACGTTATGATGATGCCCTTTGAACAGATGAGTACAGTGGGCACAGAGTGGAGCCATAACTTCTCAAAGACACAAAGCAGCCAGAGACAGAGTTAGAATTTGAACTCACTCTGGGGTCACAACTCAGAACTCGTAACTGTGACATACTGGCCCATCTGCGGCCATGGACGTCACAGGGAATCTTGCGTTCACCCAGCTGCGTCATGGAGTCTGTTTCTTCCCCCATAGTCAATGCCTAGGACAGGTACCGAACTTCTTTCCCTAAACCACTCGTCCTTCCCACCCAAACACAAGTGTGGTGGACCCTTGACAGGCCTCCTGAAAACATGGGTGCCCTGGGATATTCATTCTGTCAGCTAACGAGAGACAAATGCAAGAGCAAATGGAAGCATTTCCTTGGTTCTGGAGAGCTTGGTGGAGTCTGCCAAACCCCATAGGTAGGCTCTGCCCATCGGAAGTGCTTGTTTTAAAGAAGCAACTTACGAGTAACAGCCAAGTGGGTGCAGCCCTCCACTAAGGGAGAATAATGAACCTAATAAAAGTAGTGATTTTCCAATTGCTATTGCTACTGGAAACAGTGATTATGCTAATTAAAGGGTAGACTAGTAAATACCCACTCTTTTGCATCCAATTAAGTGCTCAGATTGTTTCTCAGAAGTGTTTGTTGAAAATAGCACTTTTGATTATCATGGTCCCAAATAAACAAGGATGGGTGTGTTCACATGCACATTTCTCTCGGGAGCTCATTTCATGGAGCAGCACAATTCCTAAAGTTCCTATGGAATTTGATTCCAAATGAGAGAAATCAGTCTACTAGGACAACAGCTTGGCACACCTTTCCAGGTAAGTGTGTGAAGCACACAGCACAGGAAAACAAGGTGGGAACGCCTGAGATTTAACATGCAAAGTCAGGAACGCAACTGCACATGCAGGGCTGCTGCATCCCCCATCAAGTCAGTATCAGCTTATTCTAAATAATAAAAGAGCCAAACTATGTTCTACAAAATGTACAAAGTTTCACCCCTCCACTCAATGCCATAATTCAGGGCAAAGTCAATTTATATGTAAGTTAAACGAAGTACCATCTCTGAAAACGGAGAATTATGTCGAAGGCCAATCAGAAATGCAATAAATAAATATTAGAGGATTTGCATGTTAAAGCAACCATAGAGATTCTATTATGGAAAAGTAAAGTGTGTTACCTGTAGAGCTTACAAATAAGACGCTAGAATGAAAAGAGGAGTTTCTGTGACTATTTCCGCAAGTTAGTCAGGAGAACAGGATGGGTGTCTTACCCAGGAGATGAGATTCACACGTTTGCGCCACACATATCGGACCCACGGTGAGCACCCACTCTGAGCCAGGCCAAAAAGCCAGGAAAAGGGTAGGCAACAGGATCGTCCCTGACTCCCTGATTCCACAGGAAGGAAAGAGACCCCAAGAAAGTAAGCAAATGAAGATAATTTCAGATTGGGGAAAATGCTTTAGAGAAACTAGAAGTGGTTCGCAATATAGAAATGAATACAAGAGGCAGAAGGGCCAATGCTTGCCATGTAGCTACGGACAGCAGAGCTTCTAGAGCCCTACAGAGCAGTCAGTGTGAAGACATCTGTCTGAGGTCATTTCCTAAAAGCAGAGCACGAGCTGCACTTGCCGCGCGCCGAGGGAGAGCCCAGCAGACCCCACAGGGAGCTCTGAAGCGTCAGCTGCATGCCACGTGATCCCACTCGGCTAGTTGGCTAGTCTTTTGTCCTCCTGCCCGTCAATCACTGGTCACTAGGGGTGGAAGAGCAACAAGGGACACTTTTTCAGGTGAGGCAGACTGGCCATGTGGCGGAGGTGATTTTCCAGGGGCTAGTTGACCCCCCAGAGATGGGTATGGGGGTCTGGGTGGAGCCCCAATAGCCTCCCCTACAACCTCCAGATTGCTGTCCTGCTTCTCTCTCTCAGATGGGACATTTTGGCATCATTCTTGGTTAGACTTCCCTGCTCATTTGTTCACTGAATCGCCACACCCCAGGCAATCATCACACAGCTCTTCTTGGTCACAAGCCCCCCACAGCAATTGCCAAGTTCACACTACCTCCATCTCTTATTGCTACAAAAGTCAGGGAACTTTAAGGTGTTCTGCAGAACATCCCAACCTTGGGTTGTACAGGAAGTTCACAGAACAGTCCTCAAGCCAATAGCTTAGCCAAGACAAAGACAGGGACTTGCTCCCCAAATAGCCAGGCCAGTCATTCAGTAACCAAAAATCTGTGCCAGGTTGAGGATGAGGAATGATGGACAGCATCAGCACCTACTGGGGAGCCGTGCCCACCTCATGGTTAACCCACTGATGAGCAGACCTAGGATTCTTTTCTTTTTCTAGTAATTTTATGAAGGTTTGTCAAAAACAACCGTTCTGCCAGGGAGTAAATCACTCAAAAACATTTTCATTCATGCAGTCAGTCACTTAGGTGGTTAAAACCAACTGCATTTCTGGCCTGAAAACTCAGTCCCACTAATGGGAAAACTTTAGCCCTCACAAGCACCCCGGGATGTTATCACCCCTGTCCAACAGCTGAGCAAAACGAGGGGAGAGCGTCTGAGCACCCCCCAGCCCCCGGCACGGAACGCACTTTTGTCAGCGAGTTGTCCTGCCGCTGGGCAGCCCATGGCTGAGGAGATCCCTGTGCAGGAAGCAAGCTGGCAGTCTCCCCCCACATTGTGGCAGACACCCCCACATTTCACAGGCATTAGAGATGGGAACCAATGGGACAGCTTCTCCCCTGCCCACCAGCCCCAGAAGAAGGCCGGAGAGGGCATCTCCTTGGCACCAGCTGGGACATGGGCCCTAGGCTGACGCCTCTGCTGAGGTCTGCGGACGCAGTGTCCCCTGAGTGGCCAGACGAGAGCCGCCCGGCCCCTGAAGCCAAACAACACACCTGGCGGAATCCCCAGGGGAGTTCGGGGAGCTCTGGCGGCGACAGTGTGGAGTGGCTGGGGCAGGCAAACACGCTAACGAACACCAGACCTCAGGTTCGTGGAGGCTTGTTCTATCTGGACACAAACAAAAGAACCTACTATGCGCCGAACCATGACACCCAGCACTTAGTTATCTGCCTTAATCCTCACACAGCTCCTGACAAGTCCTGGCACTTTACAGGCAGGAGCACTGAGATTAAAGAAGTCCCTCGCCCTCACCGACCCAGGAAGTACCCTCTACCTCCATACTAACGAACTTCCCAGCCCCCATGCTGCCATCTCCGGAGTTGGGGTGCATCTTACAGCCTCCGGGTGCCGCGGTTAATGGCCGGCGTTTTTCTTCCAGGTATCACAGAAAATAATGGCGTGGCTTGCAGCCGACAGTGTCTGAGAGTCGGTGGGATTCAGTGACCCCAGGAATAAAGGCCAACCTTGGCAGAACCCCAACCCACTGGTCCCTACGGCCTCAGGGCTGGCGACACTTCAGGCTTGGCTGACTGGGAGAGACACGCCTGGTAAAGAGCCCTGACAGAACTTTCCTGTGTTTGCAGGGGAGAAAGACGGCGTCCTTCCACTACCCCGGAGGCGGCGCGAAATACGGGGGCGAGGCCGTCCAGCGGACGCTGGTGGAGTCCTACACTCACCCGGACAGCAACGAGACGGAGTGGAGGGAGAACATCGACATTGTCATGGGCTGGTTCCAGAAGGAAGACTTTGACTTCGTCACGCTGTACTATGGGGAGCCGGACAACGTGGGGCACAAGATGGGGCCGGAGACAGAGAACAGGAGGCTGATGATCAAGCAGATCGACAGGACCATCGGGTATCTGGTGGAGGCCATCGAGAGGCATGGCCTGACTGACCACCTCAACGTCATCATCACGTCAGACCACGGCATGACCACAGTCAAAATGAAAGATCCTCAAGTCATAGAAATCCTCTTGAGCAGGTACATCAAGTACAGTGACTTGGTCAAGTTTGACCATGTGGACTATGGCGGCTTTGGGATGATCCTGGCCAAACCTGGGCAAGAGGAAACGCTTTACCAGGCGCTGAAGAACGCACACCCTCACCTCCACGTCTACAAGAAGGAGGAATTTCCAGAACGTTTCCATTACGCCAAACACCAGCGGGCCCTGCCCATCTTGATGTACGCAGATCCTGGCTACAACATCAATGGGGTGAGTCAATGCTAAACTGGGTGGAGTCATCTGAGACATGAGAGGCCGCCAGCAGGGAGAGCCAGGCCTGGAAAAAATTAAAACAGAAGTGAGCGCGTGCGTGCCGTGACCACAGCTTTCCACATGTCCCCAACCCCACCCCACAGCCCACCCCTCCAACCCTGCCCTGCTCACCATTATGCAAAAATGGTGACAAACCCCCCTGACTACAACCGCGGGTCCAGCACTCTGCTGGCAATCTAACACGAGTGACTCCATTTTGTCGTCCCAAGCACCCTGTAAGACAGGGCTTCTTATTTGCCTCATTTTTAAGGAGGAAGAAACCCAAGTTAGAGAGAAGTGATTTGGAATTAGAAATATAGGGCTGAGGTGAGAAGCCACTGCGCTCCTGACCTCCTCCTCCCCCCGCCCCCACACACACACATATACACCCACTTTCATGCCCTGAGAAACATTCTCGGCTCTGGAACCAGTGTGGGTCCAGGAACCTGCTGCAGCCCTTGCTACTACATGACTCAGGGCAGGTTCCTGAGTCTCTGCACCTCGGTTTCCTCACTGAAAAATGGGGGTGATGGTGACAGCACCCTGACTGGGCTGCAGTGAAAGGGGTAAAAGGAGTTAAGCGGTACTTCAAAAGCATTCCGAACAATCCACGGCACAGGGCAGGCTGTGCGCTGGAGAACATCACCGTCAGTACGTCAGTACGTGGTCTCCTTGCTGTCGGGGTGCATCTCTTTTACATCGTCCTCCTTAAAGAGCTCCAGTTCCTTGCTCCTCTCACTACCGCTGCGGAGACCCGCGTCCTCACATTTCCAAAGAATTTGTGGCTCTGACCAGGAAGACACTCAGGGACAGTTTTCTTTCCACCACTTGGAATCTAAAATGGCCCTTTTGTTATGATTATTTCTCAGCGAATCACTCTTCACATCAACAAAGGCGACCACAGCTTTGACAACAGCTTCCCGGACATGAGGATGATATTCAGAGCTTTCGGGCCAGATTTCAAGAAGGACTACCTGGCCGAGCCCTTTGACAGCATCCACATCTACCCGCTCATGTGTCAGCTCCTGGGGGTGACCCCAGAGCCCCATAATGGCTCCCTGGCCATCACACAGGGGATGCTCATGGACTCTCCTGGCGGGATTTCAGGTGAGGCACAAAGCAACCAGCAGAAAATCAGCGTGTGGCCTGTTCTGGCCTGAGACCGAGAAGCTTCAGAGGGGTCTCCTGGAGGAGTAGCAGGTCTGGTAGCGCAGTCCTGTTTGCCAACAGCGTCAGGCCCCCATCCCCACACCCTAAGCGCAAGATAGTAACACCTCTAAACTGAGGCAGGAATGCCTCAAGGGCTGGGGACACTTGCGACGGTGCCTTTGGGGCAAAAGGCAGACTCAGCAGAGCAAGCTGGGTGACAACCCTCCCGCAGCTCAGAAATGGTGTGGGCCTGCCCCTTGCAGACACAAAGTCAGCCAGTCTTCTGCAACTCCGTGCTGGCTGGTGGCAGAAGGAGGCTAGGCACACAAGCCTTCAGTCAGCTCATTGCTGAAACGGGGGGCAGGGTTTCTGTAAAGAAGGTTGCTAATTCAAAACCCTAAGTCCAGGCAATTTAAAGGACTCTCTGGGAATTTGACGGTTTGTAAACACCAGCCAGCTTTTCTTCTACATGAGAAAATTGGTCACTGCCCAGTGATTTCTCTGATTTATCATGTGCTGAGAGCAACAGGGCTCAGTGGAGCTTCACCGCACGGGACAGCCTCTGGCAGCCTTCCCGAAGCCTCTGCCCGCCCTCTCCTTGTGACCTGAGGGGCAGCTGGCAGGCCCTTTGGCCGAGAGCCAAGTAAACGAATGACCATCTCACCCAACTCTTTAGAACTGTTTAAGTTTTAGAGTTTTGCTGGGCCCCTACCCAGCCCCGTAGCGCAGCGGGAGCCAGGGTGCCAGTTATTGATCAACAGGATGCCGCACGAACTGATTTTCAGTGAATTAATTGGCTTTAGCAAATTGGCCATTTGGCAAAGTGGTCATTAGACAAATGGGTCATTTGGCCACTAGCTCGTTTAGAAAATCTGCTTTCAACAGCGTGTCCTGCGAGACCCTCCCACGGTGCGCGCTGTCCCGGGGCAGATGTGCACTTCATTTCCACAGCAAAGAGCCGCTAGCCCCTGGATGGGAAACTTCCCAGGGACCTGGAACAGCCGGACAGACTCTGCATGCTCAGACCACTCACAACCTCGCGGTGTTTTGACAGGAGCGACGATGCGGAACATCGTGATCGGCCTCGGGACGGTCACAGGCGTGCTTGTGGTGGCGCTCATCGCTGTGGTCACCTACACCGCCATCCATCGGAAATAGACGTGAGTGTGGCCTCCGGGTTTCCTGGGCTCTGTCGGTGTACACTCCCACGAGCCATTTCACCCACTTCCTGCAGGCCTCGGGCTCCCTGAAAGCCCCGAAGCCAGGCGGGTGTCCTGGGCGGGCCCCCAAGCTGCTTATGGGCCAGAAGAGCCTCCGCCGGCTTTAGCGACCGACTGTCACTCTTGAAATTCTTGGCTTTGCGAAAAAGGGTCCCACATTTCCATTTTGCACCAGGCCCCGAAAATTATCTACCAGTTGTATTCGTTTTCTAGGATGGTCCCAGCAAAGGCCCGCACACTGGAGGGCTTAGAACAACAGAAACGTGCTGCCTCCGCGACCTGGAGGCTGCAGGTGCAGTCAGGGCGGCGGCTGCCGCGCTCGCTGAGGCCTGGAAGGGCAGGTCCTGCCTTGCTCTTCCAGATGCTGGTGGCTGCTGGTGGCTGGTGGCTGGTGGGGGTTCTGAGAACCAGTTTCCAATGAAAGGAGCAGGTTCCCCATATACACACCAAGCAAATCTCCAGACACCACAGGGTGTCCCACAATTGAACTCAATTCTGACGCCACCTGGAGAGGGCAGCCCTCTCCACAGCTGAGGGCCCATGCCTGCCCTTCCCACCCCTCCGCCCGGAGACACCCATCAGAGGCCCAGCTCATCACCTGGCTCCTCCTTACCCTTCCTTGGGTTTGATTGAGGTGCTAGAGCAGGTCACAGAATTCAGAGAAACATTTAACTGACTAGTTTATCATAAAAGGGTGTCAGGGGGCCTCCCTGGTGGTGCAAGGGGTTAAATCTCAGCCTATGAAGCAATCACAGCCACTGCAGCAGGAGTTCGTATTCCTGGCCAGGGACCTTCCCACAGGGCACAGCAGGTCTCTCCTGTCTCCCCGCCTCTCCCCTCAGCAGTGCACTTCAGTATATTCGCCTATTCCCCTCCCTACTGCCTGTGGTGAATCCTCTCACCACCCCACACCTCTGGCCTGCACCCCAACTTGTATGCATAAATAAATCTTTTTATAAAGGGGGGTTATCACTTGGGCTATAGGCACAGTGTGAGGATAGGGGCGTGGGGCTTTCATGCTCTCTCAGGCTCTCCATTCTCCCCAAATCTTCTCATGTTCACCAGCCCAGAAGCTCTCTGAACCCCCTCCCTTTGGGGTTTTATGGAGGCTTCATCACATAGGCATGAGTGATTGACCCATTGGCCGTGGGGGACTGAACTCCTCCCCCAGCCTCTCTCCCCTCGCTCCCCAAAGGGGAAAGGAAGGACTGAAAGTTCCAACCCCTAACTCCCCAGGCTACCAGCCCCCATCCTGAGGTGTGGTCCAAACTCAGCTCATTCAACTTACAACAGACACCCTCGGACACCCTCAGGACTCCCTCCACTTAGAGCATGACAAGGGCTTCAGAAAGCAGACAGAGAACAGACGTACACTTCTCCACAGAGATCTCCTTCGTGCTCCCTGGTTGATAGATGCATCTCGCCAAGCTCTGCCTCCACCCACCCACGGCAGCCTCTGCCCTGTCTGTCTTCACGTGCTGTTCTCCTCTCTTCTAAAGACACCACTCACAGGATTTAGAGGCCCCATAACCCAGGAGAACCTCATCTGAACTTGATTACATTTGCAAATACGATCCTATTCCCAGGTACCAGGGCTAGGACTCCCCACAGACCTTCTCAGGGGACACTATTCAACCTAAGCCTGGACATGCCGCCAACCAAACCTGCCAAGGCCTCACTGCACCTCTTCCTCCATCTCCAGCCCCCACCACCCAGTCCTGACCATTCTCTCTGAACATAGCTCTTGTCTCTAGCACAGAGCCCCAGAACACTATAAACAGCCTAAGGAACGTCAGAACTTAATCTTCCCTCCACAACCCCACATTTAATGCAAGTTATATGGGAACTGTAAACATTTCCTATAAGTTGAAACATGACCTATAAAGGCCTCTACGCCCCGAGCAACCTTTTAGAAAGAAATCAATGGGCTCTTTTCTACAGAAACCATTAGCCCTAAAGAAAGACACAGGGAAACTGTTCAATGGGATGATTGAACTCCCACAACAGCTTAGCTCCGGGAGCGCCACCCCTGCGAGCAGCTGAAACGCACCGGGTTTTTAGGTCCTGCTATTCAGGGAGCCTCAGCCTGGGTGGACTCCGTAGCCCGGCACGTGACGGGCTTCTGCGCACCGGCTGTGAGCGTCCTGGCGCTTCTCCCCACGCAGACACCACCTGCAATTTTTATTTTTTGTTTCAAACAGAAGAAAACTTAATCTTCACTGACACCTGAACCCGCCACACCGAGGAAGCCCGGGGGGAAATGTCGCTAAAAATCCCCTCCATGCCATGCCCCTCCCAGATTCAGATCTGAGATGTATGACCTTATGACCTCGCCTGGCCTCCACACACACACACACACACACACACACACACACACACACACCAGCGCACACACCAAGATAAGGCGAGAGGCAGGTCAGTGCTGTGGTCCACTCAGGGCCTTGCCCCATCTGCTTCCCACCCTAGACTGTCGCCTATTTTTTTTTAAGATTTATTTATTCATACAAGCTGGGGTGTAGGCCAGAGTGTGGGGCGGTGAGAAGATTCACCGGCGATAGAGGGATCGACTGAAGTACACTGCTGAGGGGGGCAGCGGGGAGACAGGAGAGGTCTGCTGCGCCCTGTGGGAAGCTCCCTGGCCGGGGCTCGAACTCGTGCTGCAGTGGCTGCGGACAGCCTCATAGTGCTGCGCTCAGCCCGCTGCGCCCCCAGGGAGGCCCGACTGTCACCGATCTCGAGGTGACATGAGACAGTATTACCTGCTGTGGTGCGGACTGTACACACACACACACACACACGCACACGCGCGCGCGAGGGCGATCGGCAGCTGGGATGTGTGCTCATCGCTGAGGCCCAGCGCTGCTGAGTTCAGCTGACCTGTCCCCTTGTCTCCCGTCCCCAGCCGCAGAGAACCAGCCGCAGCGGGGTGACCCCAGCTTGTGACCGGTTCGAAGCCTTTCGGACCCAGACTCGCCACAGTCCCGACTCCCGCCAACCTCCCGCTCAGGACACTGCGCGGGTGTGGGCGACACCTTGGACCCCCAAACCATTCGTTTCCTGTGAAAGCCCCACACAACGCAGCCCCTCTGTGTCGGGGAATAATCGGGGGCAGTGTCCGTGGCTGCCTGTCTCTCGCGCGCCGGGGAAGAGCGGGAGGGGGAGGCCCCAGAACTCTCGTCCGGGAGCGGGAAAGGGCCCGCCCGCCCGCTCGGAGTCCGCAGGCGTTTGCAGCAAGCGGCTCCCAGGACGGCCACGCAGCTCGCGGCGGGCGGGGGGAAACAACTGGGCCCCGCCGAGCCCCGCCGCCCGCTCCCGCCTGACAGGACCCAGCAGGTGCTTAGCAAGCACTGGTGGGGCCGGGCCGGAGCCCGCGCCCTGACCTGACGCCCTCCGCAAGGAGAGAAAGGGCGGCCGTGCCCCGAGCGCGCGGACGCGGGGCCTGAGGAGAAGCCCCCGCACCCGGCACCGGGCGGGCAGGCTCCGCGCCGGGTCCCACCGCCGGGGGCTCCTGGGAGGGGGCGGACACGGTCGCCGGGGCCACGCCCGCCCGCCCCTGCCAGAAAGACCTCGGTGAAGTGCAGGAACAGCGGGAAAGGTTACCTGGCCGAGGCCTGACTGGGCGCTCCCGGGGAGCCTCGTCGCGCCGCCCGGCACGGACCTAGTCCCAAATTCTGACCCCGCCCCCAAGCCTATGGCCCCGCCCCATCTCCACTATGGTCCCGCCTCCCGGTCTCAGAGGGGCTTGATCCGCTATAAGCCCCGCCCCCTCGCGGCCCGAGCATCGCCCACCCTGCCCAAGCCCCGCCCC
>PVIJ01001562.1:0-195322 GCA_004024925.1 Scalopus aquaticus
GCCCGCTGCTCCCCTCAGCAGTGTATTTCTGATCTGCCTGTTCTGCTACCCGTTCTGTCTCTGGTGAACCCTCTCGCCGCCCCACACCTCTGGCCTGTACCCCAGCTTGTATGTATAAATAAAATAAATCTTTAAAAAAAAAAAAAAAGTCTCCCCCAAAACATAAACCTAGGACCAAATGGTTTTTTAAGTGAGTTCTACCAAACTTTAAAAGAGTAACTGATACAACAAAAGAGCTGAGAATATGCACTGGATCGAGGAAAACTTCTTCAATAAATGGTACTGGGAAAACTGGACTGCTGCATGCAAAAGAATGAAACTAGATCACTATCACACACCTACCATACACAAAAATCAATTCAAGATGTATAAAAAACTTGGATGTAAGCGATGAAAAGATAAAATACATAGAAGAAAACAGAGGCCCAACAGTATACAACATAAGCTTCAGAGACGTCTTCATGGATTTGTCTTCAGCAGCAAGGAAAACAAAAAATATAAACATTTAGGACTACAACTAACTAAAAAGCTTATGAACAGCAAAAGAAATTGTCATTAAAACAAAAAGACACCCTACTGAATGGGAGAAAACATCTGCACACTATACATCCGACAAGGGGTTGAAATCCAAGATCTGCAAAGAACTCATACAACTCAAAAAAAGAAAACAAATAACCTGATCAATAAATAAGCAATAGATACTTCTCTGAAGAAGCCATACAGATGGTCAACAGGCACATGAAAAAATGTTTATCATGACTATTGCCTGGGAAATACAAATCAAAACTGATGAGATATCACCTCACACCCGTGAAAATGGTGTACATAAAAAAAAAAAAAAATCAATGTTGGCAAGGATATAGAGAAAAAGGAAGCCCCTTACACTGCTGGTGGGAATGTAAATTGGTCCAGCCACTATGAAAAACAGTATGGAGGTTTCTCCAAAGATGAAAAATGGGTCTTCCATATGACCCAGCAATTCCACTTCTAGCTATCTACCTGAAGAATAAAAAACACTAATTAAAAAAAAAAAAATGCACTCCTATAGCAGCATTACTTACAACAGCCAGGCTACTGAAACAACCTAAGTGCCCCCCCAAAACAGATGAGTGGATCAAAAAGATGTGGAATGGAATATGAGCTATCAAAAAAGATACTCTTACCAACTGCACCAACATAGATAGAATTAGAGGGGATTATGCTAAGAGAAATAAATCAGAAGGAGAAAGACTAACCAGATAGTGTCACTTGTATGTGGATTATAGAGAAACCAAAGGGTCAGATAAAGTCAAATGAACAACAAATCCTAGAAATTTGACTAAAGAGTAGAGGATACCAGAGAAGAAACGGGAGAGAATGGGGTAAAAGCAAACTGGGGAGGGAGCACAGTGTTCACAGACATGGACAGCGGGTGTCTTAATGACTATAGCGTAGTAACAACACTAGATGAGGACAATCCTATGCCTAAAACAAAAACAACAATGTAAACCAATGTCACCTCAATTAAAAATAAAAAGTATTCATTCGGCATTATTTTTCTTAATAGTATGGGTAATTCCAATGCCAAACAATTTAAACATGGGCTTTTTTGTTTAATTTCATATAATTTTCAGATTTAGTATCAACCCTTAAGAATTCTAAATAATCCATTTTTTGATATGTAGTTTTATTAGTTTTATTCAATACAAATAAGTTGACTTCTATTGATAAATCATTTTGGCCAAATAATTAAAAGTGGATAAAAGAGGCCTCCCTGGTGGCGCAGCTGTTGAGCACTGTGCTGTGGAGCTGTCCGCAGTGTGCGATGCGAGTTCGACACCCAGCCAGGGAGAATCCCACATAGTGTGGCAGACCTCTCCTGCCTCACCCGCTGCTCCCCTCAGCAGTGTATCTCTGATCTGCCTGTTCTGCTCCCCGCTCTGTCTCTGGTGAACCCTCTCGCCGCCCCACGCCTCTGTCCTGTACCCCAGCTTGTATGTATAAATAAATAAATCTTAAAAAAAATAAAGTGGGTAAAAGAAATAAAAAGGAAAGTGAGGATTCTGGAAGTGAATAGCCAGGTAATGGCTGACAAAAAGTCTTATAAACAAATATCAAAAAACTAGAACTTTAGGAAAGCAAGGGCAGAGTTCAATTAGTCAAAGGGAAATGACAGAAGGAAATAGATTCTAACCAAGGTAGTAAGAAAACAACCTTGTATTTGACAGGAGGACATCTTACTTTTTCAATCTAACATTTTGAGAACAGCCTACACCTTTTCTATCGTCTAGATAGAGCACACAAGCTAAGTCTATAAATGTAAAACTCTAAACACTGTATACAATTATAGAGAACAGCTTTTTCAAATTAAAAAAGGATTTTAAAATCTAGCGATAAACAATTTACACACAGGAGATTTAGCAGGCATGAATATTGTAGTTATAAATAACAATTTTCTCATAGGGAGTTACAAAATAAATAAGAAAATTAAAGAATACAAAAATATCACTTGTCAAATAAAAATGAAGGAAACTTCTTTAAATAAAGAAAAATGTGGAGATGAAAGAAATGATTACTTCTTGGTTGCCATTTACTTTGCATATTTATTTAAAGTTCAGAGATATAGAAAGAATAGAGAGGGAAGTTTGAAAGAACAGAAAAGAGGCCAAATTCTAAGAGGGTGCATTAACAAAGAAAACAGGAACAGTAAGCTTTCAAATTTTTAAAATATCAGTTTTATAGATGTGGAAAATGAATGCATTCAGCAAAAAAGTATGATTACATAACTGATCATATGTTACCACATTTAAGCACATACATTTAAGCACCACATTTACTTAAAAATGTTTAAACATTTATCTATGTTTTTGCCCTTTGAATAGAAGTATCTCTACTGTTTGATGCTGGGGAGAGGGGGAAAGGCTTGACAGAAGAATTACATGTTTCCAAAGATCTTAGTGGCTTATCTATAACACTCAAAAAAATAAATAAAACCACAGCTTGCTTTAAAAAAAAAACAACTGACACATGGTTTAACTTGTATTATTTTTAAATTTTCTCTTTTATTCCAAAAAAAAAATCACCGTAGCTATATATTGCTGATATATTCACCAGAAACATGACTGCCATGACAAACTGTTCTCTCATATCCAGGATAAGTAAGTTACACCAAATGCAGATTCACTATAATAGAGTGAATATCAAGATCGTAGGGCTTTATTACATAGGTTTTTGTTTGTTTGTTTGTTTGTTTTTACATACAAGGTGGGGTACAGGCCAGAGGCGTGGGGGGGCAAGAGGGTTCACCAGAGACAGAGTGGGGAGCAGAACAGGCAGATCAGAAGTACACTGCTGAGGGGAGCAGCGGGTGAGGCAGGAGAGGTCTGCCGCACCATGTGGGATTCTCCCTGGCCAGGCGTCGAATTCGCTTCGCTGCTGCCGACAGCTCCACAGCGCAGCGCTCAACCGCTGCGCCACCGGGGAGGCCCCCCTTTATTACATAGGTTTTTATTATAAAATTCTATTATATTGACAGTGTTATATAAGAAGTGATTTGATTTTTTCAAATATTCTATGCTATTCTAAAATCAGGTCTCCATTTGTAATAAACCTTTTTTTTAAAAAAAAGATTCATTTATTTATTCCTACAAGAACTGGGGTGTAGGCCAGAGGTGGGGGTTTGTGAGAGGATTCACCAGAGACAGAGTGGGGAGCAGAACAGAAAGATCAACTGAAATACACCTCTGAGGGCAGCAGTGGGCTAGGCAGGAAAGGTCTGCTGTGCCATGTGGGAAGCTCCCTGGCCGGAGAGCAAACTTGTGCTGTAGAGGCTGCCATAACTTCATAATGCTGAGATTTAGCCCCCTGTGCCATAAGGGAGGACCCATTTGTAATAGATCTTGAAGCACGATGTCTCAGTCTATTACAAATAGGGAGGAGACATTAATAAACAAATACTGACTGAGTCACAAATAGTGACTAAAATGTACATTGCACTGTGCTAGATGCTGTATGAGAGTTTAAAGTTTATATGGCAACTGTCATGGGCTCAAGAAATAATTTTAGAACATCATCCTTGTGACAAAAATTGTGTCTAATTCTGGGGCACAATTGCTTCATCAACTGAAGTAATAAATGACCATAATATACAAAACCCAAACATACATGAAGCTATTATTCTAAATCAGTATCTTATAATCTCATTATAAGATATGTATAATTCAGTTTAATATCATTCATTATTTTTGATCAGATGCTAATACTGGAAGATATGGGGGGGAGAGAGAGGTCTATTTTGATAATAGAGATAATCTGGCAGACCCTGAGTATAGGGTATTAGAAAATTTACAAATTTATATTTGATACTTGAAAGAGGAGGAGGGAGGGAAGAAAGAATGGGTGGAGGGAGGAAAGGAAGAATACAGATCAACTCACAATTTATTGTTACCACAAAGAAGAGCTCTTACTATGCACAGTCTAAGAGATATTCACATATGAAGATATGTACACTGTATGGTTTATATACAATCTCCAAACTTGGGTTCACCAAGACTTTCAGAGATATCTGAAAAGGCTTTGAAAGTGTTATACATGTAGAAATGACCTTTCTGTTAAGATCTGAAACAAGTAATTAGCAATATCACTTTAGCTTTATAATAACGATTTGCTATAAAGCAGAAAATAGTGGATTAAAAAAAACTTAAAAATTAAACTCACGATTGCTCCTGAAAAAACTCTCTACCTCTTAAAAGAGTTCATATAATAGGTTTTTTACTAAGGAAAGCAGACTCCAAAGCAATCATAGCCTTGTCTCTCAGTCAAATTAAAACAGAATTTACCTCTTTCATACAACCCATAACAATCTTCAAAGGCCTCCAAAATAATCTCTATATATCATTACTACCAATGATTTTCCTCAATGATGAAAATATTTTTTGTCTGTATTGTCCAGTATGGTAGCTACTATCTACATACTGCTATTAAGCATTTGAAAGATGGCTAATGCACCTAAGAAACTGAATTTTTGGTTGCATTTCATTAGATTAAATGGAAATTTAAATAGCCACTGCAATGAATTAAACTTTTGGCTCCTAAAAAATCAATATGTTTAAGCCCTAACCCCCAATGTGATAATATTTGGAGATGGGCTTTGCAGTAATTAGGTTTAGTTGAGGTCAAAAAATCAGGGCCCCATGATAGGATTAGTGCCCCTCCTTACAAGAAGAGAAATCAAAGAGCTTACATCTCTCCCTTTTGCCATATGAGGACACAGACAGAACTGGCCTTCTGCAAACCAAGAAATGACATTAATGAGAACTTAATGAGGAACAAGACGAGCTACAACCTGAACTTGGACTTCCTAGCTTCCAGAACTGTGAAAAATAAATTCTTGTTATTTAACTCACTCTATGGTACTGTGTTATGGTAGACCTAGTTGACTAACAGCCACATGTGGATATTGGCATATGAGATGTGCAGCTCATGTATATGTATGTATGGATGGATTGGATGGAAGACTGATTGACTGGTGGATCCATCAATTGATCAATCAACCGACCAACAGACCAGGCACTACATAAAAACAGAAATAGCTTGAGATTATACTCATTTTTTGGTTTTACTCTTTAAAGCACAACTGTCAACTGTTATAACCTTGATCCTAGCCTCAGAGTCAGTCCTATAAAAGTACTTTGCACCTTAATGAGTTATGAGGTTACAAAAGGCCATCTAACTGTAACCAAGCATTATATATCAGGTCTCATATCAAATTTATTTCCTGCAAACAGCTTTTTCTTACATGAATGGAAGTTTAAAATGTAGGTATTTCAACAGTATCTAGATATTTAAATTCTACTTAATCAGAAATAAGAGAATAGAAAAAGGAGTGTTCTCAGTCTTACTCTAGTATTCTATTCATCTTTTTCCTAGTAACATCACTTACTAAAACTTACAATTAAAAGTAATCAACAAAATTAGAGATGGAACTGCTGGAAATGAAGAGACTATATTTACTCAAAAAACTCGGCCACAGTATAAACTGAGCTACATGATGAGATCCGCAATTTGACCATATCACTTCCTTGTTTGATTTTACTTTCCAAAAATCCTTAACATATTATATAAGGCTTCACATGACTAAGCAACTGCAAATTCCTTCAGCTTCACCCTGACACCAGCCACAGTACTATTGTCTTTCTCAGCTGAGCGCCTTCACGCATTCTGCTGCCTTTGCCAAAAATGCCTCATTTTGCTAACTCGTATTCATCTTAAGTATTTCTTCTTCAAAGTATATTTCCTAATGACTACAGATCACTGAGGGGATATCCTCTATCATATGTTCCTTAGCATTCGTACTTCACACAGCTTCTGTGCTTTTTATTACTTGTAATGCGCCTGACATCATCACCAAGTTGGAAACCTTGAGAGCAGGAGCTGAGTTCTTGTTTCCCACTGTGTCTTCAGCACATGGTTTTATACCTGACATTCAATATATGTTCACTGAATAAGAGAATGATTGATGTGCTTCCTTCCTGTAATTTTTGACAAGGACAAGAAGTATTAAAAAAAAAAAAGTTAGGACAAACCAGAAAAAATGAAACTATATGCCCATGCAAAAGCTAGTACATACAGCTTTATTTTCAATAGCCACCAAATGGAAACAATCCAAGTATCCATAAATTGGTCAAAAGTGCAATATATCCATATAATATTACTGAGCAGTAAAAGGAATCAATTGCTGACATATGCAACAATCTGAATAAATTTCACTACCTTGTTAAAAGACACTATACATCAGAACATATCATATGATTCCACTTATATGAAATCCTAAAAAATACAAGGTAACGTAAAGCAGATCAGTGATTGCCTGGTGCTAGGTCCAGAGAGAAAAAAGGCATGACGAATCTCTGATGGAATGGTGAAAGCATTTTATATGCTGACTGTGGTAGGGGGTTTTCATAAGTGTATAAAATAATAAAAATTCATTGAATTCTGCAGTTTAAACACATGCAATTTATACCCCAATTAAGTTAGCTAATCTTTAAAAATATAGGACACAGTATAAGCTGAACAAGAATAGGACAACATAGTGCTGATGAATTTTTCACTCATATTGTGAACAAATGATATAAAGAGATATTTGCCTATGTCATGGAATATTGCTCCTAATCTATAATCCTTTTAAGAGCAGGTTTTATGGATGAATAAAAAATTTCCCTTAAGTTTTGCTGGCAAGAATTTTTTTAAGTCCTTCACTGTCTATCTAAATAATCCAGGAATCACGTAACACCCATTTTTCAGTAGCTGCGATATATTTATCTGCACTGGAGAAGTCTAATGCCTTATCTTTACCCTGGAACAAAGTTCAAGGACTAAGTCTGGGTATGCTTATGTGTTTGGCTTCTGTTTATCTAAGTGTCAAAATGAACTATCTAAAATAAACAACACAGGAACCTTGCAGTAACAGGGCAAATAACCAAGTAACAGCAACAATAGCATCCCTTCCCAGAACACAAATTTATCAGGACAAACACAATTGGGATTTCAGAGTATCGCTACAATCCATCAGAAAATATACAAAGAAAAGAACATCAGAACCTAACAAAATACCCATAAAAAAATTTGGTATAAACTCCAATTTCTAAATTCAATTATAAGCCAAGTAAGGAATTCCCTTGTTTCATCAATCCTTTCAAAAATGAAATAATTATCTACTAACTTACACCTTTCTATGTACAGATTAAACTGTCATTCTCCTGAGCATTGAGCATTCCCACAGTGTTGAAAAGAACAGTGAGGGATGGAGATTACAATCTGCATAAGGTGCCTCTTTAGCATGTTTCTGAATGTGACTCTATGTTGGGAGTCTCCGAGATCACCCTAGGGTTGGCAATTCACTGGAGGACTCACAGGACTCAG
Organism: Scalopus aquaticus; assembly: GCA_004024925.1. Classification (NCBI taxonomy): domain Eukaryota; kingdom Metazoa; phylum Chordata; class Mammalia; order Eulipotyphla; family Talpidae; genus Scalopus; species Scalopus aquaticus. The sequence goes on from PVIJ01001562.1 coordinate 7,900, forward strand.
CATTCACTGTATTCACAGCTATAATTAGAGCAAAATGACATAAACCAAAATCAGCAACGGGTAAAGTCACATGAGGCAAAGTCTAGAAGAACCAGGTATAATCTTCCAAGAGTCCTCGCCCCATGGAGTCACACAGGATGCATTCATACCTTCAGCACTGAATTATGACAATACATGTGAAATGTATGACAACAGAAACTCATAAGAGGCTCAGTGTCCAAAAAAATTTTTATTGGAGGGGGCTGGTCAAGTAGGCATCCTCGGCCGAGCACATACAAAATACACTGGCCAATAAATTTTTACAAACGTCATGTTACTGAAATAAAATTAGTCATTTCCTATCAATTTGTATGTGCTCAACACAAATATGATTCAAATTCTAATTTTGGTTCTATTTTTTTTGTAATCTTCAATAAATGGATCTTTACATCATAAAATGCATGCCAACAGTAACAGGCCTACGGTTAATACCTGTAAAAAATCAAGTCATAGACTACTTCTTAGATTTCTTCACTTGTCTCTTGTACAGCTGTTCAGGAGCATCTCTGGGGAGTGTCCAGCAGTAGGCAGCCAGCATTGTAGTGGACCATTTTCCCTGGTATCTTTGTTCCACTGATGTGATATCTTGATGAAAACGTTTGCCATGTTCATCACTAACATTACCACAGTTTTCAGGGAAGAAATCCAGATGCGAATGAAGGATCTTTAGACATATATTGCAGCCAAGTTTCTGATACTGCATCAGCACATCTTCTACTAGTTCCTTGTAGTTTTCTGACCTGACATTCCCAAGAAAGTTTGTAGACACTAGGCGAAAAGCATTCCATGCTTGTTTCGCATCACCCTGCAGCAAGTTGTTGAACCGGTCATCTTTGAAGAGCTCTCGAATCTGAGGGCCCACAAAAACTCCCTCTTTAATCTTTGCTTCACTGAGTCGAGGAATTTTTCATGCAAGTATCAGAAAGCTGGAGAAATCTGGTCCATGGTTTTCACAAAATTCTTCATCAAACCTAGTTTGATGTGAAGGGGTGGTAGCAGGATTTTGTGAACTTTGACCAGAGCTGGGTGCTGGATATTCTTCTCTCCAACTGCTACATTTGGTCTGTGAGTCCATTCCTTCCACAAGTAGTGCAAATCCCTTGCTCGGCTATCCCATTCACAAAAGAAACACATGGATTTTGTACATCCCTGCTGCAGTCCCATTAAAAGGGCAACTAGCTTCAAATCACCAGATGTGCCAGCTGTACTCATTATACTCAATGGAATTCAATAGCTGCTTTAAGTGATCATATGTCTCTTTCACGTGGACAAAAATGTGCTACGGGAATAGATGGAAGACGGTTTCCATTGTGCAAAAGCACAGCCTAAGACTCAGTTTCGAAGAGTCTAGAAATAGTCTCCATTCTTGTGAGTCATGACTGATTTCTAAGGCATTCATGAGGCCCTCAATATCGGAACAGAATACCAGAGTACTTTCCTTTCTGAAGAAAGGCTCCAACTGCTGGTGGTGCTTTCAATAGAAAGTAATTGTGACATTTCTAGAAGATTCCATTGTTGGAGTCTTGATCCTAGCAATTCTGCCTTGTTTCTTGGATAAGTCCAAATAATGAATCAGGTCATTTAGTTCTTTCTGTGTTAGCCTGTGTGGGGTTGATGATGCACCACAATGAAAATCTGGATCACTGCATACTGATGAAACAGAAGGACAGGTCGGCTCTCCCTTGTCCTCATCAGATGAATCAAGAGAATATTCTGCTGGAGGTTCTGGAATAGGAAGTCCCTCACCATGTGGAAATGGTCTCAATGCAGACAGAATGTTTGGGTAGACCATTCTTGACTTCTTTTGCTTCGTTAGTCCACTGGAAAGAGGAGGAACCAAGCAGGAGTGACAGTCTTTTATGTGGTTTCTTGGTTCTCTCCACACCATGGGGACTGCAAAGGGCATTGACAGTCTTTTGCCATTTAACCACTGTGGAAGCTGTGTTGTCTGTGTAGCACAGCATATATGCAGGTCCCAAGGCTTGTCTTGGTCACCAACCTTGAATCCGAAGTGAAAATGATAAGCCCTCTTCACTTGAGAAGTGATACTTTTCTTCTGGTTGGCAAATGTCACTTCCCCACAAATAGAGCAGAAATCCTCCATGCTATTAACGCACTTTCGAGGCATTACTGTTCTGTAAAGTGCCTAAATGGATAAAATAATAACAGTTCTATGGAACAGTAGCTTCAACTGTCTCGCACAAAGTCTGAAATATTTCCAGTGCTCAACCTTTCCGACAGGGCTTTCTATAGTGCACTGCTGACGTCAGCTTACTTAAGCAGCCACCTGGCAGTAGTATTGCGCTGCATCAGAAAATGGTGCAATCAACTCTGGATGATGTGCGCGCGCACAAACACACACACACACACACCCCAATTCTGGCCTAACAAAATGTGTTAGGTAATTCAAGCTCTCTCAAACAGCAATGATATACACTATTCTCCCCTAATTCACAGCAACAGTAGACCAAAGAAAGACAGATAAACTAGGTCTAAACCTCCAAGAGGCTTAAATATAGCCTTGGGTCTGCATTAACAATCAGTGATTAAAAGATCAGTAGAATACACATTAAGTGACTGTTAGTACCAGGTACTGTTCTAAATCTAGAGACATGGTAGGAATGCAATACAGTATACATACATAACAAAATAGTGTCCTCACACCACCAAGGTGCTTACATTTTAGTGATGGAAACAGACAAGTCATAAAATAAAATATAAGGACATAAGAATGTCATAGGAAGGCTTTGGATGACTCAGTTTTTCCTCTCATGTTGCAATCAGTGGTCATTCTTAGTAGCTACTCCTTGTTTTTTTAAGATTTATTTATTTATGCATACAAGAGCTAGGGTGTAAGCCAGAGGTGCGGGGTCAAGGGGATGAGAGGATTCACCAGAGACAGAGTGGGGAGCAGAACAGGTGGATCTGAGACTCCCTGGGGGCACAAGCAGGTAAGTCTCAGCACTCTAAAGCTATCAGCATTCACTGTAGCTCGAGTTCGATCGCTGACCAGGAAGCTGAGATGTGTAAAATTATGTTTGTAGAGCTTGAAAGCTATATATAAACATATATAAAGAGAGAAATATGGCCTGAAGCTTTATCAACGTAATTTGTCTAGACTTCCTAGAACTCAATTTGGTGTTTTATGTAAAAATTTTAAATGTGGATAAATTAAATTAAGTTTGTAGATTTTTGCATTAAGGAAATAAATAACCAATATGTAAGTAAATACAAATGTACTTATTGAAACATCATTTACAATAGTAAAAATTGGAAATAATTCATTCTTTACTGAGAAGCACTCAGATTATCAAAATCATAGTATATAAAAATAAAACACTATGCAGTTATGAAAAATAGTTTAGATGTGATCTACTAATGGGAAAAAGTAAGTGCAATATATTTTGAAATTCAAAGATCATATTAAAAACTGGCCATAACATGATCCCATTTTTGCAAATTTATATATAAATGTGTGTGTGTGCATTTGTGTATGTGTGTAAAATAAACACCTAGAAGAATATATAACAAAATGTAGTGGGATTATGAGTGGTTTTAATACATTCTTTATTACATTAGAGTAATATGATATCAAAATTTAAGGCCTAATAGTTCCATCATTATGGCTTTTAGAGAGACCAGCAACTGGCAAAAACAAAAGCAGAAGTAAAATTCTAGAAATTAAAAAAATTGTGCATATGTATTACATAGAATTTTCTCACTAGTACATTAAACTCCAAGTTAATGTTTTTGTATGTAAAATTATGTTTGTAGATCTTGAAAGCTATATATAAATATATAAAAAGAGAGAAATATGATTACAAATGAATGATATCTAATTCGCTATGAAAGTTATTTGTATTTTGCTTTTGGGGATGGAAAACCCCTTCCACAGCAGCAGCTATTGTAGAGCAACAGCCATGGCTCTGTGCTACCCCAGAGCCGTGGCCTTAACAAGCACCTCAAGGTGACAAAGAGTGAGCAGGCTGAGACTTAGCCATTGCCACAGGCACCTCACCAAACACACCAAGATCAAATATGTCGTGATCCACGAGGTGTGCAGCTTTGCCATAGTATGAACTGAACTCCTGGAGTTGCTCAAGGTCTCCAAAGACAAGCCCTCAAGTTCATCAAGAAAAGGGTGGACGCACATCCGCAGCAAGAGGAAGTGAGAGGAGTTAATCAATGTCCTGGCGGTGAGTTAAACTTCAATAATGCTATACAGAAAAAAGCAACAGTGGGCCTCCCTGGTGGCAATACAGGTTAAGTCGCAGCACTATGAAGCTATCCAGAGCCACTGCAGCATGAGTTCAATCCACAGCCAGAGAGCTTCCCACATGGCGCAGCAGACCTCTCCTGTCTCACCTGCTGCTCCCCTCAGCAGTGTACTTCAGTAGATCTGACTGTTCTGCTCCCCACTCTGTCCCTGGTGAATCCTCTCACCACCCCACATCTGGCCTACACCCCAGCTTGTATGCATAAATAAATAAATCTTAAAAAGAGAAAACAAGAGTTGGACAACCAAAGCCAAAATAAATCCCACTAAAAATTCTCTAATGTCCTAAATAAATTTACACACTATTTGGCTAATGTCATAATGAATGCATATATCCACAATATCCACATAGATATACAAGTTTATGCATATCTATGCTCCCAGATATCTAAGAGCATAAATTCTTAAAAGTCCATCTAGGTGTTTACTGTACCCAGCTATTCATTCATAAGTAAATTTCTACCAAAATACTTATTACAGAATATATCTTTTATGTATGACATGATCTATTAATTTGGGTGGATGGAATTGAAACATGGTATAGTGCACAAAGCACTGAACTGGGAATCAAAAGAGCAGGTCTTCCTAATGACAGAAAGTTTTTATTTTGTTAAAATGCAACTGACCCAACTTCTATAGTGTCAATGTATCAAGATTTTCTTCTTAATTTATTTTCCCATTACACTAAATTACAGAAAGGACTTTTCCTTTCAGAGATGTTCTATTTTTTGAAAATATTTTTAAAATTCTATTATTTTTTTAATCCCTCTTTTTTTTTTTTAAAGACTTTTTTAGCTTCAGGTTTTAGGTTCACAGCAGAACTGAAAGGAAGGTACAGAGATTTTTCCCTTCTACCCACAAACATACACTATCCACATTCTCCAGCAGAGAGATACAATTGTTACAACTGATGAATCTACATTGACACATAATCACCAAACATTTCCTTAACTTTCACTTTTGGTATTGCACATTCCATGACCTGGACAAATACATAAAATGATATGTATCCATCACCACAGTACCAAGGACAGTATTTTCCCTGCCTTAAAATGTGGGTTTCTATCTTGTTCTATTTTCTCATAGCATGACTTTTCTCAACTATATTTTTTACTATTCATCACTATAAACTATCTGTTATTTTTTATATGTATGTATAATATGACATGAGACTCTAACCTAACTTATACCTGAGAAAACTAATCTTTCTATCCTCAGATATTAAACTCATCTTCCTCACTTAAAAAAAAAAAAAGGAAAAACAACAACAAACAAACCTCCCTCCCCACCCCACCAATAGAAAACCCCAACACCGAGGCCTCCCTGGTGAACCCTCTCGTCGCCCCTGTACCCCAGCTTGTATGTACACATAAATAAATCTTAAAAAAGAAAACCCCCCAACACCACAGGTTCACCAGAGACCGAGTGGGGAGCAGAACAGGCAGATCAGAAATACACTGCTGAGGGGAGCAGCGGGCGAGGCAGGAGAGGTCTGCCACACCATGTGGGATTCTCCCTGGCTGGGCATCGAACTCTTGCGCGCTGCCGACAGCTCCACAGCGCAGCGTGTTTATATAAAATGTCCAGAATAGGTGCAGAGAGAGACAGAAAAGTAGAATGGCAGTTGCTTCCTGCTGAAGTAAGGAAGTGTGTGTGGAAATGAATAGAGATTAACTGTTAATGGTACTGGGTTTCATGTTAAGGAGATCATGTAACACATTTCAGCTGAAAAATCACAGAATCACTGGAATTTGAAAGGACAGAAATTTTAAGGCTCTTTTAGGATATTCCTCTTTATTTATAAACGAGGTTAACCCAAATATGTGACTTCCTCAAGAAAACATTTCTTCTATGCCACTTTCAATATATTTTATAATTTTTCAATGATGTGACTAACCTAGTGACTATCCCAGAGTCACCAAAAATGTTTTTAATTTCGAAAAAGAGATTTATTGCAAACAATTCTATTGTCATCTCTGTTTTCCCTTCAAAGCATAAGAAAATGAGAGAAAAGCTTGAGAGACTGGTATTATGAATACTTTAAATACTACTCAATGTTTACTTGATACCTTTAGAAATATACAAGACCCTTTGATGATCAAAACAGTTAAACTACAAATAGAAGAGAACTTCCTTAACATATGGGCATCTACAAAAACCTACATCATCATACTAAATAACTGAAATCAATTAAGTTTCCCTTGGATCAGGAGCAACACAAAGATGGAGCTCTACCACTTCCATTCAACATTGTATCAGAGATTCCAGGAAAAAGAAAGGGGTGCAGAGAAGAAAAAAGAAGTGAAGGCATCCAGGTTTAGAAAAGAAAAAATACAGCTCTCTATTTGTCGATGGCATGGTCTTGTATATGCAAAATCCTACTGAAGCACAAATAAAGCATTAAGAGTTAGTACATGAGTTCAACAAGGTTGCAGAACACAAGATCAATATACAAAAATCAGTTGTCTTTCTATACAAGCAATTCAAAAGTAAGAAAGCAATTCCATTTACAATAGCATCAAAAAATAGGAATAAATTTAACATTAGAATCTACTATTTTTACCCTGAAAATTACAAAATGTTATTGAAAGATATTTAAAGCCATTCCATGTTTTTGAACTGGAAGACTTAATATTGTTTAAATGGCAATATTCACTGAAATTCATATGCACACTCAATACAATCCCTATCAAACACCAAATGCCTTTTTTGCAGAATTTTGACAAACTGCTTCTAAAAGTCATATGGAAATGCAAGGAACTCAGAATAACCATTTATACTTAAATGATTTGGGGAGCTCACTAATTCAAAAAATAAGCCACACATTGTTGCAAATCACAAGGACAAGCAACAAATGAAATCTCTCATCAAGATAAAATTGATTTTTCAAGAAAATAGTCAATTTATTATCAATATTACCCAGGACATGCCATTTTACTGTTAACTTTAAACAGTAGAAGAAATGTTTTTATAAGCCATGAATGTTTTTATAAGCCTTGCATACAAATGCATACACATATAAATGAAACAACAAAAACCTTCATGAAATAATAGTTTTCCTTACTACATGCAATATATTTTCTATTCTTTCCCCATGCACCTACCCCTGCCCCCAAATGCTAGCTGATCACAGCCTGCTGATCAACTCAGAAGCTCAGGAGACAAAACTCTCACAGACCACAGTCGCAGTAGTACACCCCAGCATAAATTAAATCTTTTTGAAAACACAGCAGTAAACATGATTCTTATATCTCCCAATCCATGAGTTATCTTAACTGCAAATGATTTTGCACTTACCCTCTTTGCCAACTGACTGTATTTTTTATCAAATTAAAGTTGATGCCTAGCCCTATGATCAGGCCTTGGTTGTGGGTGTGGTGTGGTATGGTATGGTAACATACATCTGAAGAGGTATGACCCTAAACCTCAGAATCATACACAGTGCTGTAAACCAATGTTAGCGCAATAATACACAAAATTAATTTTAAAATAAAAGATTTGTTGGGGCAGATGAGGGTGATCTTCCATTCCCTACACAAATACGATACTGCACATATACAGAGAATAAATGTGTGGATATTTATTTCCTAGAACTGAAACTATTTTCAATTACTTTGTACATAAATGCTATGATGATAGCTCTAAACTGTGTAATAGCACCTACAAATGTTCCTTGAGAATGAATGCAACCAGACATCAGCTTCGGAAATACAAGTTCACTTTAAAATTTCCCTTAAATTATATTCTTTCTCCCCATTTAAAATGTTACCTCTGTCCCTATATTATAAGGTAAAGAACAGGCACTTTGGAGTCAGTATGGATTTAAATTTTGGCTCCACAGTTACTAATCGTATGACCTTGTAGTTTTAGTAGTATATATTTCTATAAAAGCAAAAGTTAAGCCAAATATTGTATGACACCACTAGTCTCTATTTTCTCATCATTCCCCTGAAATTCTCATCTTGAAACTTTTATCATTCAATCCAGAGATGTTCATGTCACCTTCTCCTCATGATTTTATTTCCACCTGGAACCACCTGCACCATTTAATTGCCAATTTCCAAAGAAAAATTTTATTACTAATAGCCCTAAAGAACCTGGAGATCCATAAAGATGAGATTTAGTCTTAGGTCTTAACAGCTTCCAATAGGGCAAAGCAACACTCTTCATCCTCGAGAGCTACTGCTTTGCCAGTATAGATGGTTTATATAATTTCAATCTCAATGGGCTACAGCAGAGTCAGGTCAAACTTCAAAGCAGCAAAGTATCCTCAACAGCTAAGAATCACTATCCTTTCATCTTAAGAAAAAGACCTTCTGCTGTGTTTGGTATGCTTTTAATTAAGGTGAAAACTTGCAAAGCAAATGTCAGCACTGTATGATAAAATGACTTTAAATATTTTAAGAGGGCCTCCCCGGTGGTGCAGCGGTTAAGCGCTGCGCTGTGGAGCTGTCGGCAGCGGCAGCGGCGACGACGCGAGTTCGATGCCCGGCCGGGGAGAATCCCACATGGTGCGGCAGACCTCCCCTGCCTCGCCCGCTGCTCCCCTCAGCAGTGTATTTCTGATCTGTCTGTTCTGCTACCCGCTCTGTCTCTGGTGAACCCTCTCGCCGCCCCACACCTCTGGCCTGTACCCCAGCTTGTATGTATAAACAAAAAAATAAATAAATAAATAAATCTTTAAAAAATATATATTTTAAGATTAGAATCTGAGAACCGAGCCTCCCTGGTGCCACAATGGGTTAAGTCACAGCACTATGAAACTGTCAGCAGCCACTGCAGTACAAGTTCCATCCCCAGCCAGGGAGCTTCCCACATAGCACAGCAGACCTCTCCTGCCTCGCCCACTGCTCCCTTCAGCAGTGTACTTCAGTAGATCCGCCTGTTCTGCTCCCCACTCTGTCTCTGGTGAATCCTCTCTTCCCCCACACACTTTTGGCCTACACCCCAGGTTGTATGCATAAATAATCTTTAAAAAAAGAAAAAGAATCTGAGAACCAATACAGATGTACACATCTGTTGGTCTATTGCAAATGAGATTAATATCTAGAATTCATTTTAGATTTTAAGCTATAAATCACAAAGTGAAGTCAATAGTTTATATACATATATAAACTATACACACAGATTGAAAGAGGCCATGAGTTATATCCAATTCAATATTGTTTATTCTAGTGCAGGAATTTTCAATCTCAGCACTACTGGCACTCCTGCGAGATAATTCCCAGGGGCTGACCTGGGCATTATAGGATGTTTGGCAGCATCCCTGAATTCCATCCAGTAAATGATAATAGATAGCATCCTCCAGTTGTTACAATCAAAATCGTCTCCAGATTTTGCCAAATAAACTGGGTGCAAAAATGCCCCTGGTTAAATATGAGTGTGCCAATGGAATAAAATATCAAAGTATAGGCCAACTTCAAATGATTGGTAAGAAATACTTCAATACCTGATGTTAAATAGTACTTTTCTACATATATGTGAATATGGACTACCTTTGCAATCTGAAAATTAATATTTTAAAGTGTAAAATGAAAATAAATTCTCAAGGAATTTTCTGACCTTTTAAGAAGCTCTCTTCCTAAAAGGAAGGGGAAAGATATTAACTTGATTTTAAGTCTACTATATCGGTGACCTCCCTGGTCACCTAGGGGTTAAGTCTCAGTGCTATCAACACGACTGCCTAAGACTGATCCCTGGCCAGGGAGCTAACCCACATACAGTGCAGCAGACCTCCCCTGTCTTGCCCACTGCTTCTCTTAGCAGTGTATTTCAGTAAATCTACTTGTTCTGCTCCCGCCTCTATGGTAAATCTTCTCACTTGCCACACCTCTGGCCTATACCATAGTTCTTCTATGTACAAATAAATCTTTAAAAACATATAAATTGGGGGCCTCCCTGGTGGCCCAACAGGTTAAGTCTCAACACTATGAAGCTATCCAGAGCCACTGGAGCGCGAGTTCGGTCTCCGGCCAGGGAGCTTCCCACATGGTGCAGCAGACCTCTCCTGCCTCGCCCATTGCTCCCCTCAGCAGTATATTTCAGTGGATCCACCTGTTCTGCTCCCCACTCTGTCTCTGGTGAATACTCTCAACCCTCCTCCCACACACACCTCTGGCCTACACACCAGCTCGTATGCATAAATAAATATATCTTTAAAAAAATTAAAAATACAAATCTTAAATATACATATTTACTATGTTGTATTGCATAATACTAGTTATTTTATGTAATTTTATAAACTTTGATGACAAAAATCCTGCAGTTATATACATATATACATACACATATGTATATATTTATTGATGTAAGTGTCATTATATGTATGCACATATATATCTAAAATAAGTACATACATAATACTTACATATAAAGAGAATAGTTCTGAAATGATTTAAGAAAGTAATAATGATGGTTGTCTTGAAATATGAAGACAAAGAATTAGGGTTCTGGAGTGGGGTAAAGTCAGTCAAAATTAGCAGTGGGCCTCCCTGATGGCGCAATGGGAAAAGCGCAACACTATTAAGCTATCCAGAGCCATTGCAGCATGAGTTTGATACCCGGCCAGGGAGCTTCCCACATGGCACAGCAGACCTCTCCTACCTCGCCCGCTACTCCCTCAGCAGTGTACTTCAGTTGATCTGCCTGTTCTGCTCCCCACTCTGTCTCTGGTGAATCTTCTCACCACTTCACACCTCTGGCCTACACCCCAGCTTGTATGCATAAATAAATAAATCTTTAAAAAAAATTAGTAGTGAGAAGTCCTACTTTGGCACCTGTCTGACCTAAATAACATATCACTTGGGCCTACCTTGTGGCGCAGCGGTTAAGTGCTGCGCTGTGGAGCTGTCAGCAACAGCAACGAGAGTTCAATGCCCAGCCGGGGAGATTCCCACATCCTGCTTTCCCCCCTGCTCCCCTCAGTCGTATATTTCCATTGATCTGCCTGTTCTGCTCCCCGCTCTGTCTCTGGTGAACCTCCTCACTGCCCCACGCCTCTGGCCTGTACCCCAACTTGTATGTATAAATAATCTTTTTTAAAAATCACCAATATTTTTTTAAAGATTTATTTATTTATGCATACAAGAGCTGGGGTATAGGCCAGAGGTGTTGGGGGGTGAGAGGATTCGACAGAGACAGACTGGGGAGCAGAACAGGGGACTGACTGAAATACACTGTTGAGGGGAGCAGAGGACAAGGCAGGAGAGGTCTGCTGCACCATGTGGGTCAGCAAACTGGCTGGGGATAGAACTTGTGCTGCAGTGGCTGCTAACAACTTCACAGTGCTGAGACTTTACCCCTTGCGCCACCAGGGAGGCCCCACATCACCAATCTTATTCTACAATACATTTCATTTAGCTCATTCAACAACTCTTAAAAATCTTAACATAAGTCAATGTCCAAGGTATTAAAAAAAAATTAAACAGTCCCTTCTCTCAAGAAAATATAATCTAGTGGAAAAGATAATCATGTAAACAGTAAATCATAAATCAAAAAGGATTTAACAATTCTTTCAACAAATACTGAGTATTGCCATTGACCAAAGTGTACCCTTCCCTCACCTCCCCCAAAAGTTGTATATTATAAAATTCAACATAATCCGCTATGTAACTGTATTTGAAGATAGAGTATTTAGGAGATAACCAACATTAAATGAGTTCACAAGGATGGGGTCCTAATCCAATACTACTGGTGGCCTTATAAGTAGAGGAAGAGAGACAGATTTCCCTTTCTCTTAACATACTTACACTTCAAGTAAAAGCCATGCAGGAAGAGTGAGAAGGCAGCTGCCTGTAAGTTGGGAGGAAACAACTCATCAGAACTAGACCATGCTGGCACCCTATCTCTAACGTCTATCCACCAGAACTGTGAGAAAATTAATTTCTGCTGTTTAAGCCATCCATCAATGGTATTCTGCTATGGCAGCCCAAGCAGATTAATACAAATACCTGTTGTTCCAGACACTATAACTGGGACTAGTAAAAAGATACTCATCCTGAATTTAAGAAAAAATTCTGTCCTCAGGTTTCCCTGGTAGCACAACAGTTTAAGTCTCAGCACTATGAAGCTAACTGCAACCACTGTAGCACAAGTTTGATACCCGGCCAGGGAACTTCCCACATGGCGCAGCAGACCTTTCCTGCCTCACCTACTGCTCCCCTCAGCAGTGTGCTTCAGTCAATCTGCCTGTTCTGCTCCCCACTTTGTCTCTGGTGAGTCCTCTCACCACCCTGCATCTTTGGCCTACACCCCAGCTTGTATGCATAAATAAATCCTTAAAAAAAAATTCTGTCCTCAAGGGCCCCATTATCTAATAGGTGAGAGAAGCAAAGTACATTTTACCACGATGTAATAAAATGTCCTCGTAGAGGACAAGGAATAAAAAAGAGGACTCAGACAAGCCTAACACTGCCTCATCACTCAAGAGAATGTGAAGGAATATTTTTAAATGTCCACATCACAGAAATCTAGTTTAAGCTGAATTGTGAGGAAAAATAGGGATTCATAAGGCAGACTAGGAGAGAAGGAGATTCCAAGTGGGGGGAAATTCCAAAAGCAAAAGGTTGGAGAGAACATGTTAGGTTCCAGTAACCATAAATAGTTCAGGGTTGCTGGAATGCAGAATGGGGAAGGGAAAGTAGTAGGAAATGATGCTAAAAATGTAAGCAGGAACCAGATGATGGATGTGCCATGATAAGAAGTTTGAACTTCATTTTGTGGGCCACAGGAAACCACTGAAGAATTTTAATCAGGGGAATAAAATGAACAGATTTCTATTTAGGAAAGTACCCTGGCAGAGTATGAAAAAGAGATTGGGGGAGGGAGAAAAGAGAGGCATTGTACCAGTTAGAAAGCTATTACAATAATCCAGAAAGAGAAATGATAAAGGCAGGAACTGAGAGAAATAAAGAGAAGGGAATGAATTAGAGGAATATCAGGTTGTTGGAAAAGTCATGATGTATTATTTCTGTTTTTCAAGCACAAATGTTTCATGACTTTTCCAAAAACCCAATATTTATGAGGCCAAATGGAATAAGAATAGGCCTTGATGAATTGCAAAAAAAAAAAAAAATTAACATTTAACCTTGCACAAAGTACTTAGCTTCTTCAAACTTTAGTTCCCTCATCTGTATAATGGAAACAAGGAAAAATCCCTCAAAGGCTATTGCAAGAGATAAGAAAATAACTTCTATATGCTACATATGCTTATAGTTGTTTTTTAAATAATGTTAGATAATTTCCTTAAAATGATAGGCTCTCCTCAGTGTCTAGCTGGAATCTCTGGTGGAAGTAGGCATAGAAGTTATGGGAATAATCAAACATAAAAGAGCACCCCTGTATTTGTGGGCTAGAAAATAGTGTAAGTAGTGTTGATGTCATTTTTGGAGTTTATGGGTTTGAGAGTGGGATCCTTGGGTCCACTCTGGGAAAGGTTTCACCAGAGCTTCCCTTCGGCGGCACACGGCAAGTTTCTCCACAAGTCGGAGACGATAGATATAAACAGTTTATTAGGAAAAGAGACAGGACTGTAAAGAATGTTTGCACAGACACAAGCAAGCAGGCAGAAAGAGCTGCCCTTGAGGGGCAGGTTAGGTTTTATCTTCTTTCAGTCGGGAGGGCTCATCTTTGAGGATGGCGCCTCTGCTGATGATTTTGAATAACTTAACTAGAATGTGAAAGGACCGGAGCTTCTACAAATGGGCTCAACCTCCATATCTTCTCCTTCCCCTCAGCAGTCTGATACCTACTGGGCTTTATGCTTTGTAACTTAGGCGCTGGCGCCTAGGGATTTTGGTTATCATTGTGTTAATGGCTATGTTCATTCCTTCTACCCACACCTTCTTGTGTGAGTCAGGTTTGTCTTGTGGTGCCCCCTTCCATTAAGTTCTATTTCGTCCATCAGTGTTGTTGATAACTTAGACAGGAAATAAAAAGAAGTGCAATCTTGGAAGAAAAAGCACCATGATAGAAGTAAATAAAATGCTATGGACAGATGTAAAAATCTCCAGTTTGAGGCACGAGGTAAGATGATCTGTGAAGGACCCAAAAAAATCATACAAATTTCTCCAAGAAAAACATGAACTGAATCCAGGAATCGGAAACTACAAATTGTTAAATTCTGATAGAGGAGGTAGGGGGAAAGGAGAGTGTGTATGAAGGAAGGAGTAACTTTTAAAGGTTAAAATTAGTAGGGCCTCTCCAGTGGCACAGCAGTTAGGCGCTGCGCTGTGGAGCTGTTGGCAGCAGCAACGAGAGTTCGACGCCCGACTGGGGAAGATTCCCACATGACACAGCAGACCTCTCCTGCCTCGCCCACTGCTCCCCTCAGCAGTGTATTTCCCTCGATCTGCCTGTTCTGCTCCCCACTATGTTTCTGGTGAACCCTCTCACGGCCCCACACCTCTGGCCTGCACCCCAGCTTGTATGCATAAAAATTTTTTTTAAATCCAAAAAAAAAAGGTTAAGATTAGTAAATATTATAATCTGTCTTATAAACTTTGATTTGCACATAGGAGACAGCTAATTTATTACACATGTAAAAAATGACATGTAATTACACCTAAAGATTAGATTGCCAGAATATGGAAGAGCTGTAGTGGAACTAGGAAATCGGCAAGTGGCTAAAATAACAAAAAGTATGATGCAATGAGGCATAACAAAATATTTAGAGAAGTGCCATATCTGTTGCAAATATGAGAATGGAAATAAAGGTGCAAGTAAAGAAATCAGCTACCTCAGAGAAATGATATTGATAACAGGCAAAAGGGGCTTTAAAACTGGCCGAAGGCAGTGCCCAAATTGCTTACCGGTCACTATCTTAGTTCTGCCCCCACGCACAATTGCAAGACTACTCAGACTTAGGAAACAGTAACAGTGGGATTTATTTAACAAACAGGGAAAAACAAAGAGTTACTGAGGCCAGAATATGACCATTTACCTTACTTAAAGCAATGTCCAGTTCTTTTAAGTCCCAAAGAAACAACGAAGGCAGCATCTTCTCACCACTGCGAATGTGGAGCTCTTCTTCCAAATAATAGGCCATGTTTCCAAAATGGTGTCTTCCTGTTTCTGCAGACACACAGCAACCAGACTGTAGGCAGGTTCCAACTTAGGAGGATGACACAGGA
The DNA here is from genome assembly GCA_004024925.1 of Scalopus aquaticus. Taxonomy (NCBI): domain Eukaryota; kingdom Metazoa; phylum Chordata; class Mammalia; order Eulipotyphla; family Talpidae; genus Scalopus; species Scalopus aquaticus. The sequence goes on from PVIJ01001562.1 coordinate 23,344, forward strand.
CACAACTGAAGATGCTCCTGAAGCTGCTGTGGTGCCCCAGCACAGCACCAGGCCAACAACACTGAAAACAGCAACTACAGAGGCCAGACAGCCTAACAGACTGCACTCACGCATTTTAGGAAGGCACCCACTCTGGGCCTCTGCCTTCTTCCTTCAGCTGCAGTAAAAACAAAACTGGGAGCAGTTTCCGTCGCTCGGCTACTTGCAAAGCCTCCAAAGTCGCTGGTCCCAAAGTCACTGAAGATTCCAAAAATGCTAAATCTGAAACTCTATATGCTGGCGGCTCAAAAACTTTTGGCGTCTGATTTCTAAACTCTCAATCTGGCAGCTACATTTCCTGCCGCTGCTTCTTCTACTTCTACATCATGGCAACTGCTGCTTCTTTTCCTACACCATGGAGACTACTTCTTCTTTTCCTACATCATGGCGACTACTTCTTCTATTCATACACCATGGCCTCTGACTCTCCTTCTTCTTCAGCCCCTTTTATTTCTCACCAGAGTCCCCACCCCAAACTGCAAAACCTCTTTGCATTTTTCCCTGGGGCTATCTTTCCTCAGTCAGCAACTACCAGGGCTGAGAGGTCTCAGCCCCGTTCAGCATTACAGGAATAAAAGTTTTAAGGCTCAGGATGTAACAGTGTTAGAGGGCAGGGAGAGAGGCAACCCCAAAACCCCCAAACCTGCCGCTAGAAATAGGTTCTGCCATCTGCCACATCAGGACAAAACATGTAAGACCTTCAGTGGAAAAGAAACGTTAATACAATTAGTGTCATAATACAGAAAAGACAAAGAATAATAGCTTCTAAACTAAGTTACCCATCACCTCGTGGGCAAAAGTCCACCCAAATGGGAATGGCCCAAAGCAAGGCCCGAAAGCCTGCCATGAGTCTAAAACACCTTTCGGCAGGGACCCATACAAAAGGGACAGAAACAGTTAGACAAGTCTGTGAGGAAAAAGCAAAAGCAAAATCAAAATCAAGATCAGCGTTGCCACTGTTAAGCTCCACAGGTCTCTCACCCACATCTGTCTCAATCAGTCCAGGACAGTGAAGCTTCTTCACATGTCTCTCTGCTCCTTGTGCTTCTGGCTCTCCATTCTGCTTCCGTCCTTCTTCCCTTTCCTCTGTGTTTCTCCTCTCTTCTCCAGTTTCTTATCTCTCCTGCTCAGCTCCACCTTCCATTGGGTGTGGCAGGGAACCTGGAACACTCCCTTTTCCTAGGGACCATCCTGTTGCAAAAGGGTGGTCCCCAGGAAGAAGAGTGTGTTCCAGGTTCCCTGCCCCACCCAAGGGAGGGTGGAGCTGAGCAGGAGAGATAAGCTGGAGAAGGAGAGAGAGGGGACTGGAAGAAGGAAGGAAGTAGATGGAGAGCTAGGAGAGGCACAACGAGCAGAGAGACATGTGAAGAAGCTTCACTGTCCTGGACTGATTGAGACAGATGTGGGTGAGAGACCTGTGGGGAGCTTAACAGTGGCAACGCTGATCTTGATTTTGATTTTGCTTTTGCTTTTTCCTCACAGACTTGTCTGACTGTTTCTGGCCCTTTTGTATGGGTCCCTGCCAAAAGGTGTTTTAGACTCATGGCAGGCTTTCGGGCCTTGCTTTGGGCCATTCCCATTTGGGTGGACGTTTGCCCACGAGGTGATGGGTAACTTTGGGTGCTTAGTTTAGAAACTATTATTCTTTGTCTTTTCTGTATTATGACACTAATTGTATTAAAGTTTCCTTTCCACTTAGGTCTTATATGTTTTATCTTGATGTGGCAGATGGCACAACCTATTAAGGAGCAGATTTGGGGGTCCTGGGTTTGTCCCTCTCCCTGCCCTGTAACACTCTCACCTCCACCCCTGCACCTCTGACCTGCACCCAGTTCTTCTACACAAAAATAAAATCTTTTAAAAAAACATATACAAACTTCATTACTGATCAGATACTGTTGCTAAAAATGGCAACTTGAAGAACTCTAGTATTTCAAACTAGCTACAGGATAGGCTAAATAGTAGCTGTTCTTGATGCTTTCTGCTTATTAAAGTGAATTTAAAGAAAATATTTAAGGAACTATAGAGTGATAGTTCATGTTATTTACTGAATATTCAACTTTCAAACTCTTTAATTCTTTCTTTGTCCCACTGTAACAGGGTGGTCCCCAGGAGAAAGGGTGTGTCCCAGGTTCCCTGTCCCACACAAGGTAGGGTGGAACTGAGCAGGATATAAGAAGCTTGAGAAGAGAGACAGGACACACACAAAGGACACACACAGAGGAGACACAGAACACAGACAGAAGACAGGAGGAGACGGAAGAAGGATGGAGAACGAGAGGAGGCCCAAGGAGCAGAGAGACTTGTAAAGAAGCTGCACTGGCCTGGACTGATTGAAAGAGATGTGGGTGAGAGACCCATGGGGAAGTTAACGATGGCTGTGTTGATTCTGCTTTTGATTTTGCTCTGTTCCTCTCAGAATTATCTGTTTCTGACCCTTTTGTATTGGTCCCTGCCGAAAGGTATTTTTTTGTTCCTCCCAGAATTGTCTGGCTATTTCTGACCCTTATGTGTGGGTCCCTCCCAAAAGCTGTTCTAGACTTGTGGCAGGCTTCTGAAACTTGCTTTGGGCCAATTCCGTTTGGGTGGACTTTTACCTACAAGGAGTAGGATAGCATTGGGTGCTTGACTAAGAAAATATATTCTTTGTCTTCTCTGTCCTTTCTAGTTGTATTAAAGTTTCTTTCCACAAAAGGTCCTATGTGTTTTGTATTGATGCGGCGGATGGCAGAACCCATTTAGAACAGGGCAGGTCTGGGGTTTCGGGGTGCCCCTCTTTCTGCCCTGTAACACCACCTCACACATAAAAATATCAACAATTACTCCCCACTCCTATTTTCCCGACATTATGAACCTTAATGGAACTGTCTTTTTTTTTTTTTTAGGGGGGAAAAGAAGGGGGAGCATCTTATCAGTGGCTGGATTCTGATGCCACTCATTTCTCTACATCCAAATTCCTAAAATTCCTCTCTAATCTCCTCTCAAGCTTAAGTCATGAAAAATATGTTTAAAATCTTGTTTAAAAAGCGGCAGTTTTACTACCAGATAGTATAGAAAGTGCTAAAAGTATTAGTTATATACATTTAAGATTATAGGAGGGGAGTTTCAATGATAGGTAACTGTACATCTACAGCTATCTCACTGCCTACTTAAAAAAAATTTTTTTTAAATTTTAAATGAAGTGTGGTAATTTTTTCCTCCTAAACTGAGCCTCACTATATATATATCTATATATATATATATAGATATAGATATAGATCTAGATATAGATATATAGATATATATATATAAATAACATTGCCTTAGAAGCCCTTCACCCTTAAAAAAATAAAGAAGAAGCTCTTCATACTTCTACGGATGTTTTCATACTCCAGGCAGGATGTATAGAGTTATAAATGCATATTCAGGAACGTTAGCAGACACACCCTCCACTTAAATCTGGAAATCTTAATTGGAAGCAATGTTAGAAAGGAGCCTGGTTATAAGCAAAGCAAAAAAATTTGCTGAGTTTCTGTAAATAAATTACTATCGTTAATCATGCTACTCTAATTTCATAAAGATATTCCCTTCAAGTTTAATTTTGCAATTGCTCAATATTTCTTTGGATATATGTATTTTGAATATATGCTAGACCATCTATCAACAGATTACAAACAACACATACATACACAGCTGATTCTCATGTGTTCTATAAAGTCACTGCAAACACTGAATTAGTAAGCATTGAATTCTTAGGAGAAATACAAGATTAGATTCCTGCAGCATGTAGTTATATATTTTCATCAACCCATCAATACATAATGTTGATACGTTGATCTGGGTGCTAAGTTCTCCAAGGAGGTAGCCACTGCCATCTAAGAGGTCATCATTCTGGCCACCTCTCCACCATTTTTGTGCAGTAAGACTACTTAGGATCAAGACTGGGAAACCCCGCCCATCCCTTGCAAGGTGACCTGCCTTACTGGTAGGGATCTGCTGGTATACCGCCTCCCTGGCCCCAGGTACAGTGGCATAGTCTGGGCCCCTGGGCCCAAGAAGCTGCTGCTGCTAGCTAGTATGGATGGCTGCATGGCCACCCTGGACAATTTTGCCAAAGCCACCTGAAACCACTAAGACCTACAGCTGCACCACCCCTCACCTCTAGAAAGAGATGGTGTTCACCAATTGTGGGAAAGATGCTTTGAGTTTATGCAAATAATCTGTTTCTCACCATACTTTCATCCACTAATTTTAGCATCTACTGATTGGTTTAAAAAAACAAAAGTTGTGCACCTCAATGCTGCTTTGAACTTAGAACTGCTCTAAAATAAAGTTTTTATAACTAAAAATAAAAAAATTAAAAAACAAACTTCTCCCTGTTTGTTTATATTAGTATGAACTAATGAATATTTATTTTATGGAGTCTCATTTAATACTATCATTATTTATTTTGTCCCAGTTTGGGCCAATGAAGTGCCTTCAAGTTGGCTGTATCATTCTAACACAACCCCCTCCCCCATTATTTTTTTTAAAGATTTACTTATTTATGCATACAAGCTGGGGTATAGGGCAGAAATGTGAAGTGGTGAGAGGATTCACCAAAGACAGAACGGGGAGCAGAACAGGCAGATATACTGAAGTACACTGCTGAGGGGAGCAGCAGGTGAGTCAGGAGAGATCTGCTGCGTCACGTGAGAATCTCCCTGGCCGGGTATCGAACTCGTGCTGTGGTGGCTGCTGATAGCTTCACTGTGCTGCGCTTAACCTGTTGCACCACCAGGGAGGCCCCTCTCCCATTATTTTTTTAGTACTTCCTTACTTTCTGATACCATTAAAGGTTCATCTTTATTATCCTACCCCAGCCCTGGGTTTAATCATTTCTCTTAGGTTCCTTCTTTCACTGCAGAATGTCACTTAGAAATCAACATCTAGACAGTAGTGTGCTCATTGCTACCACAGTGCCATTATTTCTAAGTTCTCTCAGTGAAGAGTTAGTAACCCAGCTCTAATTATCCACATTTTAACTTATTTGTTCAATACCAGTGTATAACTAAATAGGATTGCTAATTCTATAGAAGTAATTACTAATTACTATTCAGAAGTGCTAAGCTTGGCCTCTATGAGAAGAAAAAAAACTTATTGACTTAATATTTGTATATATTTTTCATTGTAGCATTATGATTTTTCTAAGTAAGTTAGGCTAATTCTTTACTACTCCCATTCCCGTCAGTGTGATTAGTAATTCATAACACAGTTAAGTTTATTTCTTATTATTTATATACATTGCTAAGTTCTCTCCACATTCTGATTGATCTGAATGATTTAAGTTTGGAGTTATATATGTTTCGATGAACATTTAATTTAAGAACAGTGCTTGTTTTGTTTTTTGACTAATGAATGGGAATGGGAAGAAAAGTCATTCTCTCCCTTGACAAAGAAACACAATGTTCCTGATATTAATGAATGATTTCAAGATATTTCAGACATGTCCAGACATAGAACACTCCATCCCAGTACTCTATAATAAAAATACAATACAAAGTAGATAAAGAGATTTAAAAAAATTACTCATACAATCATTGTTTGATGCTCTACCCTGTGTTTCTAAGATAATTCAAGTGGAATGTGAAATAAAAACATGAGTAGACTTCCTATTTCCTTGCAAGTCCTACGCCCTATTTCCGGCTTCTTTCAAATCTCAAAGATAGAAGACTGATTACAGTGCTTGAAAATTCCTAATATAATTAATTCTAATGCTTACAAGAATCTAAATTTTTATTTTAAAAACACTTACTACATTCATTCTCTTTGCCAGGCAGAGTGATAAGTAGTTTATATACAATTACTTAACTAAATTAGTGTTTTTGAGTTCTCTTCACATTCTCATTACCCTGAATGATTTAAGTTTGGAGTCACATATCTGTTTTAATGAACTTTTAAGAAGAGTACTTGTTTTGTTTTTTGACTAATGAATAGGACTGGGAAGTAAAGTCATTAATTCAGCTATGGTTCACCCTGATTTGTCTGCTCTCTAGATTTTATACAAATGACATCAACATCTGGTGATAATGAAAAGCTTAACAAAAATTTGTTGAGAACAATCTTTTGTGAAAAGTTTATTTGAGGTACAAATGACATAGAACGTTATATTAATTTCAGGTGCACATTACTCAATATCTATCTAGCTATCTATCTTGCAAAATGATCACCACAGTCTAGTCAATATCTGTCATCCTACACAGTTAACAAAAAAAAATTTTTTCTCATTATAACAACTTTTAAAATGTACTCCAAGAGAAGCAATTTAACCTGCCAGGATAGACAGTTGGTTATCGTTAGAGCTAAGCAGCAGCCACACATAAATGGTTTCTGTAAGGAAATGAGCATATGAAATTATTTTGCCACTAAAAACTAAAAAAAAAAATTTTAAAGCGCTTCATAGAAGGCATTTTCATAAGACAGCCCACAAACTTTCAGATACCAAGACTTTGCCATTATATCATTCAACATTTTTACTCATCCCAGATAAAAATTACAGTCAGGATTTAAATATTATTTCATGCAACACAGAGATTTAATTTATCTTAATCCTCTGTGTTTTCTTTATGAAATTCTGAGTTAAAAGAAGCTCGTGCCCCCTCAAACAAAAAAAGCACTAGTTGTACAACTCTGTGGCAGAATATAATGAATAGTTCTATATACTCTATTAAGGAGAAGCGCCAAAACTAGATGAATCACACAAATATTTACAATAATCCACACTGTGCCCCTAATAGAATAAATATAGGCATGAGAATAATGACTGGACAGGTCTGCTCAGGTAACTAATCGAGACCTCCACCACTACTAGTATTAAGTACAGCATCACCACAGCTTTAATTTTATTAGGCCAAGACTATTCTTGCTATCCCTGCATAACAGTCAGGGCACAAAAGTAATAAGGTGAAATATTTGAATTACCAAGTCACAAATTCTAACATTTGCCCAACTCCAAGTTGATAAACTCACATATTCTGACGATTTCTGGCACAGAGGTTTATTCATTGATGCTTAACTTTGTGTGGTTTCCATTTAAAACCACGGTCACACCATAATGGGTCCATTAGCCATATCTAGAGAGCAATTTTAATTTACTAAAAATATTCCATACTCATGAAAGTATGTTCATATCCCAGAAAACAGAACAGAGAGACTCCTGTTCTGACCTGTTCCTTAAATTCCTATTAAATAATTATTACAGTGCAAATGGTTACCAGCAAATGGTTACAAGCTGGGGAACTTCTGGCCATGATCTACAAAAGGACTAGCAGGCAGCTTCAGGAAAAAAAAGTCTCTTCCCAGTCACAGCGTACAAAGAAAACTTCACGAATTTTCACCTGGGCAGGAGGGTGCTCATAATCCTAAGTGGTCACAACTAAGTGGAACAGAAAAGGCATCCTTTTTCACTCCCATTAACTTGCTTATTTCAGGCAACCATTTATGCTGAATATGACATAGAAGGGAAGGTAAAGCAAGGGCAACCAATAATTGTCAGTGCATCCTCAGTGCATTCATCAGTAAACCAAACACAGAATATGTATTGATATTTCTCAAGAAGTAAAATAAAAAACAACAGGTTACAGTGTTTGTATAGTGTTTCTACAGTTTGGTAAAAATTACATATACAAATTAAAGTTATAAAATATGATTGTATAATTTCAGTGATTCCACAAATGAGTTAAATATGCTTATATTTGCAATTTATATTGCATTGCAAAATATACTGCATTGCAAAATATAAAAATGAATGGTAAAATTTACACTAATGATTTAAGAATGACATTAAATGATAAATCTTAAAAACCCTTTAACAAGTCAAAAAAAACCACAGAAGAAAGAAAAAAGCTGTATATTTCAGCATCTTTAACAGCACTTTTTCCATTCTTTTTGAACAAAGTAGCCAATATCTTCATTTTGCTCTAAGTCTCATAAATGACGTAGTATCCTGCCAACACTCAACCTTTCCATGTCTGAACTTCTAATGAATGAATAAAACTGTGATAGCAGAGGAAATGACTGAACAGTTAAATTATACTGACTACTTTATCTGATTCAGGTTTCAGAACTACATTAGTGTCCAATTTATAGTTCAGTAAGAAAAAGCTGGGAACCAAAGCTCTAAATGAAGTTCAGTAAGTATCAACACTTGGTCTGATTTGGTAAAACATAGCAAGGGAGGGAAGGTGACAGTCTTTGACACAGCTTGAATTCTAACATTTTTTTCTACTTTATTAGTACTGTTAAGTATTAATTTTGACCAAAAATAAAGTTCTATAAAATATATGTCTACTAGTGGTTCTATGAAATATATGCCTAATCATGCATGCAATAATAGAAATATTAAAACATAACAGGTCAATTCCTAAGTTAATATCCAAAAAGTATGCCAAGTCAGATATGAGCCAGTACTGTTTGAGAGCGGGAAAGAGCTTCAAGTTCAACTTTTCATTTCATTTTTAATTTTTTTTAAAGATTTATTTATTTATGCATACAAGCTGGGGTACAGGCCAGAGGCATGGGGCGGCAAAAGGGTTCACCAGAGACAGAGTGGGGAGCACAACAGGCAGATGAACGGAAATACACTGCTGAGGGGAGCAGCAGGCTAGGCAGGAGAGGTCTGCCACGCCATGTGGGAATCTCCCCGGCCGGGCGTCAAACTCACGACGCCGCTGCCCACAGCTCCACAGCGCAGCGCTTAACCGCTGCGCCACCAGGGAGGCCCCTCATTTTTAAAAATATGTTTAATGAATTGTCTTTTTTTTTAAGATTTATTTATGTATACAAGAACTGAGGTGAAGGCCAGAGGTGCAAGCACGGGTTGGGTGGAAGGGCAGGCTTAGAGGATTCACCAGACAGAGTGGGGAGCAGAACAGGCAGACTGACTGAAGTACACTGTTGAGGGGAGCGTCAGGGGAGACAGAAGAAGTCTGCTGCGCCATGTGGGTTAGCTCCCTGGAAAGGACTGAACTCAAGCCATAGTGGCTGGGATGGAACTCATGCCACAGTGGCTGGCGATAGCCTGACAGTGCTGAAACTTTAACCTCTGTTCCACCATGAAGGCCCTCAACTTTTCATTTTAAAAGAAAAAAAAACACTGAGTTCTAGGAAAGTTAAATGACTTATCAAGTTCCCATATTAAAAATGAAAATCCAGACATTTTTGGCTCAATGTCCTTATTTGACCAATGCATCACAGCAAATTAATTGAAAACAGTTTGCAGGATTGCTAAACCAAATTAAAACACTATTTTATACTCCGCTTTTAATCTTCCATAAACAGAAAGAAGTTGTAAACTTTCTGATATTGAAAACAGATCAAGAAAATGTAAGATATCCTAGAGCTAGGGCATAATTCCCTAAGAAAACAACCTTGGCCAGTGTTCAAAGGTGGTGTGAAACTACAGCCCAGGCCAGCAACCTAGGACTGCTGAAACAAAAGAACCACAAACTGCATGGCTTAAATAAAAGAAAGTATATTCTCTCAGTTCTGGAGGCTAAAAATCTGTAATCAAGGCTGGTACTTTCTGAGTATTATGAGGAATATTTGTTCAAAGGCTCTCTTAGCTTCTGGTGATTTCCTAGCAATCTATGACATTCCTTGGCTTACAGAACTCTACCTTCATAATCCAAGTTGCTCTCCCCTGTATGTGTCTGCATCTAAATTTCCCCCTTTATGTAAAGATACCAGTAATATTCAAGTAGAGGGTTACCTTACTCTATTTTGATACTACACCAAAATCTAAAGTAGGAAATGTTTTTTTAATTGTGGCAACATTGGTTTATAACTAAGTATCTGATTTTCAATTTCTTAGTAGTTGCAAAGCGGAATCAGAAAATATACTGATGAACTTTTCATACATTTTTAAAATCTCCTGATCTATGTTGTCCTTTGAACATAATTTTATAACATCACACATTGGTCATCTGGGAAACACTGGTTCATTGATGCTGATGTCATTATACACTATCCAAAATTAAAAAACCACATTTGTTAATATGACCACTGGTTTCATTTAGAAAAGTCTTCCTATTGAGGAATACCAGTTTTCCAAAATTATAATTTTTCACTTTGAAAGCTCAGATTTTATCACTGGCAATAAATTGTCAGCAGAAAATGTCTGCTAAAGTCTGAATAACCATAGTTTGCTTTTAGTTGTTCTTTAAAGTTAAAATGGTGTTCTATGGAAAAGCAGTCAATTCTGTTCTCAATTCCATCACACAAGTACTTTTTGCCAAAACAAACAACACAGTTTGGAATGCAACAGAAATAACTGTAGTTCCCATTTTGCCACACAAACTATTCAAAAGACTAGATAGATGTAATAAAAGCAATAATTTTTATTGCTTCAACTGAAGTTATCCTTAAGTGCTACTGACTTACTTGTTTTGCTTTTTAACTGCAATTTTTTAGTGATCAAAACTTATACAGTTTGGTATCATGGTCTGATATGCCTTGACTATTGCTTTGGCATCATCACTGCAAATACGAACACCATAAAAAAAAAAGCAAATAACATAAATAACATCCTAGAACTATTATGAAAATGTTTGACCTTGCAGATTCCCTGAAAGTGCTTCCCCAGGTGTCTACAAATCACTTTTTGAGAACCACTGAATTAATGTAGTACTCAGTGCTACACTATCATTATCTATATGAAATTTCTTTCTCCCTTGTTTAAGTGCTCATCCACTTAACACACACACACACACACACACACACACACACACACACACACTCTCTCTCACTCACACTCTTTTTCTGGTCAGCAAAGTAACATTAGTGAAGTAAATACATAATACAGATGACAACATCAAATTGTCTTCTTTTTTGCAATGTCTAATCAAATTATTCATATCTACTTTTTTAAAGATACTAAAAATCAAAATGTTCAACTGTTTCCTAACACATGCACTTAAGTTATAATCTTACATACACAAACATTATTTAATTAAAATCCCTGATTATCTGAACTATAGATAGCCTCTAAAAAAGGAATATATTGAGTTTACAATTGTATCATCAATATCTATGTTTGTTTGTTATACAAAGAGTGTCACCTCTACCAGATAATGAGTTATATATCCATGTATCTGGTGAAAGGGAAAATTTTAGCTCTGAAATTATTTTATTTTTGTAAAGATTTATTCATTTATTTATGCATAGACAAACTGGGGTGTAGGCCAGAGGTTGGGGGTGTGTGAAAGGATTCACCAGAAAGAGTGGGGTGCAGAACAGGTGGGCCTACTGAAATACACTGCTGAGGGGAGCAGAGGGCAAGACAGGAGAGGTCTGCCGCGCCATGTGGGAAGCTCCCTGGACTCATCACCATCAAACTCAAGCTGCAGTGGTGATAGCTTGATAGTGCAGAGACTTAACTCCTACACCACCAGGGAGGCCCTGAAATGATTTTAAATAAAGCATTCTATTAAATTTTAAAACTGTATTTCTAATCACAATAATTATAAGACTTACAAATTTGGAGAAAGAAATTCAAGTGCCACAGATACATAAGAAAGTAAAGGTTCCTATCGTCTCACTCTCAAGTGAATGTATAGCCACATAAATATTAAATAAGTAAAATGGGTAGTAGACTCAAATCTTTAAAAACAAATCTGAACAAATAAGATGACCCTAGTATAAACATGCTTTCTTATAATGAATGGAATAGTAACTTTCTAGAGGTATCATTTCTAATATTTAAACTAAATTTCTAAATTTAAACTAAAAAAAAAAAGCATTACTTTGTTCAAAATGATAGAATAAAAAATTCAAGTCTTATTATCAACATTGTTTCTCAGAGACTGAAAAACGTAAGGACCAAAAGTAGGAAAGCTATTGTAGAAAACTTTTCCAGGGCTTTAAAGGCTTAAATTAATTCTAAAAGTCTGCTAAACCCATTTAACACAATAAATACGTAAGTTCCTGTGTAAAAAAAAAAGTCTGTTCTGCCTCCCTCATCCACCTCACTCTTTTTCCTACCTGCTCATCTTGGGTCTCAGAAAAGGCTAGGGTCTCGACCAACTGAATGTCTGGCTATAATCCAATATTAGGTTAATGAAGTCCTAGCATTACAGCCTTCTCCTAAAAGAAAGGGCCCACAGGCAAAACTGTGCTAACAATAGAGCTCTTTACCAAAAAAATTCTTGAATCCTTTTTGCTACATACTGATGTTAAGCAATCATTGTAATTTCCAACATATTATTTCATCATACTTACAGAACAATTCTAACTGGAAAATGTAGATATTCTTGAAATCACCCAGCAATAAAAATTAAATTATATTTATTTGTTAAGATGCTGGGTTAATTACTGTATTGAGATGCCATGGCTGCTGCTACAAGATCCCTTAATCTGCCACTTCAACAAATTTTTGTATACTAAAAGATTACATTTTGGCTCATCTTTTTGCTTTAATAATAAAACCCTAAAAACAACCTAAAATGTCACATAGAGATTTATCATCTTATTGACTTACACCAAAGAAAACATTTACTAAATAATATATATTAAGAATCAGCAACCAATATAGAAGATGAAGTAATTTTAATTGGCATGCAAAACTTGATGTGGCCTTACTGAAAAAAGCTCCAAAATTCATTATCAAAACCAAGTCACTTGTATATGCTCTCATTTCAAAATATCTTTCCCTTGAAATGCTTCAGCAAAGTTCTTAGTACACTTTAACAGTTTACATCAGCTACCAGAAAAAAAATGCACCCATTGTAACGAAAAATATCTAGAACCAAGAAAAAAGAAAAAAAAAGTTTAATTCACTCTGAGAACTGTTTCTTTCAACTACTCCTACCACTTGCCATCCAACTTTACAATTACTCAAAGGGGAACATGAGACCTAGATACTGCTGGCAATCTTTACTAAATGCTTCTCACTCACTACTGCTAAATTGGGTGGCAAGCAAACAAGAGATATTTGCATACTTCATAGGTTGAGTGCCACTAGCTGAAAGAAAGCTGTCAACCTCTGCCTAGCTTAGATAATAGGAATGTTATAAATGTTCATTTTATTGTATGCTCTTCCCCTACAATTTGGAATTTTTTGGTCATGTACATGTATTATTTTGAGCCAGTTGTATTTTATTAAGTCTCTAGTTTTTATCTAAATCAAACATTATTTAGGAAGAGTTCAAAATGCAATATTAGAATCAAATATTATAAAAGTAGGATTAACTGAAATAAGAAAAAACTTGAATTGATTTGCATGAAAAAAACACAAAAAAACTAATAAAAATAAGTTTCACAATTAGTAGCAAAACTAAAAATTAAGAGTATTTCTAATAATAAAGTTCAAGATTGTTAAGTTATGAACTATTTAGTGAATTTATTTTGAAACCTGAGTCTAAGGAACATGTTAGAAAAATCACAATTTAGGAATAAATACAAAATTTAAAAATTTTCATTAGATACAGTATAACCATTATGCTCATTAACCATGAAAAGATAGCAACATATGCTAGTATCATTATCCTCTACTAAATGTAAAACCATGTTCTCTGTTAGTACTCTAAAAAGAACTTATTTCTTAGTCAAGGCATAGTTAAAGTCTGTATATCATTCAACTTGAATCTAATTCTGCAGTCAATGAATACTATATTGAATATTAGCTAAATCCACTGGGTGGTTGAGTAAAGGCAGGATATTCTATATTTTACAGTTGCATTAAAATATCCTTTCAACTTAAGTGGAAAGAGGAAAAGACAATGCGCATTAGGAAGAACAGCTGGCTCAGCAGTAACAGTGGGGAAAAAAAAAAAACACACAAGAGAATCTGATCTCCCTGGTTGTACTTGAAATAACACAGGAAAGTCTAGTTGACAGCAAAGAAAAGTACTGGGGTTTTTCATTGCTCTTTAAGCAAATGCTGATAAAACCATTCTTAATTGTGTAATAATCATACGCAATAATGTCAATTTTAATGTCAGTTTTACCAATGAGTGATACTCTACAAAATAAAGAGGACATGTATATTGTACTAAAGGTCCTCAAGCCTTTATTTGAAACCCTTATAACCAAGTATGTGTGTTTCTTAATCTTTCAACAAATACTTACTAAGCAGCCATATCTGCCAGCTCCTGGGATTGAGAGTCCTCGCCACCATGGGCTCAGTTAGACCTTGGCAAAATCCCAGTGCACAGGCTTAGGTTGGATGATGGCGCCATGAGAGGTACAAAGGGCAGAAGGGAAATGCTTCACAACTTTGCCTCTCATCCTTGGGCAGAGGCCATGGTGATTTTCTCTGTAGCATTCCAATTTGAGTATATACACTGCTGAAGTGAGCACCCAAATGTGGGTGCTCATTTTTCCATATGCAATTATGAAACTATAATAACGAGCATTTGGCTAGCATTATATTTAATTATCATAAAACCTTACTAACACGAAGAGGGGCTTACAGTCAAGTAAATCTCATATACTTTTAAATAATCTGAAAGCAAGTCTCCTCCCTAACTTAAGAAATGCATAACTAGGCAAATACAGCTCTCCTGCCCACCTGTGACTATGCAGGTACCTCTCTTTTTATTTCTCCTTTTTCTAATAAACCTGTCCTTTTAAAATGTAAAACAAATCTGCATTAACTAAATCCACTGAATAAAGTAAAAATCCACCAGCCCACTTTTGGGTGCTCACTTCAGCAGTGTATATACTCAAATTGGAATGCTACAGAGAAAATTAGCAGGGCCTCTGCCCAAGGATGAGAGGCAAATTTGTGAAGCATTTCTCTTCTCCTGCCTTTTGTACCTCTTAGCCCACACTGAAGTACACAAATAAATGGATAAAACAAATACGAAAGTAAATGGGAAAAAAGAAAAGTTCTCCCTTATGGTAGAATGAAAATAAATGTAGAAAAAATATTAGGTTAGAAAAATCACCACTTGACAAGAATAATCAGTGAATGTTAAAACTAGTCTGATAAGAAAAAGGACAAATATTCTCAAATGTATATTCACAAGTAGCTTTTTAATTACAAAGGGAAAAATATTAACTTTATCTGGCAGATAACACCTGAATCAAGTGATAAAAGTTATCATCAGTAATGAAGCAAATTGACATCTTGTTATCCCTGATATGCTGCACTGAGAAGTACCCAACATTACTTCAGAGGCATTTCTGCTAAAAATGTATTACCTGTCTTCAGTCATGACAAACCATCCAATAAATTCCAATAGAGGCACTTTCTACAGAATAGCTTAGCTGTACTCTTCTAAATGTTAAGGTCAGAAAAGACAAGGAAAAGACCAAGGAATTTCACAGATCGAAGGAATATAAATAGACATAACAACTAAATGTAATTCATGAACCTGAACTGGTCTCCTGGCCAGAATTTCTTTTCCTTTGGCTATAAAGGACATTAGAACCTTAAATGAAGACTTCCATAGTAGTATTGTATTAATGTTAATTTCCTGATTGTGAGAACTGCATTGTTCTCATTTAAGAAAATGTTTTCATTTGTTAGGAAATACAAGGATGTATTTTAGGGGCAAATGGGCATCGTGTCTTCATTATTCTCAAATGTTTCAGAAAAGATAATATAAACATATCTAGAAAATTATGAGGCAAACACAGTAAGATACTAACACTTGGAGATGCTAGGAATCCTCCAGATATACAGAAATTCTTTATAGTATTCTTGCAACATCTTATAATTTCAAAATAGTTTTTGTTTGCTTTTTTTTTAAGAAAAAGAATGTTAGGGCATCCCTGGTGGCACCAGGGGTTAAGTCTCAGCACTATCAAGCTATCAGCAGCCACAAGTTTGATCCCTGGCCAGGGAGTTGACCCACATGGCTCAGAAGACCTCTCCTGTCTCACCCACTGCTCCCCTCAGCAGTGTATTTCAGTCAACCTGCCTGTTCTGCTCCCCACTCTGTCTCTGGTGAATCCTCTCGCCCCCTACACCTCTGGCCTATACCCCCAACTCTTGTATGCGTAAATAAATAAATCTTTTAAAAAAAGAAAGAATGCTACTGCCAACAACTTTACTAATAACAAGACCTAGAAGTGTGGTTCTCTCTACCAGGGCAGTGAGGTTCATTAATCCAGAAAGACTACCTGTCTGCAGTGTATCCAAGGAACTATTTCAATAGAGAATAAAGAATAAGAGCATATGGGACAACATGACTGTTGAGTATGCAGAATGCTAACAGACACTTTTCAAGCAACATTTCAACCTCTGCAATAGTGATGGATTGTGGGAATTACAAGCAAAATAAAAAGTACTGGCTTGGTAGCAAGTGGAAATGAAATTGTTTTTACTGAACATACAAGTTTAGCTAGACAAACAGCAAGTTGCAAAAGAGTTCAAAATAACAAAGGTATGGCCAATGACTCTAGTTAGAAAAAGGTCTTTTTGCTTAGAATTTGGAAAAAGTATGGCATCTTGTATTTGTCTTCACTGCTCTCTGCTCTCTCCTTCAAGGTATCAATCATACAATGAGCATGGTGTAGATCATCATCTTCAAACTTGGAAGTCAAGTCAAAAATTAAACTTAAGCTGTGTGAGAGTATCTCAGCATCAGCAGTTACTGGTAACTAGCAGTTAATAAACGGACATACATTTAATGTCATCAGGACAAAAGTTCCTAAATGGAATTTCAGTGCACTCCTAAAGAAAAGACACAGAGTATCATTATTCTTCTTTATGAAAGTAGTACATGTGGAGCACAGATGGCAAATAAAGCTAAAAACTCAGTATTTTTTTTAAAGATTTATTTTTTTATTTATGCAAACAATAACTGGGGTGCAGGCCAGAGGTGTGCAGTGAGGGGGAGGTGAGAGGATTCATCAGAGACAGAGTGGGGAGCAGAACAGGTGGATCTACTCAAATACACAGCTGAGGGGAGTAGCAGGCGAGACAGAAGTCTGCCGTGCCATGTGGGAAGCGCCCTGGCTGAGGATCCAACTCATGCCACAATGTCTGGCAGATAGCTTGACAATGCTGAGACTTAACCCCTGTGCTTAGGGAGGCCCACTAAGAACTCACTATTATACAGTGTTTTCAAGATTGAAAAACTAAACACCTTAAAAGGTAGGAAACTCTGACATATGCTACAAGGTGGATGAACCTTGATACACTAAGATGAACCTTGATACACTAAGTGAACAAGTCAGTCTCAAAAAAAAAAAAAAGACAAATACTGTATGATTCCACTTTTATGAGGTACTTAAAGTAGTCAGAAGGGGAAAATACTAAGTTTATCTGCAGATAGCACCCTGGATATTTGGGAATAATAGTTGTGGGAACAGTTGTTTTAACTGAAAATCAATTAATGCAAGAGATAATTTATCTCTAAAATGTTAGTTTTTATTTGTGCTTTTACTGTTGAAAGCTCTTAAGTCAAGAGAAGGCTGTTGTTAGAGACAATGTGCTAGGTAGACCAGGCACTACAGTCATATATGGATTCTAATGTCACCTCTGATTCTAACCAGATAAGTGACTTTAGGAAACCAAATGGATCTTTTGCTTCATCTTTAAAAATGAAGGTTTTAAACTACAAGATCTGTTAATAATTACCTAAATTATTAGAATTCTCAGTAGAATTTCATAGTTCAAGGAGCTTAACACAGACTTGGTTTAACTCTAGGTTTGAGAATTCATGACCCACTCTTTGATTATTAGGCTAAGAGATAAGAAAACCTCTCTGTGTCTCTTCACAAAATAAACAATTCATTTTGATCTTGACTTTAAATATGATTCTGACTTTAAAAATAACCCTTTTAAAATGTGTAACTTTCTCCAGAGACCATTTCAAATATAAATGGCAAAAATAAACAAATATAAATTGCAGAAATGACCTGGAAAATCTAAAATTTCCATGAATTAAAATGTCTCTTCATTTAATTGCTCCATTTTGTTTTATAAGTAATGTCATTACATACTTTCAATATAAATCTGAGACTTATTTGTAAAGTACATTATTCATTAAAATATTAATTATATTTCTTTTCACAAAAATTAATGCTACATTCTTAATAGTTTGGATACTATCTTTTTTTTTAAATAGTCCTGGGTACAATAATGTATAAGATTTTTTTATATGACACTGCTGTCTATGGAAAACAGACCCACTCATTCCCTTTCTTTCAGAGATTTTACTAGAAGAAAGAGAAAATTATTACTGCCTGGTTTTGAGCATAAGGCAATACTCCTGAGTCACCAAAATCGTATGCTGGTTCCTTTCAACTTAGCTCTTTAGACCCCTGATAAAAGCAACCAAAGGGTTAACCGATTCTGTATTTCATGAAGTATGAAAAGATTAAGGAAGATAACAAAACAGATATAATGTCTCATTCATATTAAGTACTAAAAATTTAAGTTAATGTAATTTTTTAGAAACTAACTTTTACACTAATTATAATGTATGTATAGAAAAAGAGATTTTGCCCTTTGGGACAGATCAATTTTAATTAAAAGGTAGAAAAGTTTTAAAAAGGAGAGCAAAAATTAAATCGATGGCATGGCTCAATATTTCAAACTACTTATGTTAGTCTGGCAATGGTGGTCTAAGGTTGATCACTGAATTTAAAATCTATATTATAAAATAATATAAAGTTCAATGATACATAGGTTTGTTTTATTTAAATTATAAATACCTACCACTCACCAAAAATCTTCTTTTAAACTTAAGTATTTGCTGGAAGTCATGCTATTCCTCTAACATTACCCTGGTAAAAGTAAATTTTAAGTATCCAAAACTAATCCTGATAAAAATTTACTTTTTATGACTTCAACTGTCTTACCCAACTTAGTTATAAATAGAATATACAAGGTTATATACAAAAATACAATTTTTCATGTTTATTGAATTAATGTTGGTTTACAATACTGTATGTTTTAAGGATACAGGTTCATACATTTACAAACACATATTATCACACCAAAAATACACTTACGTAGAGGATTTAACTTAAATCCACTTTTCAACACACATTATTGTAATGGAAGTATTTCAAAATGAGAAAGGTTCAATATCCATCTGAGCAAGACTACTGAATTTTTTAACTTCTGGAAAATTAAGAGGGGTGACTGCAAAGGATTGAGAAATCTAGCAGTGAAAATGAAGATAAGGGCCAACAAAGTCAGTATATGTGTTTGTGTGTGTGTATTGTTTTCTTAGTTTTTGGTTTATAAGGATGGGGAATCCTAGTTATTATTCTACTGGTAAATAAGGTAACAGAAGCAAAGGAATAGGACATGCTGATTCAAGATAACTAATAGAAAAAAACAGTTAACAGGAGTAAAAATATTTATGAAAAAAGACAAGTTTGACTTACCAATTACTCTTCAAAGATTCTATGCATATTAAGCAGTTGCCTAGTGTGACAGAGGTATGGTAATAATTGTAGATCTCTTTGGCACTCTTTAGGAAATCCTCTCAACTTGATAAGCACTTCAGTCCTTTATAAAATATTCCAAATTTTTGCTAACTCACTATAAATCAACTTGCATATAAATACACCAAATACATTTCTCCAGAAAACTGTCAATAACACTGTGTGACTTGTTCAACAATTATACCTCAGAGAACCCTGCTTGACTGAAATCCAAAGGTTGCTTGGTGAGCACTATAGGTATAGAGTGACTTAATGAGCTACATAAATCATGATGAAATTTCATCTTGAGACTAGAAATAATTACTGCACCTTGGAGTTTGAGGTCTTTCTAAAACTGAAAATTAGAGGAAAGTCATCTGATTAAAGTAAAAGAAAATTAAGTGGAAAATAAAAACTTTACTCAATGGCAAAACTGACAGATTGTATAGCTGACAGGAAATGTGAAAATGCTGCCATTTTTAAAGTAACTACTTACTTGTTGCTTTCTTTTTTAAAACTTTTGTTATTATTCCTTTATTCCTCTCTAAAGTTTCCCTCTAACCATGGATCTCTAGGAGCACTGAAAGTATGAAGCATTTAAGAAATAGGCTTTTTTTCTTCCTACATACTTGATTTTGATATTACCTACTAACTTTCAAGCTTTGCTTTATGCCTTCAAAATCATCAAAATAATCAATTCTAGGGCCTCCCTGGTGGCAGAAGGGGTTAAGTTTCAGCACTTTGAAGCTATCTGCAGCTATCCACAGCATTTTGATCCCCAGCCAGTGAGCTAACCCACATGGCACAGCAGACATCTCCTGTCCTGCCTGCTGCTCTTCTCAGCAGTGTATTTCAGTCAGTCCACCTGTTCTGCTCCCCACTCTGTCTCTGGTGAATCCTCTCACCTACACCCCCCACCTCTGGCCTATACCCCAGGTCTTGCATGTATAAATAAATAAAAATCTTTTAAAAACAAAATAATCAATTCTACCCCACTTACTATTCTTTCAACAAAACTCCACAAGCAAAATTTATGGCTTTCATCACCAGGAGGAAGGCTAAATGATATGTTCAACCTTTAAGTAGGAACATTAATAAATGCAGAAATTTTATGACTGATAGAAAAATAAAGAAAAGAGTTATCAGAAGTGTTGGAGAGCCAGTCAATATTTTTTTTTAAGATTTTATTTATTTATACATACAAGCTGGGGTACAGGCCAGAGGTGTGGGGCGGCGAGAGGGTTCACTAGAGACAGAGTGGGGAGCAGAACAGGCAGATCAGAAGTACACTGCTGAGGGGAGCAGCGGGCAAGGCAGGAGAGGTCTACCGCACCATGTGGGACTCTCCCTGGCTGGGCATCGAACTCTTGCGCGCTGCCGACAGCTCCTCATCGCAGCACTCGATCGCTGCGCCAGCAGGGAGGCCCCGAGCTAGTCAATATTATCCCAAAATTAAGGAGGTAAAGCTTAGTGATTGCTTTTCACCATTTAAGGCAAATTCACATAGAATCTTAATTATTAGACTAAACTGACAGAGAAATCTACACAGTAATACTTCAGTAAGTGTTTTTAAGGACATAAGTATGATAAACCAAACTTAAGAATTAATACTCATCTTTTTACACTCAATACTCATCTATATTACCAGTCAGGATAGTAACACAAAAGAAAGGCATACTAGGATTTCCCCAGTTAGTGTGCTGGGTGCCAATCACTGCTGTATGAGTTCTATATGGGTTTGTTCTCCCACCGGAGAGCTAACCCACATGGCACAGCAGACCTCTCCTGTCTCAACTGCTGCTCCCATCAGCACCGTATTTAGTAAGATCTGCCTGTTCTGCTCCCCACTCTGTCTCTGGTGAATACTCTCACCTCTGCACTGCTGGCCTATGCCCCAGTTCTTGTAAGCATGAATAAATAAATCTTTAAAAAGAAAATAACTTTGTAAAAATTCATTATACTTAGACTTCACACCTTTAACATATACCTTAAAAAGTCAAATATGGATTCAATTTGGTTCTAAAAAGCAATATGCAAAATAAGCTTTATTTTACAAAATTAAAGTTCTGACAAATGTTAATTCACCTCAAATACTAATTCATAAATATTCTCTAAATTCTACATAATTTTTAGAAGGCTTGAAAATTTCCTGAAAATAAAAGAATTTGAGGATTTTTCAAAGATGGAGCCTAAAGTCAAGGAAGCCCCTCACTCTCCCAAAGCCAAAGCCAAAGCCAAAGCCAAAGCCCAGGCTTTAAAGGCCAAGAAAGCAGAGCTGAAATCTTCCACAATCACACACCTGCAAAAAAGGCACACATTTCACCCATCTTCCAGTAGCCCAAAACACTGCAGCCCAAGCCAAATATCCTCAGAAGACAGACTCCAAAAGCAATAAGCCTGATCACTATGCCACCAGCAAGTTCACCCCAGCCACCAAGTCATTTATGAAGAAAATAGGAGACAACAACACAATTTGCTTCATTTAGATGTCAATGCCAACAAACACCAGATCAAACAGACTATGAAGAAGTTCTACTACACTGATGTGATCAAGGTTAACTCTCTGATTAGTCCTGATGGAGAGAAGAAGATACATATGTTCAACTGGCTCCTGACTAAGATGTTTCAGATGTTGAAAACAAAATGGATACCCTCTAAACTGAGCCCAGCTGACTAATTATAAATTTTTGTCATCATTTTGTTTATTATAGGCCAGAAAAGTGTCTTTTGAAAGGCTGAGGGGAAAAAAAAAACCTGATGGACAATCTTTCTTAATTTATACACTATACATAATCTACTAGATTTTTAAATAATAGGAGAAAATAATGTCACTAAAGCTACAATCTGTCATGAATGTTTAAGTATCTATAAACTAAAACAGGAAACTTCTGCTGTAAATTTCTGTTACTAAGGTATCGTATTAGGAAAAGAGGCTATGTTGGGTCTTCCAGCAGCTAATCATAAAATCTTTATTTCATTTAAATTCCACCCTAATTCTGCCCCCAATTATCTCACTGTCTTATGGAGCTTTCATGCCACTAATAAGAGACCTGCATTTATCAAACTGTTATTACTCATAATTTAAGTAAGATCTAGTTAGAAGATTTTTTAATGAGAAATTACAGACTGCAGTTATGCCAACTTTATTCTAGAGTTGCAAGTATGAAAATCAATATTACTTGAAAGTAAGGATGAGAAAACACTGCAAGGATGAAGAACTATCAAAAATGAACACTTCTTTGTGTGATATGAAGGGCAAAAAAACTACCAACAAAACAAAACAAAATCTCACACTAAGTATATGCCTACCTGGGGAGAAAAGATTACGTATGCTTTAAATAAGAATACATATGAGAAATCAACCAAGTCTTTAAACACTTCAATAACAAGCCTATTAAGAACAAGACAAACTGGAAAGTCCTCATCTACAAAGAGCCATATGACTAGGAATTATTCTTGTAGTCTATATTTCTGAATCATAAATGGAATCCAGGAAGATGGATCCTGCCCTTATTCTTTGAATTACTATTGAGGCAAAACACTTTCCATATTTAGTTTTTTCCAATAAATAAATAAGAGCAGACAACACCAATACATATTTTTAGTTCTTACTAAAAATGTCAAAACAACAGGTATCTCTAAAATAGAGTTCTAAGGGAAATCAGTTTTTTAAAACTAATTCAGGGCCTCCCTGGTGGCGCAGTGGGTTAAGCCCAGCACTAAGCTATCCAGAGCCACGGCAGCACGAGTTCGATATCCAGCCAGGGAGATTCCCACATGGTACAGCAGACCTCTCCTGCCTCGCCCACAGCTCCCCTCAGCAGTGTACTTCAGTTGATTTGCCTGTTCTGCTTCCCGCTCTGTCTCTGGTGAATCCTCTCACCACCCCACACCTCTGGCCTATACTCGATTTTGCATGCATAAGTAAATAAATCATTTAAAAAAAATAAAACTAATTCAACTACAGATTATAAATTCAACAAATAGCTATTTCCATTTAAAAAACAGTTTATGACAGGGCCTCCCTGGTGGCACAAGGGGTTAAGTCTTAGCACTATGAAGCTATCAGCAGCCATGCAGCAAGAGTTTGATCCCTGGCCAGGAGATTCCCACATGATGCAGCAGACCTCTCCTGTCTCACCCGCTGCTCCCCTCAGCAATGTATTTCAGTAGATCCAGCTGTTCTGCTCCCCACTCTATCTCTGTCTCTGGTGAATCCTCTCACCCCCTTCATCCCCGCCCCCCACACCTATGGCCTACACCCCAGCTTGGATGGATAAATAAATCTTTAAAAAAAAAATAGTTTATCACAGAAGTAGATATGTAAAGATACCAAAATATTACTTGACAATACTGGGGGTGGGGGGGAGGTCCAAATTGGTCACCAGCATTATTCATCTTGATGACAACTGCCTTACCAGTCTCCTGTTTCTCCTATAGCTCCTCTCTACTTCTCTACCTACATGCCAACTGAACTCTGAAAAGTTAAAATCTGATGATGAAGTTATCCTGCTTTAAATCCTTTCAACAGCATTTCCCATTTTCTCATAATATAATTCCATCTCTTCATCTTTCTACCATGACCTACAGGACCCCCAAGATTTGACTCCTGCCTGCCTATCTAATTCCTTATCATTTATCTCTTCCCCTAACTCACTATACTCTAGCCTATCAGTCTGCTTTCTGATCCTCTAAATACCAAGTTCTTTCCCATCTCCCAGACACTGTACTTTCCTTTGCCTTTGAGCATTCCTCTGCCTGGAATATTCTTCCTGCTATTATTCTGGCTCATTTTAATTCTTCAGATTTTAATTCTTTAAGTCTGTCATCTCGTAAGGAAAACTTTATTGACCACCTTAAAGTGTTCTTCTCTGTTACCCTCTCATAATAGCCCTATAATATTTATAATAATCTCAAATTATCTTGTAAATTTATGTATTTACTGCTTCTTTATGAATCTGTATGTCCAACAACTATGTAAGTGCCATAGGATGTAAAGATCCAGTTGCCTTGTTCGTGGCTACAAGAGCTTAACCTAAATTAAATATGTAAATGCCATGGGTGAATCGCTGGTAGGTAACCTTTGGGGAATACACAATAATATAAAAGATATAAAGAATAATAAAAAAAGAGAGAGAAAAATTAAAAAGCCATATTAACACTTTGTGGTCCGCTCACTTATTAATACGTGCTCATCTAGTCTCCGGTTTTTCACGCCATGGTGGATTATTTGGAACTATTAGGAGCTATTTCTTTGATCGTACTCAGTCTAGAAGCTTTACACATTGTTTTGGTGAAAGTGTAAGGTGTTTTATGAGAGATAGTACACTTTTGTTAATATCTAGTAGTTCAGGAGTTGTGTGTGTTTTATTGAATGCTTATACCATTCATATGGTGGCACAGAAAATGGCCGGCACACAAAGTGTCAGTATCTCCTAACAACATTACATAGTGTTCAAATGCCAAAAAACAGGAAAACCACAAGAATATTCCAAAAATCAGCAGGTGATTTTTAACTTCAGTTCATTCAGAAGTGCTACAAACTTGCCTTCTTCTGGTTAAATTTATGATGTCTTTAAACTTATTTAACTGATTCCCTATAGAAAAACAGTAGGCTGAGTTGCCTCCCTAAATGGTGAAATGGCTTCCCTACCTCTTTCATTAAGTACACTTGGCAACAACAGGAGCATTACAGCATTTAATTTACTTCACATACAGGTCTTTTCTTTAATAGCAGTTTTTTCACACGTAATTAGAAAAGAACTGAATGAGAAATTTCCCCCAAAGTGCTACAAAAGAAAATCTCTAAGATGAGTTTATGAAAAAGCATTTTTAATTTAAATTATCCAAACTCTTCTCTTACAGAAATGCAGTCATAAAACATTGAAACCACAGAATTATTTTCTATTACTGCAATTTACTTCAAAGAGATTATAGATAAAAAAAATTCCTGTTTGTGAAACATAATATATTTTAGGAAAAATGTTACATGAGGACTCTGCTCTCAACCTTAGTACACTAAAGATTTAAGATATGAATAAAAAAGTTCCTGCTCATGAAAATTACAAGGCATTCACATCAAGAAAATATATTGTTACTTCATCTATAAAAAACAAAAATTCAAACATATAGTATCTCTGATGAACCATTTGCTATATCACATATTTCCTAATAATTAAAATGGGGCTTCTTTTCCTGCATATCTTTATGATATCCTGCCTTTTATTTTATTTTTTTAATTATTTATCTTTTGAGATAGCATTAATTTACAACACTGAAAATTTTTTAGAGGCACATACTTCTGAAGAGGTATGAACCTTCAGAAGCGTATTATGAGAGCACATCTACCACCAATGTACCAATAAACCTCCATCATAGTATTTTGGGCTCCCTCCCCTATGTTTTCCACCCTCCACCCTTCCTCTCTGGTAGCCTCAGTTCTTCAGTCAGATTTCTAGGATTTCTTGATTCAGTTCTGTCTTTTTCTTTGCTTTGTAAAAATTCTCTATTCTATATAATGGGTGAAATCACCTGGTGTTTGTCTTTCTCCTTCAAGTCCGATTTCATCTTTTTTTATACAGCTGAGTTACTACTCATTGTGCGTGTGTGTGTGTGTGTGTGTGTGTGTGTGTGTGTATCACATCTTTTTAATCCACTCACCTATCATTGGACACTTCGGTTGTTTCTATAACTTGTCTGCCTTCTTTTATTACTTGCTTTTCATTCAAGAGTTTCTTTTTACCTAATTTAAAATCTGTGATCAGACAAGATGTGGTTAGATATCCCCAAAACTCCTATTATCAAGGATAAAGTGTGAGAGGAGTGTGACTGGTAAATGCAACCCTAAACAATATCATTGAGCTCTTACATGCATTATTTTTTGTTCTTCTGGACTGTTACATTTACTGCTATCTCCCTAATCCTGTTTATTCCCTTCAACAGCCTTTCGCCACATAGAAAATACATCATTAGCCAAATCTCAGGTCTTCGGAGCTAAGTATATCAGTTGAGCCAGTTTTGAATATGGCAGAATATATACACACCAAACAGCCTTAGCCTTCCTTCATCACCACCCCAGCTCATCCAGCTCAGAGGATAAGTGTCAGTCAGACCTACAACTATGTGACGGTAGGGATGACAGAGGATTTCTCAGAGACTGCTGAATTTTCCCGTATTCTTTTTTGTATATCTAATCCACACTTGAATAGACCTCTCAACCTCTGTCCTTGCTCCTTAGGGTAAGCTTACATTTACATTTACCACAAATTTGGTCACTTTGACTTGGTTACTTGGCTGCATTCTAAGGAACACCTCCATAATGAGGCCAATTTAGCTGAAACTTAACAGAATTATAAACTCAACTTCATGCTTTTCTAGTCACAATGATTTATCCATTATCCAAATTATTTTTATCTTTTTTTGTTATTGCCTATATAAATGCTATAATCATTTCCAATTTGGATTTGTTTCTTAACCCAATATCTGTTAAGCATACACCACTGTACTGATTCTCTTGTCCTATAACCAGGTAAGTTTCCCAAGTACTGAGAGCATGATTCATACTTCTTTCATAACCTACTCCAATTAGGGTATTCATATTTAGTGAATATACACTGATATGGAAACAGAATTGATCAAGCAATAATAGCATTCTGCTAGTGAGCCACTTATTTTTTTTAGCATAGAAGAACTGGGGCCTACACCAGAGGAGGGGGTGGGAGGGAGTTGGTGAGAGGATTCACCCAGAGACAGATTGGGGAGCAGAACAGGCTGCTCTACTGAAATATGCTGCTAAAAGGAGCAGCAGGCCAGACAGGAGAGGTCTGCTGCACCATATGTGGATTAGCTTCCTGGCCAGGGGTCGGTCTCAGGCAGTAATGGTGACAGCACTGAGACTTAACCCCTAGGCCACCAGGGAGGCCCTGAACCAAATATTCTTATTACAAAACTGTTGAGAAGATATTAATTTATCTTAACTTTACTACTTTTGGGAGAACAATTCACAGAATTTCAAAGTTGAAAGTTCCCTCAATGTGACCAATTCTCTATTACAACATGATCAAATGTGCGTAAGAGTAGAGACTTTCAGAAATCAAGAAGGCTGTGGCTTGAATTCCAGTCCAGCCACTTTCCAGATCTATGACTTTGGATGACTTACTTAACCTTTGTTCACCTCAGCTTCCTTATCTATGAAAAAAATATTATCTACTTCAGAGAAGCTGATATAAGGACCATGTGAAATAAAGTAAAACATTTAGCAGAAAGCTTGTTACAAAGAGGTATTCAATAAACAATTTATTAAGTAATTATTTATTAGAAATATAATTAAATAAAATACTTAATTTCTATTAGTCTGTTTTAATTCTAGAATAGTAAAACTGCCTACATTTCAGCTATTTTAATTTAGAAAAAAATATAAGTACAAACACTGCATTGTACTTTATACACAGTAGAAATTCATAGAAGGTCATTACTGTTACCAAACAATACCTATTTCACTTTGTTACTTTCAGAAACACCTAGCATAGGTCTCCACATGCAAGTATTACTTCAGTAATGTCACTTTTTTGTGGTAAATTTTTATACAACTGGTTCTCTAAACAATAATGAAATATTAGCTGCAGAAAATCACTGCTTCTCCAACACAATTCTCAAGATAATTACTGGGGACGTGACTCAGTAGAATCTCATAGGAATCTCTCTCCAAACACCTTAACTAGATGTCATCTTCTAAACAACAATTTCTATAATTAGTGACCTAAATAAGTAAAATAGACTGAAAAGATTTCAGGATTCAGCTTAGCCAATAACAGGATGATGAATGTAAACCAGTATAATTTTGGTACTCCTGACTATTATAAACTTCCTTCTGATACTAGTTTATTTAATTGTTCAGAGTTCTCTTTTCAAATATAATTCTCTGCTTAAGTAATAGGCCCCAAACTTTGCAATACTGAAGCTACTATAAAAAGATGTATGGGGGTCTCCCCGGTAGCTGTGGAGCTGCTGGCAGAGGCGACTAGAGTTCGACTCCCAGCCAGGGAGATTCCCACATGGCACAGCAGACCTCTCCTGTCTCGCCTGGTGCTCCCCTCAGCAGTGTATTTCCATCAATCTGCCTGTTCTGCTCCCCACTCTGTCTCTGGTGAGCCCTCTCGCCACCCCACACCTCTGGTCTGTACCCCAGCTTGTATTCATAAATAAATCTTTTAAATAAATAAATAAATAAATAAATAAATAAATAAATAAATAAATAAATAAATAAATAAAAGATGTCTGAATTCAAAAACCTACAAGAGCTTATACAGTAAAAGAAAGGTATGATTCTTTAGGGTTCGCTCCAGTATACTGATCAAAGACAAGGCAACAAGTACTTTTTATTCCACTTCCCCCCATTTTGCCCCTTTACTTTTTCTAATTACTATTCTTTCCTACATCTATACCATATCCTGTTAAATATGACCATTAGAATGGAAAACTAGGATGATAAAAGTATACCACGTAATGCTATATATTTCCATATACCAACTACAGAGAACAAGTTCTAACTCAAACTTGTTCTAAATACATTAAATGAATACACATGCTGAGGCACTTTATGACACTGACAGAGTCATCTGTTTACTTATTTCATGCTCCCTCAATTTTTATAAGTCAGATACTCAAATAAGCAAGGTTCTCAGAGATTTCTTAATTAAAATAATAGGCAAGGCTGCAAACAAGAGTTTAAAATGTCTGGTTCCAAAGATAAGGCACTTTAAGCAACTGGTATTAGTTGCTTATTTTCCATGATAAACAAAAAGAAATCTATGAAGACATCTTAACGGAAGTATTTTGTTGTTGTTGTTTTGTTAGAGATTTTATTTTTTATTTATCCATACAAGAACTGAGGTGTAGGGCAAGAGGTTCGTGGATAGAGGTTGGGAGGTGGGGTGAGAAGATTCACCAGAGAGACAGGAGAGGTCTGCTAAGCCATGTGGGTTAGCTCCCTGGCCAAGGAGGGGATCTAACTGACTGGCTATAGCCTGATAGTGCTCAGACTTTAACCCCTGCACCAACAGGGAAGCCCTTAATGGATGTATATTTTATGCATTTCAAATTAACTGCCCCAGAATGATGCTTTCATCACCCAAATAGGACACTTTCTCTACTTGAAATTCAGCAATGAAAAGACAATTTGCCCACAAAAGAAGGAATGAAGTGCAGAAATTAAGAGAATGGGCTGCCAGTGTCTATATTCCAGGTCTATCACTTGGGCAAACTTACTTAATTTCTCTGCCTCAAATTCCTCATCTTAACTGAAAATAATAAAAGTACCTACCTCATACTTATATTTTAACAGGGTGGTCCCCAGGAGAAAGGGTGTGTCCCAGGTTCCCTGTCCCACCCAAGGTAGGGTGGAACTGAGCAGGATATAAGAAGCTTGAGAAGAGAGACAGAACACACAGAGGACGCACACAGAGGAGACACAGAACACAGATAGAAGACAGGAGGATACAGAAGAAGGATGGAAAGCCAGAAGAGGCCCAAGTTGCAGAGAGACTTGTAAAGAAGCTGCACTGGCCTGGACTGATTGAAATAGATATGGGTGAGAGACGCATGGGGAAGTTAACGATGGCTGTGTTGATTTTGGTTTTGATTATGTTCTGTTCTGCTCAGAACTGTTTCTGACCCTTTTGTATGGGTCCCTGCCAAAAGGTATTTTGGTTCCTCCCAGAATTGTCTGGCTGTTTCTGGCCCTTGTGTGTGGGTCCCTGCCAAAAGCTGTTCTAGACTTGTGGCAGGCTTTCGAGACTTGCTTTGGGCCAATCCCGTTTGGGTGGACTTATACCCATGAGGAGTTGGTTAACACTGGGTGCTTGACTTAAAATATATTCTTTGTTTTCTCTGTCCTTTCTAGTTGTATTAAAGTTCCTTTCCACAAAAGGTCCTATCTGTTTTGTATTGATGCGGCGGATGGCAGAACCCATTTAGAACAGGGCAGGTCTGGGGGTTTCGGGGGTGCCCCTCTCTCCTGCCCTGTAATAATATTATGAACTAACGTAAGTACAACACTAAAAATAGTTCCAGGTGGATTAAATGATTTAACTACAGAACTACTTACAGAATTGTTGGTAATAATGAATTTAGTGAGAAGGCTTTTCCAAAATAACAAATATAAAATAGATGTCATAAAGGAAAAGATAAATAATTCTAATTACATAAAATAATTTATATTCCATAAATACCATCTTGATATCGATAAGAAAAAGAAACAAATGATTCACAAATTAATCTGATATATGAACAGGTAATTCAGAGAAATGCAACTAATTAATGAACATACAGAAACTCAGTTTCAATAATTAAAGCAGAGACAGCCAACAAGATATAATGATTTTGCTTTCACAATAAATGAGAAGATGGCTATTATGCAGTATTTGAGAAAAGCATAGAAAATGGAAATTCCGGTACACTACTGTTGGAAATGGAAACTGGTAAAATCTTTTGGCAGAAAATTTGGATGTTCCTATCAATATATACAATTTTCAAACTTTGGCATGCTCTTACCTCTAGAACTAACCTGTATAAATAATCACAAAAATTTGCATATGATATGTATAATGATTCTACCTTTGTTTACAAAACAAACTAATATATACAGTGCAAACAAAAAGTAGGAAAGATTATATATGGGTGGTTACATCTAGGGACTGTGATTAGTGAAAAAGTAAAGAGGAAATGGGTCTTTTTATTTTTCTGTATTTCATTATTATTTACAACTCTTCTTGTACTACAATCTTAGGATTCTAAAAAAGCAGAACAATTTTTAAAGAAATAAAGTCAAGATCTGAAAGCAAAAACAAATCTTAAAAAGCAAAACAAAGTCAACACAAGTTTATCTTCTACTTTCTACAGTCATCGCTGTTGTTCCTGTTTCCCAAATTCCTTTTCTGGATACTTAGGAAGATCACATTTCCTAGAGGAAATGGATAGTGAACTTTAAATGGGAGTGACGTGAATCTATTCTGGGCAGAGCATAAAAATGCCCACGAAAGACCTTTTCATGGGCCTCCTTGGTGGCACAGGGATTAAAGTCTCAGCGCTATCAAGCTATCTGCCAGGCACTGAGGCTTGAGTTCGATCCCCTCCCCAGCCACTGAGCTAACCCACATGGCTCAGCAGACCTCTCCTGTCTCACCTGCTTCTCCCCTCAGCAATGTATTTCAGCAGATCTGCCTGTTCTGCTCCCCACTCAGTCTCTGGTGAATCCTCTCACCACCCCCCACCCTCTTCACCTCTGGCCTACACTCAGTTCTCATATGCAAAAACAAACACACAGAGAGGGAGGGAGGGAGGGAAGGAAAGGGGAAGGAAGGAAGGGAGGGAAGGAAGAAAAGGAAGGAAGGCCTTCCCGTACTTCTTTTTACCTCTAGCATAGAAACCAGCAATTTTCACGATGATGGTTCTCGATCAACCCACATTACTCAACCATGAGCAGAGTACCCATCAGTCTTCAAAGGACTTAAAGCATTAGCAAAAAATAACCACTACTGGCAGATCAACGCCTGGGGTTTCAGGGCACTCCTGCAATGGGGGCAGGTGGGGAAGAAGAACGGTCTCTCTGCTCCATGTGGACCTTCAGGTCCCCTTCTGGCTCTCCATCCTGCTTCCTTCTCCAGTCTCCTCTCCAGCTTCTTCTCCCTCCCTGCTCAGCTCCACCCCCCCTTGGGTGGGGCAGGGAACCTGGAACTTCCCCTTTTCCTGGAAACCACCCTCTTAGGTGACTACAGCTGTTTGAGTACAACCTAGCCAATCTAAATGATATCCTTCCATAAACCATGTCTTAACACACTGGCTTTTCAGAGTACTCACTAAAATTACATTTATTTTTATTAACAGAGTGACACAAACTATTAAGCCTATTAGTTACTTAGCATATAAATCTAAGCTGATTTATTACAAATCTAAATCCACTGTCTTGCTCTCAACTAAGCAAGAATCAATAAAACTGAATTTCTCATAAACGTCCTAGAGAAGAGCTGAATGGGAAAAGTTGGTGCTAAGTCTAAACTAAATTTATAGATTAACATTCTTGATGACATTTCATTAAGCTAACACACCGGTTTTGGCCAAAGGAAAAATAAATACCACAGAGAAGTTATCTCCCACATAAAAGTGTTTCAATAAGTAACATGAAGAAATTCATCTCTTGATAGCATTTGACTCTTTTTAATCTTGCCTTTGTTGTCACTACAATATGGCCCTTTGCCTAGTAACTAAATATAAAAAGTTACTCCTCACACTAGACTGGCCCCTAGGGGTTCTAATCACTAACAACAGATGGAAACATTAAAAACTTATCCTCAACTAAATATGTCATCATCACCCTTCTGATATAACTGGTGCTCCTTTCCAAAACTGAAGCTTTGAATTATCAATGAAAAATTTTATTATCCACCAACAATTGATGAATAAAACAAAAAAATAAGAAACCATAACTAAAACACAGTTCAACCTGGGCAATTTTCCTTAATGATTAAAATGCCAAGACAATTTTCAGATTCCTGAAATATTCCAAGTACTTGGCTAACACTAAATATTATATTAATGCTTTACTTTGGAGTTACAGAGGCTCGAACCTGTAAAACAAAGAAAAATAATTGTATTGATCAGCCCACTTAGCAGATAATGACATAATACAGGAAATACGTAAGGCATTTATGGGATATACTAAAGGCTCAGGAAATGCTCCCTCAGTATATAGATTTACTTACTAATAGAGGTCATCACTGTCAAATTGGATAGAATAAAGTATTAATTCTAGCCTCTTCTAAAACATTTGATTTTCTGAAATTTTACCTTCGTAAAGTTAAAAGCACAAAAAATTTGAGCAGCACAGAGATGGTAGGGGCCAGATTGTGAGGATATTTTAAATGATTGTGACTTCTGAGTGAAATGAGGAAGCACTGGAGAATTTTAAGGAGAGAAACATAATGATCTGACTTATATTTGAAAAGGATATTATATTGAAAGTGACCATAATAAAGGGAGTAACAGAAAACAGAAGTACTGAAAAATCGCAAATGAGAGAGGATGGTTGTTTTTCAGATTAACATGGTAGCAGTGGAAGTGGTAAGAAGTGGGGGGGAGGGGCTAGATATTATTTTGAAGGTATCAAGAGTTTTGCTGTAAGATTACATGCGAGTGTGGGGGGAAAAAAAACAAAGAGAAGAGACAAGGATATGTTTTTCAGTCTGAATAACTGGAAGGACGGAATTGCCATTTGCTGAGTTAGGTAAGGCTATGGGAGAAACAGATCTATAAGGAAAGTTCGGGAGTTTACTTCGGACACATTAAGTTTGATATGAACATCTGACATACAAGCAGAGATGCTACATACACAAAACTGAAATCTCAAGGAAAGAAATTGGGGTGGAAATAAATTTGAAGCTTGTCAGCCTCCAAATGCTATTTTAAAGTCCTGAGTGTAGATGAGATCACCAAGGGAGTATAGACTGAGGAAAGAAAAGGTCAAGGACTGAATCCTAGAACAACATATCATTTAGAGGTAAGAGACACAGGGAGGAACTATCAAAAGAGATAAAGAGGTAGGAGGAAAGCCAAGAGTGTTGTATATTAGAAGCCAAATGAACAGTGTTTCAAGAAGGAAAAAATTATAGGTCAAGATGAGGACTCAGAAATAAATTAAAACACAAGAAACATTTGCACAAAAGTACAGTAAGTCCTCAACAGAGAGTAGTAAATGGCCAGAGTCTATCCCAACAGTTTATGGTAGAAAGCAGGGGCAAACCCTGGACCACTCATCACAGGTGTGCTCACACACATACACCCACACTCTCCCAGATTGGGACAGTGTGGAAATGTGACCTAACCTAACATGCACTTTTTGGAGATGTAGAAGGCACCCTAATCACTGACGGAAAACACAGATATGGGAGAACCAGTAATCTTCCCCCAGACAGTGGTCCTAGCAGGGAATCAATTCTTTTTGCTCATCAATGTTGCAACATGGTATTTGTGGACTTACTGTATTCAACATGGCACCATTTGTTAAGAAAAATAAAACAATCCTCTCTCCCAATGAATTAAGTTAAAAATAACAAATACAGCAATGGAATATTACACAACTATTGTCTATGATTTATTAGTCCATGTTAAACAGTTTGAGCTGTAGTGATGACATTACATATATAACTACAACCATACAAAAACATGTACTTTTTAAAAATCATAAGTAAATATGCCAAAACACAGTGCTGGAGTCACGGGGTTATTAGTATCTTTATCTGTAATTTTCAGATAAAAACAAAAACCAAGTTTTCCCTAAAAGGTTGACATGTGTATCTATTAAAACTATATAGCTTTGGGGCCTCCCTGGTGGCACAGAGCTTGAAGTCTCAGCACTATCAAATTATCAAGCTATCGGGCCTCCCTGGTGGCACAGTGGTTGGGCACTGCACTGCGGGGCTGTTGGTAGCGACGAAGAGTTCGATACCCAGCCAGGGAGATTCCCATGTGGCACGGCGGACCTCTCCTACCTCCCCTCAGCAGTGTATTTCTATCGCTCTGCCTCTCCTGCTCCCCACTCTGTCTCTGATGGGCCCTCTTGCCACCCCACACCTCTGGCATGTACCCCAACTTGTATGCACAAATAAATAAATCTTAAAAAAAATTATCAAGCTATCGCCAGCCAATATGGCCTGAATTCCACCCCTGGCCAGGGAGCTGGCCCACATATGGCACAGCAGATCTCCACTGTCTCCAGCTGCTCTCTTTACCAGTGTATTTCAGTAAGTCTACCTGTTCTGCTCCCCACTCTGTCTATGGTGAATCCTCTCACTACCACCCCACCACCCAGCACCTCTGGTCTACACCCCAGTTCTTCAATAAATAAATAAATAAATAAATAAATAAATAAATAAATCTTTTAAAAACTGACATATCTATTGCACATTTGTTACAATTAAGGAATCAGTATTGATTGGTACATTACTATTAACCAAATTCCACTATTTATTTAGATTTCACTTGTTTTCCCTAATGTCCTTTTTCTATTCCGGGATCCAGCCAGGATACTATATTTAGTCATCATGTCTCTTTACGTTTCTCTGGACTATGAGAGTATCTCATACTTTCCTCACCTCTAATAACCCAAAAGAATACTAGAAAGGTATTTTGTAGTATGCCCCTTAGTTGGAAATTGTCTGATGTTTTTTCCCTGGGTGGTAGACTGGGTATGTGAGTTTCAGGGAGGAAAATAGAGGTGAAGTACCACTCTTTCATATCATGTCAATGATACTACTGTATCAACATGGCTAATAACTGATGCTACTCTTGAATAGTTGAGATAGCATTTGCGAGATTTCCCACTACAGTTTTTTTTTCCAGCTTTTATAGAATAAAAAAAAAATGGGGGTCTCCCTGGTGGCGCAAGGGGTTAAGTCTCAGCACTACGAAGCTATCTACAGCCACTGCAGCAAAAGTTCTTCCCCAGGGCCTCCCTGGTGGCGCAGTGGTTAAGCGCTGCGCTGTGGAGCTGTTGGCAGCAGCAGACGCGAGTTCGAAGCCCAGCCAGGGAGAATCCCACATGGCGCGGCAGACCTCTCCTGCCTTGCCCGCTGCTCCCCTCAGCAGTGTATTTCTGATCTGCCTGTTCTGCTACCCGCTTTGTCTCTGGTGAACCCTCTCGCCGCCCCACACCTCTGGTCTGTACCCCAGCTTGTATGTATAAATAAAAAATAAATCTTTAAAAAAAAAAAAAAGTTCTTCCCCAGCCAGGGAGCTTCCCACATGGGGGAGCAGACCTCTCCTGTCTCTCCCGCTGCTCCCTTCAGTTTATTTCAGTCAATCTGCCTGTTCTGCTCCCCACTCTGTCTCTAAAGAATCCTCTCTCATCCTCTCTCTCTCTCTCTCTCTCTCTCTCTCTCTCTCTCTCTCTCTCACACACACACACCACCTCTGGCCTACACCCCAGTTCTTGTATGCATAAACAAAATGAATCTTTAAAAAAAAAGAATAAGAATAATGTCAGTATTTAAATTCCTCTTAAATTTTAATTTAATGTTTTAATGGGCAAAACATTCACATGATCTAAAACTTAAAAGGTGCAAAAGGCACTTAAGTCTCCCTTTCACCCTATCTCCCATCTTCCAAATTTCATCCTCCAACGAACCACTGCTAATGCCAATGGATCTCTTATTTAAAATATATATATTTCCAGTTAGCATTCAAACATGATAAATATATTCTGAGAAGTCAGTTGGTTCAAATAATATTTTTATAGTGATTTAGGAATATGTTTTCTATAGAAGTTCATATAATGAAAACATTTGTATACTTCCAAACTACTTCTCTCTTCTCCCCTCCCAAACACTGCAAACATATCTTGTGGGTTTTTTTTTTAAGATTTATTTATTTACGCATACAAGCTGGGGTGTAGGCCAGAGGTGTGCAGTGGTGAGAGGACTCACCAGAAACAGAGTGGAGAGCAGAACAATCGGATCTACTGAAGTACATTGCTGAGGGGAGCAGTGGGTGAGGCAGGAGAGGTCTGCTGCACCATGTGGGAAGCTCCCTGGCTGGGTGTCAAACTTGCGCCACAGCTGCCAATAGCTCCATAGCGCTGCGCTTAACCCTCCTGCCTTGCTCCCCCAGCAGTGTATTTTGGTCGATTTGCCTGTTCTGTTTCCCACTGTCTCTAGTGAACCTTCTCACCGCCCCACACCTCTGGCCTGCACCCCAGCTTGTATGCAAAAATAAATAAATCTTTTTAAAAATAAAAATAAAAAAGCAGAAAACAAATAGTATTGGTGAAAATATAGAGAAACTGGAAGCCTTATATATTGCTGGTAGAAATCTAAAATGATGCAGCCACCAGGAAAGAGTTTGGTTGTACCTTGAAAAGCTAAACACAGGATTACATTATGATCCAGTAATTATACTGTTAGATATATGCCTACAGGAATTGAGGCAGGGTTCGGAACTGATCCTTGTACACCACTGTTCATTGCAGCACTGATTATAAAAATCAAAAGGTAGAAACAACTCAACTGTCCACCAAGAAATGAACAAAATGTGGTATATACAGAGTAAAATGTTACTCAGCCTTAAAAAGGAATGAAATTTTGATACATGTTACAACATGGATAATCCTTAGAAACATTATACAAAGCAAAGTTTCAAAAGGACAAGTATTGTATGTTTCCATTTACATGAAATAGCTAAATAGGCAAGTTCACAGAGGGAGAAAGTAGATTAGAGACTACCAAGGATAGCAGGAGAAAAGCAACCAGTAGTTACTGCTTAATAATTACAGCTTTTATTTGGGGAGATTAAAATATTTTAGAGATGGTTACACCACACTGCAAATGTAACTGTGCCACAGGATAGTATATACTTGAAAATGGTCAGAATGGCAATTTTTATTATATACAGATTACCATAATTTTTTTTTATAAAAAAAAATTTTTTAAGGTTTATTTATTTAAGCTGGGGTACAGGCCAGAGGCATGGGGCAGCGAGAAGGTTCACCAGAGACAGAGTGGGGAGCAGAACAGGGAGATCAGAAATACACTGCTGAGGGGAGCAGCGGGCGGGGCAGGAGAGGTCTGCCACACCATGTGGGAATCTCCCCCGCGGGGCATCGAATTCAAGTCACGCAGTGCAGCGCTTAACCGTTGTGCCACCAGGGAGGCCTTTTAAAGCTAATAATATACAAAAAAAACACTGAACTATACACCATAAATGGATGAACTGTATGGTAGGAGAATTATATCTCAATAAAGGTATTTAAAGAATTTTACTAACCTTAAGATAAAAGTGATATTATTTACATCTTACTGACTTAGAATGTATAACTGGGTCAAAGGCTGAGCTGAAACTGATCTTGGCATTATTTATTTTAAAATAAAAATGAAAGACATTATAGAGAACTCCAACTTTTCTAACTAAACTTCTATTTAAATTCTACTGGAAGGGGCCTCCCTGGTGGTGCAAGAGTTAAGTCTCAGCATTATATAGTTATTAGCAGCCACTGCAGGAGTTTCATAGAGTTTGAAACCAGCCAGGGAGCTAACCAACATGGTGTAGCAGACCTCTCCTGTCTCACCAGCTGCTCCCCTCAGCAGTGCGTTTCAGTCAATCCACCTGTTTTGCTCCCCACTTTGTCTCTGATGAACCCTTCCCTCCCTCCCCCCAGCTCTTGTATTCATAAATAAATGAATCTTTTAAAAAAAATTCTGGGCCTTCCTAGTGGCACAAGGGGTTAAGTCTCAGCACTATGAAGCTATGGGTAGCCACTACTAACCTACACCCCAGTTCTTGTACGCATAAATAAAATAAATAAATCTTAAAAAAAAATTTAAAAATTTAAAATTTAAATTACATTTTTAGAGTGGATTTCAAAGGATCTACTCTAAGATCCTTCCTAACTCTCAAACTCAAATATTCCAATTTTCAAAATTTTTTTCTAAAGAATTATTTTTATTATTTATTTATTCATACAAGAACTGGGCAATAGACCAGAGGTGTGAGGGGTGTGTGAGAGAACTAGGGAATAGATCAGAGGTGTGAGGGGTGTGTGAGAGAGATAGAGTGGGGAGCAGAGCAGGCAGATCCACTGATATGCACTGCTAAGGGGAGCAGGGGGAGAGACAGGAGAGGTCTGCTGCACCATGTGTGTTAGCTCCCTGTCTGGGGACCAAACTCATGCTGCAGTGGTTGGTGATAGCTTGACAGCTGAGACTTTAATCCCTGCGCCACCAAGGAGGGCCCTCCAATTATTTTTAAAACACCCTCTATAACCAGTTACATACTGTTCTAACATTTTTATTAAAATATATCCCTAAGAAAAAAAAGAATATAAAATATCTCCCTGAAGAATCTTTCTTCACAGGGCCTCCCTGGTGGCGCAATGGGTTAAGCACAGCACTATGAAGCTATCCGGAGCCACTGCAGCCACTGCAGTTCAATACCCAGCCAGGGAGATTCTCACATGGCGCAGCAGTCCTCTCCTGCCTCACCCACTGCTCCCCTCAGCAGTGTACTTTGGTCAATCCACCTATTCTGCTCCCCAATCTGTCTCTGGTGAATCCTCTCATCACCCCACACCTCTGGCCTGCACCCCAGCTCTTGTATGCATAAATAAATAAATCTTTACAAAAAAAAAATCTTCCTTTATAACACTTTTAATGGTCCTAGTTCAACATAAGTAATCAAGATATAAAATGTATCAGCAAGAAATTAACTTACATATCTTTCAAGTAAGTGCTTTCATAATTTCAAAATACGGATAGTTTTCACCAACCTAAGCAAAATTAAAATATATGTACTCAGTAAGTAGTCAAATACATCATTCAAAGTGTTATCCACTTAGCAGTAACTAAGTATCACTATTGGCTTCTCTCATGCTATAGGCAAAGTACCAATATCCTCATTTTCCAAATGTGAGTGGGGGGGAGGGCTGCCCAAAGTAAACAGCTATTGGAACCACTAGGCAGGAATTCAGATCTTTCTAGCTTCCAATTCTGGTAACCTGTTTGACTTAGAAATCCACTTTCAGAGATAAAAGTCTGGGAGAGTCGTAGCAATAAGAAAAATGTATACTGGGGCCTGCCTGGTGGCGCAGCAGCGAAGCCCGGCCGGGGAGATTCCCACATGGCACAGCAGACCTCTGCTGCCTCACCCGCTGTTCCCCTCAGCAGTGTATTTCCAGCAATGTGCCTGTTCTGCTCCCCACTCTGTCTCTGGTGAACCCTCACACTGCCCCACATGTCTGGCCTGTACCCCAGCATGGTATGCATAAATAAATCTTTTTAAAAAGAAAAATGTACACTCAAGAGAGTCTAGAGAGATTCTTAAAAAGAAAAACATTTATGGAGAAGAGAGGAAGAAGATAAAGAACCAGAGACATGCAAAGTCACTAAAGTCAGAAGAGTGTTTCAAGGAACCGGGTTTCAAAACTTTCAAATTCAGTGGAAAAGTCAAAGAGAAACAAAATTGAAAAGTGAGTGAATTGGCATTAGGAAGATACTGTTCACCTAATAAACATCATTGGGTAAAGGGGCCAGGAGGAGTTGAGTGTAAGGAAGTCAAGTAATGTTCACTGCTCTTCAAGAAGGCTGGCGTGAAAAAAAAGGTATAAAAGGAAGGTGGAGATCGGCTAGAGGACACACAGGAAAAGCCTTTTTTCCTGTGTTGCAGAATACTTAAAGAATTTCTCATTCTGGTGCCTCCCTGTTGGCACAGCAGTTGAGCGCTGCGCTGTGGAGCTGTCGGCAGCAGCAACGCAAGTTCAACGCCCGGCCAGGGAGATTCCCACATGGTGTGGCAGACCTCTCCTGCCTCGCCTGCTGCTCCCCTCAGCAGTGTGTTTCCGTCCATCTGCCTGTTCTGCTGCCCACTTTGTCTCTGGTGAACCCTCTGGCCGCCCCACGCCTCTGGCCTGTACCCCAACTTGTATGCAAAAGTAAATAAAAAAAATTTTAAAAAATGAATTTCTCATTCTGAAAGATAGGCAGAGAGAGAAAAATAACACAATGCTAAGGATTTAAAGGGTTTTCAACCTTGCTTCAAATACCATTTGACCTAATTCCCTTTCAAAAGGTACAGGCTATGACATGAAATGGTTGGGGAGGTGGGGCAGCCCTTCTTATTTTAATTTGTATCCATTTAAGAAAGAACCTTGCATAAAGGAAACATCAATAAATGTGTGTTAACTAGACATTTCAGTTCTTCCCTATGTTATCTTCTTTTTTATATATAAATTTTATTTATTTTTGTGTAGAAGTGCTGGGGTTGAATCCTCTCCCTCTCTCTCTCTCTCTCTCTCTCTCTCTCACACACACACACACACACACACACACACACACACACACCCCTGCACCCCTGGCCTGAACCATAGTTCTTATATGTATAAAAAATAAATCTTATCAAAAAGTATACACTTATTCTTGTAATCCCATTGTCTGAGCTGTCAACTCACAAACAAAAAAAAAAAAAGACAAGAAACAACTCAAATCTATTGCACTCAAATTTCTACCAAAGTAATCATTGCTTCTTCAAAGACTAGACCATGTAACTAGAAGGGGAAAATTGTATGGTAATATGAGTCTCTTCAACATGTATAAGGGCTACACAAAATGATTAAAATTCATGAATTCTTAGATATTCAGATTTAATTTTTTCCAGACATCAATCAAAACTGAACAGAATTTTTCCTTTGGTGGACAGAACGTGTGTGTGTGCATGCACACATGTACGCGTACACGCACATGCAATTTATAAACCTGGAGGACTTTATGGAATAACAATCTGTAACTGAAACCAAAATAATTTATCTAGTCTAAATTACCAATAATTATTTTATCTATACTTTATCAACAATTCTCAACCAAATTTACATAAAGTAAAACAACAACTTTCTATTACCAATTGATTTTTCTTTTTGCCAGGAGGAAAAAGAAAATAAAATAATGAAAGTAAAAATATAATCTAACTTAACACAGCTGATACTGGGTGAGTAAAAAACTTTTCATTAAATAACATTATCACTTTTAAAGCAAAGATGAGGCAAAAAAAAAAGTATAAATTCTGAAATGGTTTTCAATAATTACTTGCAACATAAAATGAGAAATGCTTGGTACTGAATATAAGCTCAAGAATACGTTAGTTAGCACAAAAATTAAAATTCAGAGCTTTAACAGGAATCTTCGATCCAATAGTTCTCAAACGTCAGGGTACATAAAATTTATCTGAGGGATGTTTGTTTAAAGTACAAATTTCCAAATTCACCATCCAGATATTTGTGTTAAATGGGTCTGGGGTGATGGCCAGGAAGCTGCATTTAAACATAACCTAGTCCAACCCCACCATATTACAACTGCGATAACTATGTTAAGTAATCTGTCAGAATCACAAAGAATCCAGGTTTATTAATTCAATACAGTGGTCTTTCTACTACACCATTTAAACTACTTAGGTTTGAAGGAATTGAAACGAAGCAATAATACACTGCAACACATCATTTGGGTGAGTAATCTTAGAATATTTCCTGGTTTCATTTCCTTTTTATTCTTTATTCATCTAGTGTTTTTCTAAACATATTCTATGTGCACAGCAACATGGCAGATTACAAAACAATTTAAGATATGAACCCTGCCCTCTAAAAGCAAGTATTAGCTGGGAAGATAAGGCAAACAGAGAAAACTGATATTCAAAAATCAATTAAATAAATGCCAAAATAAGTGGCATATTCAATTATAAAATTAATCAATTCACACTGACTTCACTGTCCCTTTTTATAGTTAGAATTTACCCATCAAAGATCACTATTCAATTTCTTCTCTCACCATCAAAGAAAGTTGGCTTTTAATAAAGGAAATGCATCCATGCTTTTAATAAAGGAAAGCATCCGTGTGTGGAATAAATCTTATTCTCCCATTTTATACACACACAAACACCACACATGCCAAGACAGTTTTTGTAGAAACCAAAGTTGGTATCTTATTTATGCAAAGACCTAATTAAAAGTGTGGTTCTGTTTAATAGTAAGAGAAGCTTCCCCCCCTTAACTATCTTCCTAATCACATTTGATAGATTAAAGGATGAAATTTTCATTCCCCAGCAATAGTATTATACCTCCATATATTATTGATACCATGGGCTCATTAAAGGCAAAGTGTACTTCATTCACTACCTCTTGTCTTTGGTATTGGCCAATGGAATGTTAGAAAAGCAGAGTATGAAAAAGGCTGGCGGGATTAGGTTCGTCCTCTTATACTTCTGTCATAGCCATTAAGACAAACCTTCCCCACACAGCTATTAACCTTCCCTCCAACCAAGGCCCTACAATGAGACAAAAAAAGCAAAATAAGGGCCTCCCTGGTGGCGCAAAGGGTTAAATCTCAGCCTATGAAGCTATCCACAGCCACTGCAGCAGGAGTTTCATCTCCAGTCAGGGAGATTCCCACATGGCACAGCAGACCTCTCCTGCCTCACCCGCTGCTCCCCTCAGCAGTGTATTTCAGTAGATCCGCCTGTTCTGCTCCCCACTCTGTCTCTGGAGAATCCTCTCACCACCACACACCTCTGGCCTACACCCCAGTTCTTGTATCATAAATAAATAAATCTTTAAAAAAAAGAGCAAAATAAATGTGTACTTTTATATGACACTGTAATTTTGTGGTTGCCAGTTACAATGCAGCAAAAGCTGACTGAATCACAATATTTAAGAAGTCAAAAAAATGCAGGACTGATTATATAAAGTAGTGGTTCTCAAAAGTGCCTAAGTTTAAAAAAAACAAAAAAAAAAGGATGCCAGAAAGATTTATTCAGTATATCTGACTGTGGGGCCAGAAATGTACATTTTATCAAGCACCACAGGTGACCCTATTGCAGTGCCACATCCTGAGAAATACTAAAATAAAGGTTACTAAATTTCCAGTTCCTCAATAATAATCACTGATTAAGAACACAACTCAACAAGTGAATCTTTCTTTAGACAACGTGTGTTGGAAAGGAAAAGGAAAAAGAAAGGGAAAAGGGAGAAAGAAGATGAATTGTTTCAAATGCAGAAAGAATCAACTGACACTGATGTCAACTCCACCAAGAACATTACCTGAGACCAGCCAAGGAAAATATGGTAACAATGTGATACAGAATCCAGAGTTCCTTCAGAATGCCCTGGAGAACCCTTTGGGCCTGGATCCCATCGATGAGAACATCTGAAATGCCACAGACCCCCTGGCCTCCTTGGCCACAAAGGATGGACAAGTAGGAAGACAAGGAATGAAAGTAGAGGAAAAGGGTATACTCAGAAGCTGCAAAGGGCAGGGCAGGATAAAAGAATAGATATGATACCTATAACAATCTAAATAAAGTTTAACAACATTTTTCCCCAAAAACAGATTTTCATAGCTGCTACCCCTTAAGGAAGTATTGCATTGTATTATAATTTTTCATTAAAATTTGGAATTCATTCATAAACCAAACAAGCACATAACATCTTTGCATACCAACTGTTCTTGGAATTAAGGAGTTCATTCTAAAAAGATTAAAAATAGAACTTTCATATGATCCAGTTATCCCACTTCTGGGTGTGTACCCAAAAAATACAAAAACACTAATTTGAAAAGATATATGCACCCCCATATTTACTGCAGCATTATTTACAACAGCCAAAAGCTAGAAACAAGCTAAGTGTCCACCTACTGATAAATGGATAAAGCAAATGTGGTACATATATACAATAGATACAATGGCTATCAAAAAATGAAATCCTACCATTTGCAACAACACTGAAGGACCTAGAAAGAAATAGGCTTAGCTGAAATAAGCCCCACAGAGAAAGACAAACACTGAATGATTTCACTCATATGTGGCATACAGAGAAAACAAACAAATGAACTAAATAAAACAGAAATAAGACCAACTAGTAGATACCAGAAGGGAAAAGAAGTGGGTAAATTGGGACAAAGGCATGGTGAAAGATAGGACTAGATGTTTAGCAGTGAACTTAAAGTTCCTATTACATGATAAT
The DNA here is from genome assembly GCA_004024925.1 of Scalopus aquaticus. Taxonomy (NCBI): domain Eukaryota; kingdom Metazoa; phylum Chordata; class Mammalia; order Eulipotyphla; family Talpidae; genus Scalopus; species Scalopus aquaticus. The sequence continues at coordinate 68,267 of PVIJ01001562.1, forward strand.
ATTTAGATGTATAATACATATAATATATAGATATGATACATACCTGAAGCATAATTCAATGTTACTTTAATTAAAGTTAAAAAAGGGATCCCAGAATTAGATATAGAATAAATATAAAAGAGGGAATTAAAAGAAATAGAGGACATATCTATGACCCCAAAGAGCAATGTAATCTCAGTCTTCCAATCTTTTTTTCCCTGTTCAGCTGCATTATTTGTACCTGTCTAGTTACATCACTGCATCTATGTATTGCAAATCCATCTAGGCCCCTCTCTAGTCATCTTGCACTTAATAAAACTGAACTAGCCACTCCAATTTTAGGCAAACCAAAGTCCTACAATTCAGAACCATGATAACTGCGTAACCAATGCTGAACCTAGAGTCTGTCAACTGTCTCTGCTTCTTTTCAAAGGTTGATCTGGTGAAGGCACTACTCTATCTCATGTTCCCAATCAGAGCGAGAAGTTGTTATTGTTATCATTAATGTGGTAGGTAAGCGTGCACACTATAATCCTGACTCCACAATTTACTGTGTGGTGAGTTATTTCATTTTCTGTAGTTCACCCTTCCCTTTCTGCAAAACTGGAGCATAGAACTGTCAAAAGGAGCAAATGAGAAAATACATCTAAAGCTAACAGAGTATCTATTTGGATATAGCAAGCACTCAGTAAATACTAGCTATTATATTGTTAAAACTCTGAAACCCAGCTTCACAATTCTGGTATCTGATGCTATGTGATACTAAAGAGAAAAGACAACTAAAACCACTTTTTAAGCAGTGGTTCTTTTAACTCATCCCTTTTAAAAAGACGTTATTCTACTGTTTATTTACCACACAGAAATTAAGTTTATTTTTAATTCAATATTTTTTATTGGCTCAAATAACAAAATGATATATGCCTATCACTATAAATAAGAATCTATATTCTAAAAAGGTCAAGAATAACAACTGCCAATGAAAAGCCTATGCTCTGAGATTTCTACTCTGCTTACGTTTAAGCCTTTTACTCTCTTCATATTTTATGGCAACCACATGGCTTACAGCTAGCAAATTTATATAGCTAACACAATATAAAGAAATTTAGAGAAAAATCATTCTTTTTTAAGGAATTGTGATGATTACAAATGTTAAAATATCGGTTACAAAATACACTCAATTCAGAAGTTGAAATTATTTTAATACAACTACATATATTTACCATAAAATAATAGACATTAACCTACAATATCAAAAGGAAATTTCAGATTTTCTTTCAGTGTTGTCCCAGTGTAGACTTTTAAAACCAAAAAAAACAAGCAACCTCTGTGACTAACAGCAAATGGAGAAATTCAGTGAATGTGAAAATAACACATTTATAAAAATAAAAAGGTAACTGGAAAGCTGTCATGTTGTCCTTTACTCATTTTTAAATGCATAACCTATTTGGCCACCCAAAACCAAATTCGAGAATTAAATGTACAATTCGTCGCAAAAAAAAATTTTTTTAAACAAATCACCAAGAGACTGCTTGAAAAATATTTGCAAACAAAACATGGTTTTTATCAAAGGTGTCTTGACAACCAAAATGAAAATGTCTGAAGCAACAGTGAATGACTGTTTCCCTTTAAGCCTCAGTAAAATGTCAAAGAACTTTCAGGACCAAAATCTCGAGAAGTCTGAAGTGAGGTCAGAGTTGTCTCAATGACAGAAAAGCCAACAGAAGCCAAGCGACGAAATGTAAAGTTATGGAAAATACTTTTAAGTCCAATAGTAATTCCAAAACATATAAAACACGACTGTCCAGACTGAAAAGATGGAAAAATAATTGCTAAAAATACTTTAGAGCCAAAAAACAAGGGGAATAATAAGCAGTATTATACAAGGTACTAAAGAATCTCACAGTTCTGGCCTCCCCAACGTTTATTCAACTCATTCGGGAACATTTCTGAATAATGAAAGTAACACGGATTCACAAAGAATGATCTAAATCTGAAAATAAGATTCAAGTGTGTGCTCTACAGTCGATGTTTTCACTGCCAGCCAAATCCGCTTCTTTATATTAAAAGAAATCACAGCTTTGTTTTCAAAGATCTCATAATAGCCTCTGTTCACTGGTGATTAAAATATTATTTTTAATCCTTGCATTACCTCACAGCTAAAAATGTCAAGATACCACACCCAATATGTCTTTCCCCCCCCCCCGCCCCGTGGAGGGGGCGGGGTGGGGACTATGGGAGTGGGGGTTCGAAACCACACAAAACACGAAAGGTGAATTCCTGGAAGGATTGGGAAAGGCGCGCAGGTACACCGCGGCGGTGCGGGCCCGGGCCCCGGGCCGCACGGAGCCGGGCGAACGCAGGCAGGCCTCGGCCTCTGCGGGCTCCCTCCGTCGCCAACCGCAGGGGAAGTGGCCCGGACGCGCCACTGGGGTTACTCACCGGCCGCAGTGCTGACCAGCAGGACGGCCCACAAGAGCGAGGGCACCCTCCGGGGCCGCTGCAGCGAGGAAGTCATCCCCGGGCAGGACAAGCAGCACGAAGGCAGAGAAAAGGAATACGGAAAGTAAACACGGCTGGAGAAACGGGGCCGGGAGGCTCGTCTTCTCTCGGGTCTGACTTAGCCCGCCCGTATTACAATGCAGTTTGAAAGGACAAATGGCAGATGAGAGGACCCAGCTGCAGAGCTTTCATTCCGCTGCAGAAATCCCAGTCATTTCCCTCCCTCGTGTCTGGGGGGGTTCACTCGCTTAGGACGGGGTGCCTCGGCCCCCCAAACTGAAGACATGTCCGTGGGGAGAAGCAGGAAGACAAGAAAGTCCCGCAGTTATTTCCCTCGTAGTTTCACAATATCAAAAAAATATCCAGGTGTGGGAGAAAACATATCCAGGGTGCCGCGGACGCAGAGCCGGGACTCGACTGCGAGGGGGTGGGGACCGTCTCAGGGCAAGTTCCCCACAGCCGGGGAGGGCGAAGCCGGGCGGGCGGCGGCGGCGGCGCCCGGCGGCCCGAGTCGCATCGCCAGTGGCTCCGGGAGGGCAGAATTCCTCTTTGAAGTTTCACTCCGGTGCTCCCTTCAGTCCGATTTCGAGAACAATTCCTTTTCCTCGACTGGCTCGACAAAGGTGCTTGCCTCCATGGACAAGCCCTCCGCCTTCACGCCTTCGCGGAACAATCCCGCGAGGGTCCGGCGGCGCCGGGTGGGAGGTCTGAGGTGCGGTGGGCAGGGGGGAGGGGAGGGCAGGTCCGCAGGCAGGGCCCGGAGCTCCCCGAGACTGCGGGCGGAGGGGGGTGCTGGGAGGCTGCCCTTTTAGCCCTCCTGGGTGCGCCCCTCTCTTTCTCTTTCTTATTGCTGCCACTGGAGCTTCCCGAGGTAAATTCCACCATGAAAGCTTCGTCTTCTCCCGTCAATGGCTCCTCCGAACGAATCACAACCCCCCCCCAGGAAGCCGCCGCCGCCGCCGCCGCCGCCGCCTCCTCGTTCTCCCGCGGCTCTGGGCTCCAGGCGGAGCTCGGGCGTCGCGGGCCGAGGGCGGGGGGCGGCGGGAGGGCGGATGTAGGTGGCTGGGGAGGGGGGTGGGCTGCCAGGCGGCGAGACACCCTGCGCCTCTCCGGGAAGCACTTCCAGTGGCTCCGAGCAGACCAGACACAAAGGGGGAGTCGCCGCAGCTGCCAGTCTGCGGCGCTCCCGGTCACCGGAGTCGCCCCGCCTCCGCCGCCGCCTCCGCCTCGACTCCTCCTCAGTCTCCGGCTCTTCCCGGCCCTGTCTGTCTCTGTCGGGCCTGCTGTGCGGCGCTGGGGGCAGCGGCGGCGGCGCGACGAAGCCAGCACTGCGCCTGCGCACTCGCGGCCCCGCCCGGCCCCGGCCCCGCCCCTCGCTCCCAGAGTGGCCGAGCCGGACTCCGCGGCCCTCGCGCGGCGGGTCTCCCGCGAACCCCGAGGGCTGGGTGGAGCCGGATAGTCCGCAGTGGCCTTTCTGCTTCACGCATACATAGGCTGCGGACGCTTGAGAAGAGTGTGTGTGTAAGAGAGGGTGGCCACATCGTCGTGGACGTCCACCCTTCTGCACACTCGGCGTTCTGTTCCCTGACTGAGGCGTCGCGGGCTCCTCCCGGACTCTTGGAGTAAAGCCTCGAGGGGCACAATTGCCCCTGTTGTTTCTTGGGCCGGGACCCCGCCTCTCCGTAGCCCAAAGACTCCAGACGTAACTGCCTTTCCCAGAACCAGAGACCTTGGCCTCCTCGGGCTCCCTTCACTGACTCAAACAAAAGCCGGAATTGGAAGCACCACCCCTAAATTGATATTTTTCCTATTATCGGCCTTCTGCTTTCTTCAAGCATTCATTGCTGTAACCCTGCGTAGCTGACAGGAATTTTGAACATTTGGAAGAATGCGAAGCCAGAAAGAAAACTAAATTCTGTGCTCCGTTCTGCTGTTTGTGCCCATCGTCCCTGCAGCGCCCTTTCCACTTCTAGGGTGGGCCTTTCTTCACAAAGGCCGGGGCTTAGGGGCTTTTTAGAGCATGTGAAAGGGAAATTGCGGTGAGGAGTTATCGCCTCGGGCTAGAGAGTGGAATCCAGTTTTCTCACCCAATGTAATGAGAAAGTCCTGTTGATAGCTGGAATCTGGAAAGGACTGTTGAGTCGGTTTTCTTTTCTTTTTTCTTTTGAGTAACATAAAGCAAGCGACCAGAATAGGGGAAGCTATTTTTCCTGCTGCCCTGCAACCCTTACACACCCCTGCGGGATCAGACCGACTTGGGTGGGATTTTGCTGGGGGGAAAAGGAGAGGGTGACGTGCGTGGCGCCATGATCGGAAGTCTGGGTTTAATTCTTAGCTGCGAGGTGGAAAATTTGCGTGGGAGGAAGATCTTAAAGGTGAAGTCTAGCCTTTCCTTCACTAAGCTGAAGGGTTATTCAGACGGCTGGTTTTGCTGGTCTTTCGTTGTGGCTAAGGGCAGTTCTAAAGATATATTCATAGATAGACTCCTGAAGTCATACTCTGCTTGCTTACTCAAGTTCCCTTTTATCTATGTGTGCTTGATGTAAATAAATCTCTACTTTCCTTAAACTGGTAACTGTTATCATACTAAATATTCTCTATAATTAGGGGATGTGGCAATATCAGCCCAGGATTCTTAGATTCTTTTTAGAGAAATATCTTATACTATTTACCATTCAATCGGAGAGAAATTTTCTATACAGTAAAATTCCTTTATATATGTATGTGTATATATGTATATATATATAGAGAGAGAGAGAACATATGCATTGACTCATTGGCTTTGTAACTACACAGTATTTTGTTTTGTCCAAAAAGCCTACAATAAGAAACTGGTATTGTTTTACTATTTGACTTTCAAGAAATAAAATACAGTACTCGGGGAAAAAGGATTTTAGTATGTTAGAGGTACAGAAAGCTTATTAGTTGGTAGTGTGCTGTTCTTCTCAAATTGGTTAAGTACTGGATTTCAATTTAACTTAAATGTAGTAATTTTTAAGGTACAATTTATTAAAACAAATTTTAATGAAAGTTTTCCCAAAGGAAAAAAAATACCCTTATACATTTTATAAGTCTGTAATATGCTACATAGAAAAGAAGAAAGGATCTAAGAAATTCATATTTTAAAAATGCTACTAATTTGGTTAGAATAACTAGTAGACAACCCTCTCCCCCTTTCTGTTGCTCCTTTTAATATCTCTGTAGTGATATGGCTGTTCACCTGCAAGAAGAGTATCAAAGAAGAACTAGAATTTGGCAATCAACCTATCCTCTAAGATAACACAGACAATAGAAGTAAACCTCAAGTAAGACAAAGTATTGGTAAGGCTGGCAAAATTTGCTTTCAGTACTACTCAGGCTAGGCTAGGTTGCAACAACATCTCATCCATTATTGCAACAAAGGTTTACTTCTCATATATGTTACATTTTTCTTAGAAGCCATCTGTGAGCTTAGGACAAGTAGGGTTCACCTGGAAACAGTTTCTGAATCTCTGAAATGTGCCTGCAGGAGGTTACTGGACAGTCCTCTCAAGCACACAAGGTGTCAGTGAAGGCAGAAGTTGAACTGCAACACAGTACCTACCAATTGAGACTTCAGCCAGCTCTGAATCTCAGGAGCTGAGATGGCCCTGTAGCATCTTCCTAAATTGAGAGAAGTCAGGTCTCAAACACTCAACCAATCATTGCGTATCGTCTACACCCAGGAAAGAAAGGTGACCCTTGTATTAAAGGGCTCTTTTTAGCCAAAAAGTCCCCAGAGAGGGACCCAGTTGACAGCTATTAGTCACCAATATTTCCAGCAGATGGGGAAGGGAGTAATTCAGTCCTAAAGAGTAGATCTATATAAGAAGCTCAGCACACGGGGCCTCCCCACAAAGGGTTAAGTCTCAGCACTATCAAGCTATCTGCCAGCCACTGCCGCATGTGTTCCTTCCCAGGCAAGGCGCTAACCCACATGGCTCAGCAGACCTCTCCTGTCTCCCAGTCTGCTACCCTCAGCAGTGTATTTCATTGGATCTGCCTGTTCTGCTCCCCATTCTGTCTCTGGTGAATCCTTTTAACCCCCGCACCTCTGGCCTACACCCTTGTTCTTATATGCATAAATAAATAAAAATAAATCTTAAAAATAAAAGCTCAGCACAATATTTACTTCATGAACTCTGTTCACTATCTTCTCTGAAATCCCCAGACTGATGGAGGCTTCACTGAGATACATATTTTCAAGTTTGTCACAGTAAGGATCATGCAATTTAACTGCTAACACTGCAATTAAATTCTAAGTTTTGTAGTCATTAAATTCTTCCGCCAGAAGCAATATGCCTCACTTCCACTCATTTTATTGTCCAAAGTCACGGGGTCTGGGAGAAGGGGCAGAGTTTGCAAAAGCAGCAAAAGAAGCTCTGAAGCTATCCAAAAAGCAGGCCAAGTTGGTGGATGATATGTGGCTTTTAAGCAAAAATAGAATGAGGAGCTAAAAGTGAAAACTCTGAGCTGAGGCAGGCCCTCTGGTCACAGGTAGAATTAAGAAATCTGGCAAAAAGTAAGCTGTCCTTGTGCCTGAGGCAATGATGATACTAAATTCCATTCTTGTTTAAATATCTACATTCCCTGCTATAACATCTGTTGCCACCAATAGCTAGAATGAAGTGTCTTGCAGTCTCTTGCACTTTTAAGAATGTGCTTTTGCAAAAAAAAAAAAAAAAGTTTTGGGTTTTCTTCTATAGAAACATTTTCCTTTATTAAATTTAGGTACCTCCACTCACCTCACATTAATCTCATAATCAATGATTTATAGTTTTGGTATGAATTAGTTGATAACATACTTAAAACAGTTCCTCTAGTTAATGTCTATTAGAAGGGAGAAAGAAAGTATATTGATTGTTTGGGTTTGTGCAAAGGAATTGTGCAAAAAGTGCAAAAGAAAAGCTGATACTGAAAGAGAAGTACAGAGAAACTTGATTACTTTATAAATCTGCCTGGGCTAGCCATGTCTGTGGCTAAAGAATTATAGCTTATTCCTTATTTTGAAAAATGAAAAACATGCATTTCCACACTCAGGTGTATGTACCAAAATAGGATTGGAGTCAAACATTAAACTTAGGTCTCCTAACTCAATCCAAGGTGTGTTTTTTTTTTTTTTAAGATTTATTTTTACTTATTTATGCATGCAAGAACTGGGGTGTAGGCCAGAGGTGTGTTGGGAGATGGGGGTGGGGGAGGTGAGAGGATTCACCAGAGACAGAGTAGGGAGCAGAACAAGCAGATCTACTGAAACACACTGCTACAGTGAGCATTTGGGTGAAACAGGAGCTCACCATGGTCATCATTGCTGCTCCATGGGGGTCAGCTTCCTGGCCAACCTGGATCTAACTGCTGCTGCAGTAGCTTGATGCTCTGTGTCTTTAACACCTGCACCACCAGGGAGACCCTAATTGTGTTTTGTTTTTTTTTACTTTTTTAACATTAAAAATTAATGAAGTTTTGTCCAATTTGTCTACTTTTGAAAATACATTTGTATTTTATCATTTAAATGTTTTTCTGTTTTCCAAGTTAATAATTCATTTTCCCAATTCTCTAAATAGTATTTTGCTTTTGTAACTTTTTATTTTGAACTGATTTCAAACTTAAAGAAAAGTTGCAAGAATTATGTAATTATTTCCCATCTATCCTTTTGGGGTTTTTTTTTGGGGGGGATGGGGTTTATTTTGCTTCTGTTTTTACTGAGCTATAATTGACATAACACTATATTAGTTTTAGGGATTTGATATTTGTATACATAGCATAATATATACAATACATACACATAATATATAAATAATATATACAAATATAAAAATCAAGTTAGTTTCTGTATCATATATAATATTTTTTGTGGTAAGAATTTTCAAGATCTATTTTCAGCAATTTCCAAATATGCAATACAGAATTAGAGTATTATTAACTAATCAATATGTTACCAGGCAGATCCCTCAGCAATGGCAGCCAGCAGGAGGTCTTTTACCCTGCTGCTCCAAACAAGTCTGCTGTGGCTAGTTGACCTTTAATGTAGCAAGTATATTTCCTGCACCCTTCCTCTGCCCAAACAAGTTTGTTGTTGTTAGTGGACCTTTAATGTAGCAAGTGGATTTCCTGCAGCCTGCTTCTTCCCACAAGTCAGTGGTGCCAATCAGACTTATGGGAGAGGCACCCTGAAAGAGGAAGAAGCCAGGGTTAGGAGAGGCGAGCAGAGAGAGAAGCAGGAGAGCAGCAGCAGAGAGCAGAGCAGGAAAATCAAGCCCCAGAGAAAGAGCAGAGCCCCAGAGAGGGAGAGACCAGCCTCAGAGAGAAGGAAGACCCCAGAGGACGACGACTATGACGACGACGCTGGCTTCCAGGAGAAGAAAGAAGACAGGTCCAGACTCCGAAGAAAGAAGAGGAAGACTCCGTTCCTGGCCTCCAGGGAAGAAAAGAAGCATCCAGCAGCTGCCCTCTAAGGAGGGAAAAGAAGCTGAAGGACTCTGCAGGGACTGGGCCTCTGGTCCTGTCTCTGACGTAGCCTGAAAGGAGCACCAAAGGCCCTGGGCCTGGTGTCTCAAAGAGCTGTTTGTTGGTGAGGGACCAGTAGTGAGGAGCATCACCACTGGCCAGTGCAGTCCAGCACTCCTGGTGAGCGGTGGAGACTCTGGTGGGATCACCGGCCCTTTGTGAATGCAGTAAGCTCTTTGTTTTCCCTGTTTGTAAAATAAACCCCATGTTTGTTGTTGTTCCTATAGCCTGAGGTCCCTTGCAATTGTGCGCTCAGTGAGAACCCACAGACAGTGACCTGTCCCCTTACCAGGCAGTCCTTTGTTGTTTGTGGCCTTTTGGGCCATTTTGCTGGCTCTTGCCTCAGAGCCTGGGAAGTTGTACCTTTGTCTGCCCCATTTCAGTTGGCAACCACGAAGGGACTGGACACCCCGGTGTCCGCCCCCCACCAGCTTTCAGATACTCAATTGTCAGAATTATGTCTATTATTTTCACATCTATACTAAAGTGGTACCTACTCATTTATTCAATTTATATTTATTAGTACCTATTATGTGCCCATCAGTGAATAAAACACAAAGGTCTCTGGTCACTGAGAATCTCATTGAAGCAGAGGGAGGCAGACAACCAACAGAAGACATATAAAATATCTAGTATGGGGCTTACCTGGTGGCACAAAGGGCTAAGTCTCAGCACTATGAAACCATCGCCAGCCTCTGCAGCACTAGTTTGATCCTCCATGCCAGGGAGCTGACCCACATGGAACAGCAGACCTCTCCTTTCTCACCCTCTGCTCCCCTCAACAGTGTATTTCAGTCAATCTGCCTGTTCCCCATTCTGTAACTGGTGAATCCTCTCACCCCAGCTCTTGTAAAATAAATAAATCTTTTTTAAAAAATCTAGTATGTAGAAGATACCAAGTGCAATGGAAAAAGAATAGGAAAACATACTGAGTGAAATATTGAGAAAAGGAGGTCGATCAGGTAATAGTACAAAATACTATAATCAAGGTTTTTTCAGAAAGTAAAATTTGAGCTAAGATGGGAAGAAACCAGCATCTATAGAAGAACAAAAACCTAGGTGACGAGTTGATGAGACTTAGAGGACTCTGGTAAGAGAAATAGTGTTGACTCTGTTAAACATTTGATGTTTATACTTACAAAACACTGAGCAACCATTGAAAGGTGTTACATGATCAAATCTGCATTTTGAGCAAAATTACGCAGATTAGTTTAAATGAGTTGATCAGTTGGGAGGCCACCTAGCCCAGGAGGAGAGAAGTCCTTTATGTCAAAATAAGCATCCCCTGCAACAACAGGAACTCAGGCACAGTGAATAAAAGACATGACAAAGGAACACAAGATAGGTTGCTGTGCTTTCAGAAAATGTTCACTAGTCACCGAAGTGAAAAGTCAGCCAATTGAAAACACAAAACAAAGCAAAATATTTGACCTTATGTAGGCTTATTTGTATCTTGAGAATTAGAAAAAAATTATAATGAATTTTTTTTGCTGCGCATTGTACAAATGTTTGATACTTTTTCAATACTTTTCCAGTTATTGAGCATGTCAAAATTTTCCACTTAGATGCTGACTGAGGCTGTTGCATAAGCATTTGAAATGCACTAAATCAGAAAACAAGTAGTCTTCTGGCCTTGCATTCTAGTTTTTCTGACATTTGATAAATATTTATCTGGCCTTTCATAATGACCTCCAAATAACTGCACTCAACTATCTACTTGCAGAAATTACACAAATAATCTCAAGAGCAGTTGAAGCTACTGTAATACCCATCCTCATAACCTTCACCCTGTGTACGATAAGTACATATTCATCCTCTGTAGAGGTCCCTGAAACACAGACAATTTCACATAAAAATGTACTCTCTTCTTTCTTAATCTGGAATTTCCCTAATTAAATCTGAATATAGACAGGAGGTGGGAGTGGGGGGAACAGAGGGAAAAATAATAATAAAATAAATCTGAATACATACTCAGACCTAAAATGTGATGGCTTTATATTCCAAACACAAAACTGATCATGCTTTAAAATTTGAACCTCTCCCACTGGAATGTATTCCTTTCCTTTCAAGTAAAGGACCAATTTTAAAAGCCCTGTTGGGATAGAAAATCAAATCATAGCACAAATTTAGGATAAAATTTTGGGTCTCAAAACATCCCCCCAAAAGCAAAATGACCACCACTTTTTTATGAAGAGAAATTCAAGTTTTAATTTAAAATAATAATTTAAAGGAAGTCTGGTCATGGTCTGCTTATCTCAGGGCATATTCTGTTCACACAGCTTGAGGTTTATAGTATCTGTGGTATCTTTAATGTTCTTTTACTTCAGAAACATCATTGCCTTCTACTGACTAACCTATTCCTCTGCGTGGGATTGTGTTTTCAGTATACAGTTCTCATATTAATCAATTTTCAGGGTGTATGTGCTACTATCCAGAATAGGCTTTATTCATTTGTTCTGAAAGTCCAAATTTTTAAAAATTGGAACCACCAGACTTGTGGGGAGTTGTATGTAATATATTATAGAATCATCTTTCCATAGACCAAAAATAAATGCCTTTAGGAAAAGTCCCAAATACAAACTATTACTAGAATGGTTCACAGCTAAGGATTATTCATATGCATTCTGTTTGCCAAGTTTTTATGTAGGACATCTGTAAGAAATCTTATTTGCCATTGTCTTGTCTGCCTACATCTCCCTACAAGGATTTATTTTTTCTCAACCACAAAATTTCGTAATAGAGAAATGGGGAAGGAGAAGAAAATCTGGAGGGTAATTAGATTAAGGAACGATTTTTTTCCTACTTAAAAGTTTAATGATGAACATCACATTTCCAGTTATCCATTACCTCACCTATCTCAGTATAACTAAGGACAATTCTTTAGAAAGAAGACTTCTTAATTTTATGAACAAAAGGTCTTCATAATTTTTCCAAACTTACCCCTTTTAATTACCTCCTAGAGTCCAGATACACTTAGCCACTTAGAGTTCTCTGACTATAACAAATTTTACCTTCTATACTACCTTCTATAATACTAATTTTACCTTCTATACTACTACAAATTTTACCTTCTATACTACTACAAAAAATTTTACCTTCTTTCTAGTTAAAAAAGAGAAGTTGGGGGTGGAACCCTATCACTTTCCACAGATTATTCCCTCCACCTTCGGTGTTTTACCTGCCCCTTCTCTTGACTATCTTCTCTTTTTTTTCAAAATCCAACATATTTGTCACCTCCTGGGTTAAGCATGCTCCAATTCAACTTCATCTGTCTTGTCTTCTGTGTTCCCAAAAAGTTTTATTCACACTCTGGAACGGTGCAACATTCCTCTTCTATTTTTATTGTTCCTGGTTTTGTTTCGAGAAAAAGAAGATTATGGGTGTTTTTAAATTTTATTTTCTTTCTTTTTTTTTTTAAAGATTCATTTATTTAAGCATACAAGAGCTGGGGTGTAGGCCAGAGGTGTTGGGTGGTGAGAGGATTCACCAGAGACAGAGTGGGGAGCAGAACAGGCAGACTGACTGAAATACACTGCTGAGGGGAGCAGAGGGTGAGGCAGAAGTCTGCTGCGCCAGGTGGGTTAGCTCCCTGGCCAGGGATCAAACTTGTGCTGCAGTGGCTGCCGATAGCTTCATGGTGATGAGATTTAGCCTCTTGCACCACCAGGGAGGCCTTAAATTTTATTTTCTTATTTATGCTTTTCTATATATTTTGACTTCTTACAATGTTTTACTTTTTAAATAGAAAAAAAGTATTATTTCAAAATAGTTCGGTACAAAGAAAAAATTTTAAATAGTCTTGGTATCCAGAATAAAAATTATGCTCATTGGAAAATGACCATGATAAAACATTTAACAAGCTTTCTGCATGTTATCTTTAATTTTTTAAAAGGCTTATTTATTTATGCATGGAAGAATTGGGGTATAGGACAGAGGTGGGGGTGGGTGAGAAGATTCACCAGAGACAGAGTGAGGAGCAAAACAGGCAGATCTACTGAAGTACAATGCTGAGGGGAGAAGCAGAAAGACAGGAGAGGTCTGTTGAACCATATGTGGGTTAGCTCCCGTGCTGGGGATTGAACTCAGGCCATCATGGTGATAGCATTGAGACCTAACCCCTAGGCCATCAGGCATGCCCCCCTCACCTGCTTTCCGCATATTACACTGGTCAACATTGAGATCGTTTACTGACTTAAAAAGGCCCTAATCTGTAGTAACTTGGTGTGCTGAACATGAATATAACCCTGAAAATGTTTTATTAGCTCTCGTTTTGAATATATTTCATATACTTCATTTTATATGTTTCACTGTGTAAATTTATCCAGTAGGACTGCAACAACATCATAAATCAGCCTAGAATGATATAATATTGCATCGCATTGCATAGTACCGTCATGCACACATCATCTAGAGTTGACTGCATCATTTTCTGATGAAATGCAATACTACTGCCAGGTGGCTGCTGAAGTAAGCTGACGTCAGCGGTGCACTATAGAAAGCCCTGTCGGAAAGGTTGAGCATTGGAAATATTTTAGACTTTGTGCGAGACCGTTGAAGCTACTGTTCCATAGAACTGTTGCTATTTTATCCATTTAGGCACTTTACAGAACAGTAATGCCTCGAAAGTGCGTTAATAACATGGAGAATTTCTGCTCTATTTGTGGGGAAGTGACATTTGCCAACCAGAAGAAAAGTATCACTTCTCAAGTGAAGAAGGCTTATCATCTTTACTTCGGATGCAAGGTTGGTGACCAAGACAAGCCTTGGGCCCCGCATATATGCTGTGCTACATTTACAACACTGCCTCCACAGTGGTTAAGTGCAAAAGACCATCAATGCCATTTGCAGTCCCCATGGTGTGGAGAGAGCCAAGCAACCACATAAAAGACTGTTACTTCTGCTTGGTTCCTCCTCTTTCCGGTGGAGTAACGAAGCAAAAGAAGTCAAGAATAGTCTACCCAAACATTCCATCTGAATTGAGACTAGTTCCACATGGTGAGGGACTTCCTATTCCAGAATCTCCAGCAGAATATCCTCTTGATTCATCTGATGAGGACAAGGGTGAGCCAACCTGTTCTTCTCCTATTCCATCAGCATGCAGTGATCCAGATTTTCACTGTGGTGCATCATCAACCCCACACAGACTAGCACAGGAAGAACTAAATGACCTGGTTCATGATTTGGACTTATCCAAGAACAAGGCAGAATTGCTAGGATCAAGACCCCAACAATGGAATCTCCTAGAAGAAGTTACTTGATATCGAAAGCACCACCAGCAGTTGGAGCCTTTCTTCAGAAAGGAAACTACTCTGGTGTTCTGTTCCAATATTGAGGGCCTCCTGAATGCCTTAGAAATCACTCATGACCCACAAGAATGGAGACTATTTCTAGAATCTTCGAAACTGAGTCTTAAGGCTGTGCTTTTGCACAATGGAAACCGTCTTCCATCTGTTCTATTCCTGAACAGCTGTGCAAGAGACAAGTGAAGAAATCTAAGTAGTAGTCTATGACCTGATTTTTTACAGGTATTAATGGTAGGCCTATTACTATTGGCATGCATTTCATGATGTAAACACCAGTTTATTGCACATTACAAAAGAAACTAGAGCCAAAATTAGAATTTGACTATCATATTCATGTTGAGCACATACAAATTGATAGGAAATGACTAATTTTATTTCAGTAACATGACTTTTGTAAAAATTTTTTGACCAGTGTTATCAAAATGTAAATTACCTCATGGAGAACACTTAAGCTAAGTGCTATATGCTAATATATATTAAATTTTTCTCCATAAATAACATTTTATTTAGTATACTAGTTTATGACTGGTTAGATTTGTAATTCTGTCTTTTTAATTTTTTTTCTGTTTTCTCGTATGATAGCATTCATTTAAGCCTATCAAGCCATTGGTAGAACAGAGAGGGTTAAATAAGTGATTCAGGTGGTCCAAGGGGTTAAGTCTCAGTACTATCAACCACTACAGCGTGAGATAGATCCAGGCAAGGGAGCTGACCCACATGGCACAGAAGACCTCTCCTGTCTAGCCTACTGCCCCCCTCAGCAGTGTATTTCAGTCAACCTGCCAGTTCTGCTCCCCACTCTGTCTCTGGTGAATCCTCTTATCCCTCCACACACACCTCTGGCCTACACCCCAGCTCTTGTATACATAAGTAAATAAGTCTTTAAAAAAAAAAGTAAGCCATTCATGTACTAGAATTTTAGCTGTCCCTAGTGGGTGTCTACTCATCCATATATTTAGATGGAATGAGAGTGCTTCATTAAAGCAGGATCTCATGAGGTGATTAATCATTTAAAATACATAATAAATACAATACATAAAACCTACAATAAAAAAGATTTCACATATACAGTCAACACAAGTATTTCTAAATGCAATACCCCATAAGTGATAATTGGAAGGTTCTGATTTGATTTCCATCTCCTCTTCATTACAGAACCATGAAATCCTTAGCTGCAAATGACTGTCATGTTTTGTTTTAATTTATCTTCTTATATAATTCAATGCTGATTTTAAGTGTTTTGTTTTTTTTTAAAGATTTGTTTTTTATTTATACATACAAGCTGGGGTACAGGCCAGAGGCGTGGGGCGGCGAGAGGGTTCACCAGAGACAGAGCGGGTAGCAGAACAGGCAGATCAGAAATACACTGCTGAGGAGAGCAGCGGGCAAGGCAGGAGAGGTCTGCCGCGCCATGTGGGATACTTCCTGGCCAGGCGTTGAACTCGCGTCACCGCTGCCGACAGCTCCACAGCACAGCGCTTAACCACTGCGCCACCAGGGAGGCCCTGATTTTAAGTGTTTTGTTCTTGTACCATGCAGATCCGGTAAGGATGTTTCTGCAATCAGTAGCTTTATTATTATTTGCAAAAAACAGTGATACTTTCTAAACCTATAATTTCTGGATATCACTTCATGTAGAGACTCTGTCAATTGTATTGTTTGTTTTTACAGATTTATTTATTTATGCATGCAAGCTGTGGTGTAGGCCAGAAGTGTGGAGTGATGAGAGGATTCACTAGAGACAGACTGGGGAGCAGAACAGGCAGATCTACTAAAATACACTGCTGAGGGGAGCAGTAGACAAAGCAGGAAAGGTCTGCTGCACCATGTGGAAATCTCCCTGGCCAGTGTAGAACTCTGCTGTGTTTAACCGATTGTGCCACCAGGGAGGCCCTATCAACTGTATTGTTGAGGAGGTTTTGGCAAGTGCTCTGCCCTGCAAACTCTGCTCTATGCTAACGTGTCTCACTCTGTTGTTCTCCAAGCTGGATATGATCAGAATTTTCTGAGCTATAGGGACTAATAAGGGATGTAATTTAAATAGTTGGACTTTTTCCATTGGTGCAAAAAACACATATTTCCTTCTATTTACTCTGTAACATTGGTTAAAACTTTCTTGTCTATATCCCTGCATGGGTTTTACTCTTGAACCATTTTAATCTCCCACTGTGTGGTTCACTATAGCATTTACAGCATTGTATTGCAATTATCTCTCTAGGAAGTCAGGAGATTACGAATTCCTTTAGGACTAGGACTTCAGTCTTAGGATTCAGCATAAGTCTGACATATGTAAGTTTCCCTAAAAATTCAGTACTTATTTGGATAAATAAATGAATAAACACAAAGCATACCTTTTAAGGAGCAGAGAAGCAACAGGAGAAAGTGTCAAGTAAATTTATTATGAGAAGAATTTCTTTAACTAAAAATGAAAAACCTAGTTTTAAAATGGGTAAAGGTGGGGGCCTCCTTGGTGGCAAAAGTGGTTAAGTCTCAGCCCTCTGAAGCTATCAGCAGCCATTGCAGCACAGTTCGATATCCAGCCAGGGACCTAACCTACATGGCACAGTAGATCTCTCCTGTCTCGCCAGCTGCTCCCTTCAGCAGTGTGTTTCAGTGGATCTGCCTGTTCTGCTCCCCACTCTGTCTCTGGTGAATCCTCTCACTACTCCCACACCTCTGGCCTACACCCCAGCTCTTGTATGCATAAATAAATAAATCTTTTTTAAAAAAATAAAATGGGCAAAGGATCTTAATAGGTATTTTCCCAAAGAGGATATAAAACCAAAATATATATATATGAAAGGTGTTCAGTATCATTAATCGTTGGAGAAATGTGAATCTAAGCCATGATGATATTCCATTTCACACTCATCAAAATGGCAAAAATAAAAAAGATGAAAGTGTTGACAAGGATGTAGAGAAACTGGAACACTGATGTACTGCTGGTGGGAATGCAAAGTGGTACAACTACTTTAGAAAGCAGTTTGACATTTCTTCAAAAGTTAAACTTAGAGTTAACACATAACCCAGCAATTCCAATGCCTCAGTTATATATCCAAGAAGAATGAAGACAAGACTACACAAAAATCTGTACGTAAATGAATAGTAGTACTATTCATAACAACTATAAAGAAGAAATAATTCAAATGTCCATCAAATGATAAACATTTATCACACACATTATAAATTTTATATACATGCAATAGGATATTGTTTAGCCATAAAAAGGAATGAGGAATGAAATACTGATAGTCTATAACGTGTGACCCTTAAACATTACGCAGAGTGAAAGAAGCCAGTCACAAAAGACCACAATTGTATGATTCCATTTATAAGAAATGTCCAAAACAGGCAAATCTAGAGACAGAAAGTACATTAGTGGTTGCCTAGGGTTGGAGGGGGAGAGGAGTTGGGAATAAATGGAAAGTGATTAGTACTGGGTAAGACATTTGGGTGATGAAAATGTTCTAAAATTTATTGTGGTTGGTTGTACAACTCTATGAATACTCTAAAAATGATTGGATTTTAATTCCACCTAAAATGGATTATATTCTATGTGAATTATGTATCAGTAAAACTGTGGGTTTTTTTGTCTTTAAGGAACTGAAGGGTATTTTTTTTAAGATTTATTTATGCTTATAATGCTGGCGTACAGGCCAGGGGTGGGGGGTTGCAAGAGGGTTCGCCAGAGACAGAGCAGGGAGCAGAACAGGCAGATAGACAGAAATACACTGCTGAGGGGAGTAGTGGGTGAGGTAGGTAGAGGTCTGCCTTGCCATGTGGGTATCTCCCTGGCTGGGCATTGAACTTGCGTCGCTACTGCCGACAGCTCCACAGCGCAGCGCCTAACCACTGCGCCACCAGGGAGGCCCCATTTTGCCAGTAACAGATTGCTAAATTTCAAACCTTCACTTCTTTGGCGGGACACTTTCTAAGAATAGAAACATTGAGAAATGCAGCAAAATCTTCAAGAAATGGGCTTCCTTATACTAACCTTAAGAACAGGACAAAATCAAGGTGATGAAATTGGATCACTCCTTTCACAAGGATCTGCTCCTGATGTTATCATTGTATTTACAAACAAGGAGTTTCCTTAAAAACAATGCCTGAAATCTTAAGTTGTTTCAGGATTGTAGTGGGAAGAAGTCACCAAGAAGCACAGGTTCTCCATGGAGTTGCACCGACGGGTCTAAAGGAAAGGAGGAGGGCCTCCCTGGTGGCGCAGCAGTTAAGCGCTGCACTGTGGAGCAAGTTCGATGCCCGGCCAGGGAGATTCCCACATGGTGCGGCAGACCTCTCCTGCCTCACCCGCTCCCCTCAGCAGAGTGTTTCCATCGATCTGCCTGTTCTGCTCCCCACTCTGTCTCTGGTGAACCCTCTCGCTGCCCCATGCCTCTGGCCTGTACCCCAGCCTCTATGCAAAAATAAATAAATCTTAAAAAAAAAAAAAAAGGAAAGGAGGAGTTCTGGAGCCCTCGGTGGCTTTTAGACTTTTAATGGTCTCTTGTTTAAAGAGGCAACCAGGCACAGGGCAGGCAATGGGGCAGGGGTGGAGGAGGTGGGGGATGAGGGGGTAGCGGGGGAGGCAGGCCTCCCAGCCCAGGGTGAATCTTCACTCTCTGGCTCTCTGGCTGCATCTCATGGTCTCGCTACTGCACCCCTAACGGTCCTCTGCTCTATGCTTGGTTCTCTGCTGCTTCTGGTCTTCCTCTGCTTATAAGCCCAGTCTCTGGCCCACGTGTGCCCACTTACGCAGGCCCACACCCTACTGCAGGTGCCCGCTATCAAGCATGCGCATGGACCTGCAGAGGTCCATCATCCAGGGGAGGGCAGAAAAACCTAACAGTTCTCATTTAGCCCACAAGGATAGAAGAAGGGAAACAAAACCCCTTAAACTTTAGCCCTTAAAGTAGAATTTATAAACTTTGCTATTCCAGTGACCTTTCTACCAGTGACCTTTCTACTTCCTTCTAAACTCTTGTATAGCAAATGATATATTAAGCAGGAGAAAGCTGTGAAAAGAGAATTTCTTATAATAAAAGTACATACATAATAACAGTGCACCCACACCCCTACTGAGATATCATCTATCTGGTGGCAGACTTGTTTTAATTTTTCTCAAAGAACAGCCAGTCTTTAATATTATCATTCAATTCCATGCAATAATAACAGCAACCAAGATGATGAAACTGATAACCAATGGCACAGATCCCTTACAGTGTCCATACTGGTGGCTACATCACAGAGGATTTCAATAGAAGGTCTAGAGAACAAAGAATTAATGAGGTCAGAATGGGAGGAAATTCTGATGAGACAAATGAGGAGAGAACAGTAAGTAAAATCATTAGCTTACTAGGATATACTCGGAAAATTGGCTGAAGTCTGCAAGCATTTTTGCAAATAACATCACAGCAGGTATAGGAAGGTGCTTAACCTTCTAGAACAGTTCAGGAAGATGGATTCATATATTGCTAATTTTGTTTAATGTGAGTAAAGTGGCATTTACTTAACGTTTACAGATTACAAAGCCTTTTCACATGTGCTTTTGCATTTGCGGCTCCCTCCTATAAGGTAGTTAGAGCAATTAATCTTGTCTCATCACTCTCATAAGAAATGACGTATACTGAGTCTTATATTCCAGGCAAAAAGGAATATTTTGACCCCACCACTTTAACCCAGTGAATGTTTTGACTGGGCCACAGGGAAAATAAAATTTAATGGGAATAGTAGCTACTAAGGAAAGTTCACCATTGAAGTACTTTATTTTTTTTTAAAGATTTATTTATTTATGCATACAAGCTGGGGTGCAGGCAAGAGGTATGGGGTTGGGGTGGGGTGAGAGGATTCACCAGAGACAGAGTGGAGAGCAGAACAGGCGGATCCACTGAAATACACTGCTGAGGGGAGCAGCTGGCGAGGCAGGAGAGGTCTGCTATGCCATGTGGGAAGCTCCCTGGCAGGGGATCAAACTCGTGCTGCAGTGGCTGCTGATAGCTTCATAGTGCTATTATCATAGTGCTATCATAGTGCTTAACCCTTTGTGCCACCCAAAAGGCACATCTTTTAATTCTTTCAAAGAGGACAACAAATTTTGGTTTTCTCCTGTTATGGGAAAACATTGGGCCCCATTACCTTTTTTTTTTATTTTTTTTGGAGGAAAAGAAAAGGCTGTAGTAAACCAAAAGAAAACTTTGATCCTAAGCATAATTATCTCAGTAAAATTAAAATGAGGACCAGAAAAAAATGGAAATAGGATGGAGTAAAAAAAAAATGGAAATAGTTTCATCTACTGCGTAGAAATTTGAGCAAGAATTAAATTGAGGGCCTCCCTAGTGGTTCAACGGGTTAAGTCGCAGCACTGTGAAGCTATCCAGAGCCACTGCAGCATGAGTTTGGTACCCAGCCAGGGAGCTTCCCACATGGCACAGCAGACCTCTCCTGCCTCTTCCGTTGCTCACCTCAGCAGTGTATTTTTTTTTAAAGGTTCATTTATACATACAAGCTGGGGTACAGGCCAGAGGCGTGGGGCGGCTAGAGGGTTCACCAGAGACAGAGTGGGGAACAGAACAGGCAGATCGACAGAAATACACTGCTGAGGGGAGCAGTAGGCAAGGCAGGAGAGGTCTACCACGCCATGTGGGAATCTTCCCTGTCTGGCGTTGAACTCAAGTCTCACATCTCCACTGCTGACACCTCCATGGTGCAGCGCTTAACCGCTGCACCACCAGGGAGGCACTCAGCAGTGTATTTTAGTAGATCTGCCTGTTCTGCTCCCCACTCTGTCTCTGGTGAACCTCTCACCCCCCACACCTCTGGCCTACACCCAGTTCTCGTATGCATAAATACATAAATCTTTGTGAAAAAAATAATTAAATTGATTGTAGTTATTGTTTAACTGGGTATATTCATCAACAAAAAATTCAAAATGGTAGGTTTAATCATGTATCTGATTCAAGTCAGGGGATAAAAAATGATTTTTATTAATATTTTAATAAAATATTAATAAAATTTTTTATTATATTTATTTTTAATATTTTTAATATTTTTTAATATTTATTTATTTATGCATACAAGCTGGGGTACAGGCCAGAGGCATGGGGCGGCGAGAGGGTTCACCAGAGACAGAGTGGGGAGCAGCACAGGCAGACTGACGGAAATACCCTGCTGAGGGGAGCAGCGGGTGAGGCACGAGAGGTCTGCTGCACCATTTGGGAATCTCCCCAACCAGACCTCGAACTCGCACTGCAGCTGCTAACAGCTACACAGCACTGCGCTTACCCCGTTGCGTGACCAGGGAGGCCCTAGAAATTTTAATTTAGAAAATATTGTCAAAACAACTGCTGGGGTATAAAGTAAATTACAATTAGTCCAAACACTTTAGAAAGTATAAAAATATTTGTTTTTTTTATCTAACATACTAATAATTATTTTAGTTTTGCTTATTCACTCAATTGTGGATATCCACTTTATCTCTTTTTTCAAAAAAAATGGGCAATGAAGTAGTGGCATTCTTAGTTTTACTAACAATAATGAGATTTGGAATACTGGGAAATCTTTCAATCTATCTGTCTTCCCCTATGGAAAACAGACATGATAAATTATACCCACTTCAGAGGTGTGAGAACTAATTAATGTCTGTAAACAGCTTTGAAATTTCCCAATGAAAGACACTTAATCTGATCTTTATCTAGGAGAGATGAGTAACACCTATATGAGAAGAGACTATTCATCTAGAAGTTAAAATTGGCTCTTGCTTGTGTAACTTGAATTTCTACTTGGCAAGAATGTAATTTAGTACAGTGAATGCTGTTATATAACTTTCAAAATGCATGTTTCAAAAGCATATAATACTCATTCATTTTTTAATTATTTCATTCTCCAAATAGTATCTATATGATCCACAGATAAATTAAGTGCTTAATTCAGTGTTCAAATACATAGAGCACATCAAAGCCTTTTGAGTGAGCCTGTTATTATTATTTTTTAAAGATTTATTTTTATTTATTTATGCATGCAAGAACTGGGGTATAGCCCAGAGGTGCAGGGGTGAGAGGATTCACCAGAGACAGAGTGGGGAGCAGAACAGGCAGATTTACTGAAATACACTGCTGAGGGGAGCAGCGGGCAAGGCAGGAGAGGGTTGCTGTGCCATGTGGGAATCTCCCTGGCCAGGATTGAACTTCTGCTGCAGTGGCTGCAGATAGCTTGATAGTGCTGACTTTAACCCCTGTGCCACCAGAGAGGCCCCATGCTATCATTTTTTAAAGCTTTCTCAATTTTTCTACAACCACAACCACGCTATTATTAGTTGTTTTTAATACAAGATTTAAGAAGTATATGACTGAGAAAGTGAAAATTCCCCATTATCCCAAGACCCAGAAAAACCTACTACTCACAGTTTGGTATATATTTTTCCACATATACATGTACATAAACATATAACTAATACATATTATAATAATGAATACATACATACGTGTATATATTGCTTATATAGGCGTATGTCCTCCAAAAAAACAGTAACAAGTTTACATAATTATATATATCCTCTTATTTACAGATATAGGGATGTATTATGCATATTATACTGCAGGACTGAGACTGTCCTAGCTCCCCTGACAGTGATGCCTCTATAAAAACTGTGCCCTAAACCTTGCCTCACCTTAATCCCAATTCCTCCTGCAAGTCATTTTTTGTTTTTTCCAATTAATTTATTTTAAATATCCTTCCCTTTGGGGCCTCCCTGATTCGCAAGGGGTTAAGTCTCAGCACTATGATGCTATCTGCAGGCACCTCAGCACAAGTTTGATCCCCAGCCAAGGAGCTTTCTACATGGCACAGTAGACCTCTCCTGCCTCCCCCGCTAGCCCCCTCAGCAGAGTGTTTCAATCAGTTTGCCTGTTCTGCTCCCCACTCTGTCTTTAGTGAATCCTCTCACCCCGCACAGCTCTGGCCTGCACCCCAGCTCTTGTATGCATAAATAATTATTTTTTTTTAAAAAGTTTAAAAATAAATAAACAAATATCCTCTAAAAGCTGTCTATTTTCAGTGATTGTATAATCTTCCATTTTGTGAACAGATCATAACTTATTTATCCAACCACTTTTGGAGAACATTTTAGTTGCTTCCCATTTTCCAGCGAACAGCCTTGTTACAGACATCTGTGTCTATGTGTGTTAGAATTGAATCTCTAAAATAAGTAAACTGAGTCAAAATCTAGTATGTTTTTTTCTTTTTATAACAAAAGGCATTTTACCCTTGAATATATTTGTACTAATTTACACTCCCATCAGAAGTGCCTGTTTCCTAACACTCTGAGCAAACCTGGGTATTAAGAATTTTTTAAAGCTTTGGCAGTTGAATAGGTAAAAAAAAATAGTTTTGGTTTTAAATTTCACTTTTTTAAATGATATTGGGCATTTCCTCCTCCTAATTAACCATTTGTATTACTTCTTTTGAGAATTGCCACTTCTTGTCTTTTTTTAAAAAAAGATTTATTTATTTATGCATACAAGAACAAGGGTGTAGGCCAGAGGTGTGGGGTGGTGAGAGGATTCATAAGACAGAGTGGGGAGCAGAACAGGCGAATCTACTGAAGTACACTGCTGAGGGGAGCAGTGGGTGAGAGGTCTACTGCACCAAGTGGGAAATTCCCTGGCCGGGGATCAAATTTGTGCTGCAGTGGCTGCTGATAGCTTCATAGGCTGAGACTTAACTCGTTGCACCACCAGGGAGGCCCACCACTTCTTGTCTTAAACCATTTTCCCACTGGATTGTTTCTCTTGAAATTTTATGAGATCTGTACATATTAGGGATTTTAGTTTTTTTCTAAATCTGTTTTGAAAGTACTTTTTCTCAGATTGTCCTGGGTCATTTGTCTTTTTTTTTTTAAAAAAAGATTTATTTATTTATGCATTACAAGCTGGGGTGCAGGCTAGAGGTGTGGGAGGGTGAGAGGGTTCACCAGAGACAGAGTGGGGAGCAGAACAGGCAGATTGACTGAAAAACACTGCTGAGGGGAGAAGCAGGGGAGGTAGGAGAGGTCTGCTATGCCATGTGGAAAGCTCCCTGTCTAGGGATGGAACTCCTGATCGTGCTGCAGTGGCTGCAGATAGCTTCACAGTGCTGAGACTTAACCCGTTGCACCACCAGGGAGGCCCCAGAAAGTTCTTTCTGACTCAAAACAACTTTCGCAACAGCTTTATTCAGATATAATTTATATCAGAAAATTCACCCCTTTAAAGAATACAATTCAGTGGTTTTTAGTATAATCCAGAGTTGAGGGTTTGTTTGTTTGTTTGTTTTTGTAAACTGAACCAAAGATTTAATAGGGACTCATGAGGGTGGAAATGGGTGGTGCAGGTATTAGGACAAGGGACTGGGGGCCACAGCAGGTGAGCACCTGCCAACTTCCAGTCTCTGCACTGCCCCATCTGCTCCCATCATCAATAGCTAATTTTAGAACATTTCATTATTGCAAAAAGAAATCCATACCCTCCTCCAGCCCCTTAGTTCCAGTCCCTGACAACCACTAACCTACTTCTGACTCTGGATTCCTCTATGGTGGGCATTTCAAATAAAGGGAATCATATAATATACGATTTTTGCCTGGCTTCTTCCACTTAGCATAATGTTTTCAAGTCTCATCCATGTGATGACATGCACTGGTTTCTAATTCTGAATAATATTGTTTATATCAACTGACAGACATTTGGGTTGTCTCTACTTTTTGTCTACTCCACATAGTGCTCCTATAAGAGGTTGAACACCTCTCTTGAATTATTTTCAGTGTATACCTAGAAGTGCTGAGATCTTCAGTAGCTCTATGTTTGACATTTTGAGGAACTCCCTGTTTTCCTAAGTGGCTACACCATTCTAAAATTCCACCAGTTTCATATGAAGGTTCTAATTTCTCCACACCTCAGTCAAAACTTGCTATTGTCTGTCATTTTTATTTTAGTTATCACAGTAGGTGTAAAGTGGTGTCTCACTGGTTTTGATTGACATTTCCATAATGACTAATGATGTCAGCTATCTTTTATGTGCTTATTGGCCATTACCATGTCTTCTTTGGAGAAAAGTCTATTCAGATCCTTTGCTCATTTTTATTAAAAATTTTTTTCATTTATTTATTTATGCATACAAGAGCTGGGGTGTAGGGCAGAGGTGTGGGGGGTAGGGTAAGAGGATTCCCAGAGACAGAGTGGGGAGCAGAACAGGCAGATTGACTTAAACACACTGCTGAGGGGAGCAGCAGGTGAGACAGGAGAGGTCAGCCGGGCCATGTGGGAGCTCCCTGGCTAGGTATCAAACTAGTGCTGCAGTGACTCTGTATAACTTCACAGTGCTGGAACTTAACCCGTTATGCCACCAGAGAGGCCCCACTCATGATTTCTTTAGGAACTGTTGTTATGCCCGTATTGTCAACATATCCCTCTCAAGTCCACTTTACCAATGTCAGTCCTGTAATGTAGAAGCAGGTTGCAAAGAAAAGGAATTTTCAGTTTCTCTAAATACTTTCCTTTGTTGTACATCTAAGCAAAGAAGATGCCATTAAACTACCTGACTGATATTTACATGGACTCATTAGTTTTAAATATAAATGTAACTTAATACTGTGCCCACATTCAGAAATCAGATGTTGTAATACTTGGTTTATATCCCTTCCTTGAAAACTTGATTCCATTTTATCCATGTGCTTAACAACTTAGACTTAAATTCATGTTTATAAGTACCACCTCATTTCTATTTATTTATTCCTGATAGCAGAGCATTAAGACAGAAAGCAAGACATTTTAGTTAATAAGCAAATTCTATATTTTATAAAATATCTCTCACTATAATGCAAAAATGAATTTATGATTGATTTGATTTTAACTATAACTGCCTTCACCCAAATTATAATTCTGAGAATTACTCTCTATTGTATCATCCAATACTAAATACAGACTATGCAATTTAGGATACTTGCATTGAACAATGTGTGACTTAGGGTACAATACTAGTCAAAATGAGCACTTGGATTTTCATTTGATGGGTGAGCAATTGTTAGCTGACAATATCTTTTTGCAACATGCAGTTCTCTTTCTTTGCAAACTGTTCTACAATGTAAGTTTATTTGGTCTGTTAATATAAGTCTTCCTATATTACCATTAATGACTTATCTAACTAATAATTTGAAAATGAAATTCAATCCAGTCTTATAAGTCATTGAATAGGGAAGACACTCACCGAGTATTAGAGTAGTAGAAGACAGTGCTAGTTCCTTGCCTTCCATTTGTAAATTCTGTCCTTTACATCCACTTTTCCAAAATCAAGGAGAGAGACTATAGACTCACCACTCAATGGGAGAAATTTTGGAAAATTTGGAAATTTTGGTGCTGTTTTAAAATCACCAATACTTGATGTCTATATATACACAACAGTCACAAAGGTCCTTTTTTAAAAAAGTATAGTACTGAAGAAATATCTCCACTGGGCTGGTCAGTATTCAATCTGGATTCCTAGATGTCCTGGTCAGCCTAGATATAGCAACATAGTATTCAACTTTCTCAATTTGTTCAACTTGTTCAAGTTGTTTCAATTGTGCCTTCCTAAAGCCCGCTGAAGCAAGGTAGAATAATGGTTAGGGATGTCGACTTTAAAATTAGATCTCCTGGATTTTGGCGGTATATGCATACTGTATTTTCTGAAAGGTTCATATTTTATCACATTCTAAATGAGTTCCCTTTTTTTAAAAAAAGATTTATTTGTTTATGCAAACAAAATTGAACTCGTGCTGCAGTGGCTGCAGATGGCTTCATAAAGCCAAGACTTAACCCGGTATGCCACCATGGAGGCCCAATCTTATCTTATTTTTAATGTAAAGACCAGATGGTAATATACAAAAAAAATTAATAGTAACTTTTTTTTCATATCCCACCTATAAGTGAGATCATATAGTATATGTCTTTCTCTGACAGATTTCCTCATTTCCTTTTTAAAGATTTATTTATTTATGCATTCAAGCTGGGGTACAGGCCAGAGGCGTGGGGTGGCGAGAGGGTTCACCAGAGACAGAGCAGGGAACAGAACAGGCAGATCAGAAATACACTGCTGAGGGGAGCAGCGGGCGAGGCAGGAGAGGTCTGCCGAACCATGTGGAAATCTCCTCAGCCGGGTGTCGAACTAGCATTGTCGCGTCGCTGACAGCTCCACAGTGCAGCGCTTAACCGCTGCGCCACCAGGGAGGCCCCAATAATAACCATTTTAAGATAGTAAGTTCATTGGTTATTTTTAATTTTCTTTACATTTTCTTTTATTTTTTTAAAGATTTCTTTATTTATGCATACAAGCTGGGGTACAGGCCAGAGGTGCGGGGCGGCGAGAGGGTTCACCAGAGACAGAGTGGGGAGCAGCACAAGCAGATCGATGGAAATACACTGCTGAGGGGAGCAGCGGGTGAGGCAGGAGAGGTCTGCTGAGCCATGTGGGAATCTCCCGGCCAGGTCTTGAACTCTCACTGCAGCTGCTGACAGCTCCATAGCGCAGTGCTTAACTGCTGCGCCCCCAGGGAGGCCCATCTTCACATTTTCTATACTTAAATAAAAATTTCCAAATTTTCTGTAATCTCCAATCTTACTTCTAAATTAAAATTTTTTTGAATATTTAATTTTAAGGCTAGATAATGGAAACCTGACAAATACTGAGACATTTTATTAAAAAGGCTACCTTAGGGCATCCTTGGTGGCCTAGTTAAGTCTCAGTGCTATTATTGCTATGGCCTGAGTTGATCCCTGGCCAGGAAGCTGACCTACATGGCGCAGTAGACCTCTCCTGTCTCACCCACTGCTGCTCCCCTTAGCAGTGTATTTCGGTGGATCTGCCTATTCTGCTCCCCACTGTGTCTCTCCTGAATCCTCTCACCACCCCTCCCCCCCACCTCCTCACCCCCACCCCACCTCCGGCATACACTGAGGGTCTTATATGCACAAATAAAATCTTTTAAAAAAAAGAAAAAGAAATGTGAAGCTTGGATTAAAAACAGGCAATAAAAAACAATGCCAAAGAAAGGCTACCTTAAAGAAAATTAATTAAATTCCATCACACTTCTCCTCTTTACTTCCAAGTACCAAATTACAGTAAATCATAACCACAAATTTTTGGGGAAAATGACTGTGATCTGAGACTATAACCAGCTAAGCTGTTTTTCATATGCAGTGAAACAAATGTATTCTCACACATTCCTCTTTCTTTAGAGGACCCAGAAAATATACCTCCCATATACATTTTGTAGAATAGTATTACTCAAAGAAGTACTCTAGCTGGTCTCCAAATGATTTAACTTAACTCTTGAATCAGAAAAACTAGGATTAAAAGAAATAAACAACCAAATAATACAGCATTAGACCTAGATGAGTTTAATTTTAAAAATTCAACTTCATCCCCCTCATTATTTACTCAAAAGTTTCTTGAGAAAAAGAAACTAGGACTCTTCATTCCCTGTTAGGCATTTTTAAGTGAAGTTCTTTCTTGGCAAATAACACCTACTCACTTGAGAAGTTTTCATCACAAAGCGTTGGTGGGAAGAAATTAGCCCTCAGGTGTTTGGGCTGCACACTACAGCCAGTGTGATCAACTGACTTCAGTGACTCAAGCCAAGTAATAAACAAGGAGTGAACCTGAATGTCTGGCAGGACCCGACTTGAAGGGGAATCAAGGGAATGCTAAAGCAATCAGCCAACATTACATGGTTTGGTCTTTGTTTTTCAGAACACTATAATTTTTCACAATCTTTGCCTTGAACTTTCTGTTACTGGATATATCCCTTCCTGTGGATTCCTTTGAAAGTCTCTCATCATGTCACCCTGAGGGTCAGATTTGTTCCAGAAGTGCAATGAAAAGAAGGCTAGACTTAGTCAAGATGCCTGGATTCTAGTCCAGCTCTGCTAATTAGAAGAGCAGTCCTTGGACTGGTGATCACCCTTCCTGAGCCTGGTGTCCTTATTCCTCACTACATCAGCCAGCAATGAATAAATTCATGGACACAAAAATGCTTTGAACTTTCTTAGATGCAATTATAGGGGAAATACTATTTTCAGTCTTTTACTTTGAATCACTTTTTTTTTTAACGATTTATTTATTTATTTATTTATTTATCTATGCACACAAGAACTGGGGTGTAGGCCAGAGGTCGGGGGGCGGGGGCGCGGTGAGAGGATTCACAAGAGATAAAGTGGGGAGTAGAACAGGCAAATCTACTGAAATACACTGCTGAGGGGAGCAGCAGGCAAGATAGGAGAGGCCTGCCGCTCCCTGGCTGTGGATCGAACTGGTACTGCAGTGCCTGGCGATAGCTTGATAGTGCTGAGCCTAACCCGTGCACCACCAGGGAGTCCCTGAATTACTATTATTGAATCAATCTTGATTGCTTAGTGCCCTTTGTTTGCCTCAAGACTAAGATCAATGTTAGTTCCACTATCATCACATATTCAACATACACCAGGCATTTTCTGAGCTTCATGACAGATCTTACCTGATATAAGCAGTTATCTTTAGTTCTGTTACCTCTCCCCTTCTTTCCCATGTTTCCAAGAAACCAGAATTCTTATGCTACCCTGGAACCTTCAGTCAGTTACAAAATGAACAATAAACTAAATTATATTAGAGTGTTAGTGTTACCTCTAATTTGTTATTCCTAGTGGAGCATTTCTATTTCAAACGAAGTATATTTAGGACCTCCCTGGTGGTTCAGGGGCTAACGACTCAGGGCTATCACACTATCCGCAGCCACTGCAGCATGAGTTAGATCCCAGCCAGGGAGTTAAATCAGCATGGCACAGCAGACCTCTCCTGTCTCACCCAGTGTTCCCTTCCGCAGTGTATTTCAGTAGAGCTGCCTATTCTGCTCCCTACTCTGTCTCTGGTGAATCCTCTTACCCCAGCCCAGCACTTCCGTTCTGCACCCCTGTTCTTGTATGTATAAATAAATAAATCTTTAAAAAAACAAAAGGAAGCATCTTTAATTAAAGTGCTGGGTCTCCCTGGTGGCATAACGGGTTAAGTCTCAGCACTATCAAGCCATCTGCAGCCACTGCAGCACTAGTTCAATCCCCAGCCAGGGAGCTTCCCACATGGCGCAGCAGACCTCTCTGCCTCCCCCGCTGCTTCCCTCAGCAGTGTACTTCAGTAAATCTGCCTGTTCTGTTCCCCACTCTGTCTCTGGTAAATACTCTTACCACCCCACACTTCTGGGCCTACACCCCAGTTCTTGTATGCATAAGTAAATAAATCTTTTTTTTTTAAAGATTTATTTATTTATACATACAAGCTGGGGTACAGGCCAGAGGCATGGGGCGGCGAGAGGGTTCACCAGAGACAGAGTGGGGAGCAGAACAGGCAGATCAGAAATACACTGCTGAGGGGAGCAGCGGGTGAGGCGGGAGAGGTCTGCTGCACCATGTGGGATTCTCCCCAGCTGGGTGTCGAACTTGCTGCTGACAGCTCCACAGTGCAGTGCTCAACCGCTGCGCCACCAGGGAGGCCCCAAATCTTTTAAAAAATAAAGTGCAAGTAAATTCTTTCCAAATGGAAAGAATTCCTTTGTGCTTACCTAGCAAACACCTATCCATTCTTTCAATTCCAGTTATCCTGCAAACTTCTCAGCGAAACTTTCCTAAATTTTCCTAGAAGTCTTTGCTTTCCCTCCAGTGATCATGTCACTCTGCACATACCTTTTCATTAGACTTATCATTTTAAGGGTTAACCTATACAGTATCATGAGAAAAGGTTATATATGAAACAACTATACCAGTATTTCTGGAGCTTAAGCTAGTAAAGTAGTTAGGAGATGTGACTTTGAGGGACTTGGATGCAGGCAGATCTGTTATACACCAAACAAGAAAAAGAGTTTGTAGTTAAGTTTACTAGGTACTTGTAGATAAGAAAGCATATGTGGTGCTCTTCAAATCACAAAGTCCAGGACTGTCTCTACATATTACTTTCTCTACTGGAATCCCCTGAGTCCCTTGTGGAGAAAAATTAGGATATTCTGGAACAAAAATTTTGATGGTAAGTATCTAAACATTTCTGTCTTTTACCAGCTTTGCTTCATGTAGTTAGCACTGAAATCACACGAAAGAGAACATTAAAAATAAGTAGCTTAGAATCAGAGAATAGTAAAAAATAAGCAGCTTAGACACTATTTCCTCTTCACTATGCATAGATAACAAAGGGCCAGAGAGCTCAGGAGATGTCCAAGCTCCAAGGGCAGGGATGTGGCTATAGAGGTCTAGACCAGAAATCTGGCAGTTAGGTATTTTTCCCCTTTAGACTACATTGCCTCATATTATATGCAAAGTACTTCAAAAACGTATAAGGTCTTAGCCAAGGTATTTTTTTTGAATTGCATCCAGGAGAAACCTTCCCAGAGGGTAGTTTATTACAATGAGACTGGGATCAGAAGTAGGCAGGCTTCAGTAGGGAGCTGAACCAGGAGCTGGAAAGGTATCAAGAAGAAAGACAGCTACCTAATCCATCATGCTCTTTAGGCATCTTTTTGGAGCCCGATGTTCTCTCATCTGTTTGATGTCCTTTACTATCTATAGCAATCTCTGTGCTCTTAATTGGAAAGATACATTTTAACTTATCTAAAATTCTGGTTCAAGCACTTAATAAAAATGAAGTCGATTTTAGTCCAAATTTCCAGAGG
This sequence comes from Scalopus aquaticus, assembly GCA_004024925.1. NCBI lineage: Eukaryota > Metazoa > Chordata > Mammalia > Eulipotyphla > Talpidae > Scalopus > Scalopus aquaticus. The sequence continues at coordinate 100,262 of PVIJ01001562.1, forward strand.
AAGAAATTTGATTGAGGGATTTTGAGTCAATGCATTTTGAGTTCCAATTAGCCCTGGTAAAAGCAGAAGAAATAAAGATAGACATTTGGTGAAATTATACTTTGAATTTATAGTATAAACTTATCTTTAGAGGGCCTCCCTGGTGGCGCAACAGGTTAAGTCTCACCCTATGAAGCTAACCACAGCCACTGCAGCACAAGTTTGATCCCCCACCAGAGATCTTCCCACATGGCGCAGCAGACCTTTTCTACCTCACCCGCTGCTCCCCTCAGCAGTGTACTTCAGTCAGTCTGCCTGATCTGCTCCCCACTCTGCCTCTGGTGAATACTCTCACCACCCCACACCTCTGGCCTACACCCCAGTTCTTGTATGCATAAATAAATAAATCTTTAAAAAAAAAACAAACTCTAGAGACTTGTCCGGGATTTGTCACACTATGAGGTTAGAGGAAAGTCCCTATAACACTGTTCTTACTCTTTTTTATCGCATTATTACTTTTTTTTTTAAAAGAATTTTTTTTGGGGGGGGGGCCTTCCTGGTGGCGCAGCGGTTAAGCGCTGGGCTGTGGAGCTGTGGGCAGCGGCGATGCGAGTTCTACGCCCAGCCGGGGGAGAATCCCACGTGGTGCGGCAGATCTCTCCTGCCTTGCCCACTGCTCTCCTCAGCAGTGTATTTCTGATCTGCCTATTCTGCTCCCCACTCTGTCTCTGGTGACGCCTCTCACCACTCCACACCTCTGGCCTGTACCCCAGCTGTATGTATAAATAAATAAATCTTTAAAAAAATAAATAAACTAAAAAAAAAAGATTTTTTTTTTTAACGCATGTAAGAGCTGGGGTGTAGGACAGAGGTGGGGGGGTGGGTAGGGGTTAGAGGATTCACCAGAGACAGAGTGGGGAGCAGAACAGGCAGATCTACTGAAGTACACTGCTGAGGGGAGCAGAAGAGGTCTGCTGCTCCATTTGGGAAGCTCCCTGACTGGGGATCGAATTCGTGCTGCAGTGGCTGCCAATAGCTTCATAGTGCTGAGACTTAACCCCTTGCACCAACAGGGAGGCCCTAGACATAATGGTTTTTGCACACTTTATAGACTACAGAATAGTGTAAAAATAAATTTTATAAGCAACCGGAAACCAAAATATCTGTGTAATTTGCTCTACAGTGATGTTCACTTTACTACTGTGGTCTGGAATTGAACCAGCAATATCTGGTGTGTATGTGTGTGCTTGTGTGAGAGAGAGAAACACACACACACACACACACACACTCAAAACAGGAGCAAAGTACATCAGAGTACTAAAATAGTAATTATCTTTGGGCAATAAAATAATGGGTAACTTCTACTTATTTGAATTTCATAATAAATCAGGATTAGTAATGCAAATTTTTTTAGAGAATTTAAAAAATCAGAGCCCTTAAAGCTAAAACCGTAACTCATTATAATAGCAGCACAATCAGATTTGGAAAATTACCTTTGAAATAAAATCTCTACTGGATTCTGCTCTTCGCTGTCTTTTGTCCTCTGCAGCAGCAGCAGCTGTGAAGTTGAGCTGTGCAATTTCAGTGGGTACAAGATCTACCCCGACATGGAAGGCGCCATACACCAGGACCTATGGGAAGGTTTTCCAGTTTCTTAATGCAGTATGCCAGTCAGCATTCCTTTCTAAGGGGAATCTTTAGCAAATAAACTGGCCTGTTTTCTACAAAAGAAAGCACAAAAAGGGACAGACAGAAGAAATAAAAAAAAAAAAAAAAAGAAAAGAACACTTGGTGCAGCCCAGTGCGAGAAGGCCATCACAGGCACCTCCCTTGATGATAGCACAGCCAAGAGGAATCACTCAGTAGCCTGAAGTTGGAAAGGCTCAAGGAGAGTAAGCTATCAGGTTGCCAAGGAAACAAAGGCTAAGCAGCAGTTAAAAAGACAGCAATGGCTGCTGCTAAGGTTCCCACAAAGGCAGCACCTATGGAAAACACTGTGAAGCCAGTGAAAGTTGGTGGAAAATGCTAAGTTGACAAGATCAGAATTTTAGACAAACTTCTGTCTATAACTAAAAAAAAAAAAAAAAAAGAGAAATAGCTTCTGAATTAACTAGGGTTTGCTGAGTTCACATATGCAATATAAGAACAAAGTGCCTCGGCCTCCCTGGTGGCTCAAGGGGTTAAGTCTGAGTACTATGAAGCTATCAGCAGTCACTGCAGCATGAGTTCAATCCCAGCCAGGAAGCTTCCCACATGGTGCAGCAGACCTCTCTTGTCTTGCCCCCAGCTCCCCTCAACAGTATATTTCAGTCAGTCTGCCTATTCTGCTCCCCACTCTCTCTGGTGAATCCTCTCATCTCTCCCCTCACCTCTGGCCTACACCTCAGCTCTAGTATGCATAAATAAAGAAATCTTAAAAAAAATAATAAAATAAAATGCCTCAGAAGATAAGTGATTATATTTCATTTGTACGTTTTAAAATTTTCATAAGGACAGGAACATGGCAAAGTGACACAAGGCCAACCTACAAGAACTCCAGATAGCTAAAGCTGCCATAATCTGAGTAACAAAATAAATGACAGGGCTGGACTATAACTCAAAGTAAAAATTATTATATATGAGTCCATGTGGATCGAAATTAAAGAACAAATAAATAAATGGGGAAGAAATAAATCCTCCTCATAGAATTCCATTTAATGCATGTAGATACTCCATCTTCCAGGAGCTGAGTTTAATCTACACTCCCCCAGCTGTACCCCACTCTATTCTACCATCTTGAGTGGACCAAACTTAGTGACTTGTTCCAAAGAATAGATTAGGGAAGTAATGTGAAGTAATGTTATAGTGCAGACACCTAGTAAACTCTGCTTTAACCAAATGATGAGGTTAACTTCACCAGTGATGTCAAATAATGGTCTGAGGAGATGGGCACCAAAAGTGGAGTTTAGTTAATAATAACGGACCAGTGTTGATTCCTTAGCTGTGACAAATGTAGCAAAGTAACATAAGATGTTAATAATGGGGGAACTGGCTGAGGAGCTCTCCCGACATTCTCTGTACTCTTTTTGTTATTTTTCTCTAAATTTAAAATTATTCCAAGAATTTAAAAAAATTAAAAGATTTATTTTATTTATTGATGCATGTAAGAGCTGAGGTGTAAGCCAGAGGTGAGGGGGATGAGAGGATTCACCAGAGATAGTGGGGAGCAGAACAGGCAACTGACTGAAATATACTGCTAAGAAGAGCAGGGGGCAAGACAGGAGAGTTCTGCTGGGCCATGTGTGTCAGCTCCCTGGCTGGGGATGGAACTCATGCTGCTGTTGCTGGTGATAGCTTGATAGTGCTGAGACTTAACCCCTTGCGTCACAAGGGAGGCCCCCCAAAATAAAAAATTTTACTTTAAAAAATTCATATAGAAAATGGTAGTAAAGGTAGCCTTTTGAAGAGATCCACAAGTTGTAAAATACATTTTTAAGCAAATTATTCCCCTTGAGGCCTCCCTGGTGACGCAGCGGTTAAGCGCTGCGCTGTGGAGCTGTTGGCAGGAGCAACGGGAATTCCACGCCCGGCCCAGGGAGATTCCCAAATGGCGCAGCAGACCTCTCCTGCTTCGCCCGCTGCTCCCCTCAGCAGTTTATTTCCGTTGAGCTGCCTGTCCTGTTTCCCATTCTGTCTCTGGTGAACCCTCTCGTCACCCCACGCCTCTGGCCTGTACCCCAGCTTGTATGCATAAATAAATAAATCTCTAAAAAAAATTTATTCTCCTTGAAAATTATTTCCCTTGAAAGTAATGTTACCAAAACAGAAAGAGGTCACCAAGGGTAAGGGTATGAAGTACACTTGGAAAGGATCCCTTAATTTTATAAACTGCGTTTTAGGGCAGAGCATATTAGCATTTGATCTAAGAACTCCAGGCTAAGCATTTATGTGGAAATTTTTAGAATGTGCACATAAGGAACATAAGGGCCTGCCTGTCCTTGCCTGAGGCTTTATTCATCTGTCCCTGTTTTCTGGTAGAAACTGTGGATTTGACATCTAAAGGAACATTTTCCCACTGATTTCTCATGCTAGCCTGGGGCCTGAGGAGAAGGGAGGGGGGCAGTAGCCTTCAAGCAGAACTCTGAATTTGGGGAGGGCCAGCAGGGGGGTGATTATGCAGAAAGAGCGTTCCACATTTTTCCCTCCTCCGCTTGGCAGCACAAGTACAAAGTTCTGAAGATAAAAGGCTTCCATTAATACCAAACCAATGGAAGTCAAAGAGATTTCTTGACTATGGTTAGGTCATAACCACAATTCTCTTTTCCTTTTTTTTCCCTTTTCTTTCTTTCTTTTTTTTTTTTGGTAAAAACATGTTTATGAATTGAAGTCAGGATTTTGACTCCCTTGGGCTATTTTCCAGCTTCTATACTTCAGGAGTGTAGCAAACATTCAAATGTAGCTTTAACAGTTTCTAAGAATGAGTGGAAGCAAATGCCTTAATCCCTGGCAGCTCCTTTTCCAGCTTCTGAGGAAGTAGGGAAATAGGGAAACTACAAAAACTCTCTTTTTCCTATATACCATCATTGTTCCATAGTCATAGACATCTATTTTTTTCCTCCATCATTCAAAGGGCTTCCCCACTGCACAGCAGGAACTCACATCCACTGTGACCTCCAAGCCTCATCACTGCTCCATTTCCTTCACTAGTGTGCTCTCCCCTTAGTCTCCTTCCTTGTTCATTTATATTGATACATTCAGAAACCATTTATTGAGTACATCCTTTCACAGAGAACTACATGCATAAGACAAGAGTCAGCTGAATGAATTTCTAACCAACCTTTGGTCATCTAGCTTTTTTTGTTTTTTAAAGATTTATTTATTTATGCATACAAAAACTGGGGTATAGGCCAGAGGTTCAGGGGATGAGAAGATTCACCAGAGACAGAGTGTGGAGCAGAATAGGAAGATCTACTGAAGTATGCTGCTGAGGGGAGCAGTGGGCAATACAGGAGAGGTCTGCTGCACCATGTGGGAAGCTCCCTGGCCGGGAATCAAACTTGTGCTGCAGTGGCTGCAGACAGTTTCATAGTGCTGAGACTTAACCCATTGCACCACCAGGGAGGCCAGCTGGTAGCTTTCAAGGGCAATATGTCATTGAACTGGGCCTCCCCGGTGGCGCAGCGGTTAAGCGCTGCACTGTGGAGCTGTCGGCAGCTGCGATGCAAGTTCGACGCCCTGGCCGGGGAGAATCCCACATGGCGCAGCAGACCTCTCCTGCCTCGCCCACTGATCCCCTCAGCAGTGTATTTCTGATCTGCTTGTTCTGCTCCCCGCTCTGGCTCTAGTGAACCCTCTCACCGCCCCATGCCTCTGGCCTGTACCCCAGCTTGTATGTATAAATAAGAAATAAATCTTAAAAAAAAAAAAAGTCATTGAACTGAGTTCTGTAAGTGATGACAGCGTTTCTTGGAATTTCAACATTTCTGTTGATCCTGCCTACAAATGGCTAAATTAGATGAGCAGCAGGTGAAGAATTTACACTTTCAGCAGTGGACACAGGAGACTGAATAGCTATAAGATTTCTGGTCTTATTCTTCAGGGTAGCTAAATCTCCACTCAAAAGAGTTTCCTCAATAGCAATAGCATAGCCCACCTCAATCCACTGTGGGTATTTTGTCTATTTTGCGACTCAGTTTAAAAGAGGACATTTTGGGGGAGCAGTTAAATGTGAGAAATTTTACTCTTTTTGAAGTGGGGTTCATCCCTAGGCCCTAACTATCACAAGATTATGGAGGGTCGACCTCCTGGGGTAACCTCCCCTTTTCTCTGATCCAGGTCCTTACTATGGAATATTGGATATGGACAGTTAGGTCTCTGTTGTCACATAGTCTGGATTGCACCCCCAGCTCTTGTACTTTCTAGCTTTGTGGTCTTAAATCACTTAATTTCATCTCTAAACGCCCCTTTCCTCTGCTTATTTACACGTTCCTCATTCAGAATGAGAGACCATGAAAATAAAGCTCTTAGTACCATGCCTGGTACACAATAATTGTTCCATGCTATTCCACGTTTTTCCATGCATGAATACTGTTATTTGCTATTAGTGTAGCAAAGTACGACAGTTTATCAGTCATCTAGGGATGTCTCATCCCTCCAGAATTACTCAGACTCTAAGGAGAAGGCACCAATCTCGGATGAAATTACTTTCTAACTTCCAAATAGTCCTTAGATTCTGAATGTTCAAATTTACTCAGCAACATTATATTTGGAAACTCTCTAACTCCTGACCTTCTAGTCTACACTCTTTGTATCTCTGGAGGCCTAAGTAGCCTCTTGAATTCAACTCTCAAGTACATGTTTGACTTCATAAGGACCAAGAAAGCTTTACATCAGCTTTTACCTGATTTCCCCAAAAGGACAACTTTCATATGTCCGGTGTAGGTACAGAATACTACTGGGCAGAAACACTGGCCATTCTGCATGTGGGGAGCCTAGTTGTTGTTTTTTTTAAAAATTTATTTATGCATATAAGAGCTGGGGTGTAGGCCAGAGGGGTGGTGGGGTGGGGTAAGAGGATTCCTAGAGACAGAGTGGGGAGCAGAACAGGTGGATTGACTGAAATGCACTGCTGAGGGGAGCAGTGGGCGAGGCAGGAGAGCTCTGCTGCCCGTGTGGATAGGTCCCTGGCTGGAATCCAAGGAACTGGTGCTACAGTGGCTGCTGATAGTTTCATAGTGCTGAGAATTAACCCCTGCACCACCAGGGAGGCCTGGGAGCCTAGGTTTTTTTTTTTTAAATCAAGAGTTATACAATCATAAAGATTCTCCTGAAAGTAACATGTTTTATATTGCTTAAAAATCAGATTTGGGCTTTAGAAAGAATGGATCAGTATAACTATTCTGAATTCTAATAAGAGGAGTTAACAAGGAAAGTTGGTGACGGTAGTAAGGGAAGTGTAGCGACAGGAACTCCTAGGTTTTGAAGTGGGTGAAGAGTGTCAGTAAAGAGGTTTAGAGAGAAATTTTGATGAGTGAATTTGAGTTTAGCCACTAGACATCAGCTGGAAAAACTAAGCATAAATTTATACATATATTTGTTCATAGAAAAAATTCTAGAAGATACACCAAATGTGTGTGTGTGTGTGTGTGTGTGCAGTCTTTATTTCAAATATTTGTTAAATATTATTAGCTTCTTCCTCAGGACAAGAACAAAGAGCACCCCCTGCAGAAACTTAGAACTATGTACAGAACTTTACGCAACTGAGGCAATTTCCGAAGCCTGACGGCTGAGTAGAGAATGAAGTTCTGAGTGAACTCAGCAAAGAAAAGAAAATCTGACATGGAAGGGAAGATACACCAAAATGTTAAAAGCTGTTATTTCTGAGTGACGGGATTATGGATAATTTTAATTCTCTTTGGCTTTGTGTATGTGTGTACACACACACACATACCTACCTACACACACACACACACACACACACACACACACCCATCCATACATATATTTTTAAAGGTTTTTTGTGTGTGTTTTAGTTTTTTTGCTATGATGAACATGTCTTCCTTATATATAAAGGCAGCACAGGAGAGGATCTCCAGCACTCTTGGTTGCTTGTGGCCTCATTCCCAAATTGATTACTCTTACCTACTTCCCACTTTACTTCTTGTCCATTCAAGACAAAGTTCTAACCTCACGATTCCTTTTCCCTATAAGGATTCCCTTAGTTCCTAGGCCAGACTCTGAGCACAGTGTCCTCGGCCTTGCCCTTCTAGCACAATTTGGGCTCTCCCTCTGGCCGTGGTGCTGCTGACTAACCTGACTATAGAGAAAGATGCTGGGATACCTAGAAAGATACAAACACATATATCTTCCCTCTGACCTATTATTTCATTTTGTGTAATTCTGTTGAACTTTAAGAACTTGGGAGAGAAAGTTATTGCAAAAAAACATGACATACTTGTAAATTTTATGAAAGGACAGCCTAACAAATTTAAGATTGAATTGATTATTTCTTGAGAGGCCTTTAAAATGAGCTAGGTAAAAGACTATTTTTCACTGAGGGAAGATGAAAAGAAAATGGACTGAAGTTGCAAAAAAAGGGATTATGGTTGCATCAGTGATTTTTAGACCTTTGTCTATGGAATCTATTCTTTAAATAAAAGAAACCCTGGGTGCTCAACACATAAAATAGAAAAAAGTGGGATTGTTCCAATGGATAAATGGGGATTGACAGGTCCACCTAGCTCTTTTGCCTGTCAGGACTTGCCAAAGTAATTTGAAAACCAGTGGCTTAGGCCAGGGGTCAACAAATTGGAGCTGGCTGCCTGTATTTGTATAGAACATGAACTAAGAATGTTTTTCCCAGGCCTCCCTTGTGGGGCAAGGGGTTAAGTCTCAGCTCTATGAAGCTATTGGCAGCTGCTGCAGCACTAGTTCAATCCTCAGTCAGGGAACTAATCCACATGATGCAGCAAACCTCTCCTGCCTCGCCTGCTGCTCCCCTCAGCAGTGTACTTCAACCGATCTGCCTGTTCTGCTCCCCACTCTGTCTCTGGTGAATCCTCTTACCCCTCTGGCCTACACCCCAGCTTGTATGCATAAATAAACAAATTTAAAAATAAAAAGAATTTTTTTCCATTTTCATTAATTTTTCAAACATAGGTTTTCTCACATATTTATTACTGGACCAATCTACTAGTAAAAAGCATACAAAGAGGGCCTCCCTGGTGGCGCAATGGGTTAAGTCTCAGCACTATGAAGCTATCTGCAGCCACTGCAGCACCAGTTTGATCCCCGGCCAGGGAGCTTCCCACAAGACACAGCAGAACTTTCCTGCCTCGCCCGCTGCTCCTCTCAGCAGTGTACTTCAGTAGATCCGCCTGTTTTGCACCCCACTCTGTCTCCGGTGAATCCTCTCACCACCTGCACCCCTGCTCTTGTATGTATAAAGAAATGAATCTTTAAAAAATTTTAAAAATAAAAAAAAACATACAAAGAGAAAAATAATTTCCTAAGGCTGTCCAAATAGTAGTGATGTTTTCAGCTTGATGTGATAAGATGCTCGTGATCATGATATAGCATGAATACGTGTGCCATCTCGTGTGCCATTCCTCATCCACCCAGCTGGGTTCTTCTCCAATGTCTGCTCTTGGAGTTGTACCTGAATCTATGACCAATTTCTATTCGTATCTATTGGGAAATGGGCTGATTCTGCTTTTATCTGTTAGCCAGTTATCATTTGATCCTGAAATTCTTCTGAGAAGACATAGAGAGGAACAGTCAGCTGCACACAACACAAGAGTGGAGAAAGAAGCTCCATTTTTAAGTGACTGAGAAAAATAGAATTATCTTCTGTGATGTGAAAATTTGATGAAATTAGAATGTCAGTGTACATAATAAAGTTTTATTAGAACACAGTTATACTCATTTGTTTGGGTATTGTCTATGATTGTTTTTTTTTTTTCAAAAAAGCTTTATTTATTTATGCATACAAGCTAGGGTGCAGACCAGAGGTGTGTGTGGGATTGGGGGGAGGTGAGAGTATTCCCCAGAGACAGAGTGGGGAGCAGAACAGGCAGATCAACTGAAATACATTGCTGAGGGGAGCAGTGGGCGAGGCAGGAGAGGTCTGCTGCGCCATGTCAGAAGCTCCCTGGCCAGGTATCAAACTCATGATGCAGTGACTCTGGACAGCTTCATAGTGCTGTGACTTAACCTGTTGCGCCATCAGGGAGGCCCCTATAATTGTTTTTTTGCACTACCATGTCAGAATTAAATAGTGCAGTGGAGATTATAAGGTCAGTGATGCTTAAAATATCTATAGGCTTTTGCAGAAAAAGTTTGCCATAATGGCTTAGTTGAAAGAAAAAGTTTAATGGTACTGTTTTTAACACTGGGATATGGACTCAACAAATTTATATGATTGCTCCTCTTAGAAGGCATTAAAGTTAGGTAGGCTGTGGTTGAAAAGAGGTCCTGTCTGAATGAAGAAATAACTGGTCTCAATCATTCAGGATCCCAGAAAGTTTGTCCTTTGCAACCCTGGAAAGCTGTGGTTTTACTCTTGGGTTCCAGCCAGTGGCCAGCAGATGCATACACACACACACACACACACACACACACACACACACACACACCCTCCTTGTGTTTGGAGCCTGAAATTCCTGGCAGCTAAAAAAACGGATTTCCTTCAGAAGAACACAATTGCAGTAATGCTCTGGTCGGCCAGTCACTAGATTTCACAGGGTGGGAAGACATCTGTGATTTGGGAAGAGAATGGAAAACCCAATTGTAAGAGTTGATAGAGGAAAGTTCTAAGAAAAACTACAAAACAGGGAAAACTATATCTTGAACAAGTAAAGAATGAACAGCAAAATCTTACTATCTACTTATGTTTTCTTGCAAATCATTTCAGCTCATCTAAGAACAAATCATATTATTTTTGCATTAACATGCTTACAACAGGCCTCCCTGGTGGCGCAGGGTTTAAGTCTCAGCGCCATCAAGCTATCACCACCCACTGTGGCATGAGTTCAATCCTGGCTAGGTAGTTGACCCACATGGTGCAGCAGACCTCTCCTGTCTCATCCTGTGCACCCCTCAGCAGTGTATTTCAGTAGATCTGCCTGTTCTCTCTCCACTCTGTCTCTGGTGAATCCTCTCATTCCCTGGTTCTTGTATGCATAAATAAATAAAATAAACATTAAAAAACAAAACAAAACATGCTTACAACAACAACTAGGCATAAGTTAGTCTGGATGGGCCCTCCACCGGCATTTACATTATGTTCTTCTGATTTATTATACAGTTGGAAGTTGGGGGTTATAATTTTGTTACCATAACTCTTCTGTGATTCTAGCTCTTCTGCTATAAAATGGGAATGAGACCATAATGCCTTCCAAGCCACTGTGTGATTTCTCAACCTGAAGGATAAAGACTACTAATGGAGGATTGAGGGAGGGCCATGTTGGGGAACAGATGAATCTCAATTTATGAACCTCATACACTTACCACTTTGTTCCTTATGTAGTGATCATGCTGGTGAGGCTTGGGGTGTACAGCGGTAAAACAAAAAAGCTAATAAAAAATATATACCTTCATGATGTCTGCAGGGAAAAAACAAACAGCAAATCAAATAGATGGTATTATAGGACTTAGAGAAAACATGTAGTCAGATTTGAACATGGCTTATTGGTCATTCATAAACTCTTTTTTGTGACTGTTATTTGTATTTTTACCTTTTCCTTTTTTTTTGGTAAAGATTTATTTATTTATGCAGACAAGAACTGGGATGCAGGCCAGAGGTATGGGGTTGTGAGAGGATTCACCAGAGACAGAGTGGGGAGCAGAACAGGTGGATCTACTGAAGTACACTGCCGAGGGGAAGAGCGGGTGAGGTAGGAAAGGTCTGCCATACCATGTGGGAATCTCCCTGGCCAGGGATCGAACTTGTGCTGCAGTGGCTGCTGATTGCTTCATAGCGCTGAAACTTAACCCGTTGCACCACCAGGGAGGCCCCTTTTTCCTTTTTTTTTAAGATACATTTTTTCATTTATACATAGAAGAACTACAGTGTAGGCCAGAGGTACGGGGTGGGGTGTGTGTGAGAGGATTCACCAGAGACAGAATGGAGAGCAGAACAGGTGAATTTACTGAAACACACTGCTGAGGGGAGCAGCAAGTGAACCAGGGTTGAACTCAGCCCACAGCAGTGATAGTGCTGAGAATTAAGCCCCAGGCCACTAGAGACACTGTGTGCTGTATTTTTACCTTTTTCTTTTTTTTTTTAAAGATTTATTTATTTATACATACAAGCTGGGGTACAGGCCAGAGGCGTGGGGTGGTGAGAGGGTTCACCAGAGACAGAGTCGGGAGCAGAACAGGCAGATCAGAAATACACTGCTGAGGGGAGCAGCGGGCGAGGCAGGAGAGGTCTGCCGCACCATGTGGGATTCTCCCCGGCTGGGCATTGAACTCGCACCGCGAGCCACCAACAGCTCCACAGCGCAGCGTTTAACCGCTGCGCCACCAGGGGGGCCCCTATTTTTACCTTTTTCTTAATCTCTTCAAATAATAAAGAAACTATTTTTTTTGCCACATTTTGTCTATTTTACAGTATTTTTGCCATACAATTTTTTAATGTGGTCAGTTTTATCAATTTTCTGAATTTCAGATCATATGTCATAAAAAACTTCCTCATTCCATTATTATTTTTTTTTTTTTAAAGATTTATTTATTTATACGTACAAGCTGAGGTACAGGCCAGAGGCATGGGGCGGCGGGAGGGTTCACCAGAGACAGAGTGGGGAGCAGAACAGTAAGATCAGAAATACACTGCTGAGAGGAGCAGCGGGTGAGGCAGGAGAGGTCTGCCGCACCACGTGGGATTCTCCCCGGCTGGGTGTCGAACTCTCATCGCGCGCTGCCGACAGCTCCACAGCGCAGCGCTCAATCGCTGCACCACCAGGGAGGCCCTCATTCCATTATTATAAATCTTTTTGTCTTCCTTTTAAGATAAACACTAGTTCTGAAGAGATTTTGTTCTTTTGGATTTATTTAGTTTGATTTTAGTGTTTTTCTTTTCTACTTTGACTCCAAAGATCAAAAAACAAATGACAAGCAAGAAATATTTTTGACTACATGACAAAAAAAAAAAAATGTTTGATTTGGCAATAAATTCACCTTTTAAAATCTATGTGGGCCAACATTTCATGCAACAAATCAAATATTTTTGTACCTGAATCTGGACCAGAGAAGCAGCTTACAATTTCTGGTCCATTAATTCAACAAAGTCCCTTTTCACCTTTGAAAATGTGGCTGTTAAAGACTTCCTCTAAGATAGTATATTAAAGTTACACCAGTTGCTGAAACAAGTCAAAATATCTATTAGTTTAAATCATAAAATTATTACTTTATGTTTTATCAAAAACACTCATTTGTGTTTTATTAAAGAACATTCAAATAGGGCCTCCCTGGTGGCACAACGGGTTAAATGCAGAACCGCGTAGCTGTTGATGCCCAGCCGGGGAGATTCCCACAGGGCACAGCAGACCTCTCCTGCCTCGCCCGCTGTTCCCCACAGCACTGTATTTCAGTCGATCTGCCTGTGCTGCTCCCCACTCTGTCTCTGGTGAACCCTCTCACCGCTCCACACCTCTGGCCTGCACCCCAGCTTGTATGCATAAATAAATAAGTCTTTAAAAAAGAACATTCAAATATTGGCAATTTCATGTGGGTCAAGCTAATATATCTTAAATGTGACAAGTTTTTTTCTTCATAAAATCCAGATGCTCCTGATTGGTGGGGAGCTGTCCTCCCAGTCATTGATGATTTAGTGTGTAAGGCTTCTTTTACTTTGTTGCTTCTCTATCTTAACACCTGACTTCCAAGATTGCTGTTTGCATCAAGCCAGTTCTAAGTGTGTAGCAGGGAGCTTTGGGGGTGAGGGAAGGATAGGGCATTGAAAAGTGCAGAGGGGATTTTATGAATCAGGCCTCCAAGTGATGTACATCAGAACCACTACTCTTCCACCGACTAGAATCAGTCACATGTCCACATCTAAATGCAAAGAAGACTGAGGAATCTAAGCCCAGTTGTGTGCTCAGAAATAAAAGAAAATGGGTCTGGTAAATGGCTGGCTGTGGCTGCCACAAAAAATTCTCTAATTCCTCCCAGGCATCTCCCCTAGAACACATAACTCTTTTTAAAGATTTTTTAAATTTATTTATGCATACAAGAACTGGGGTGCAGACCAGAGGTGTGGGGTAGTGAGAGGACTCACCAGAGACAGAGTGGGGAGCAGAACAGGCAGAGCTACTGGAGTACACTACTGAGGGGAGCAGTAGACGAGACAGGAGAGGTCTGCTGTGCCATGTGGGTCAGCTCTCTGGCCGGGGATCGAACTCGTGCTGCAGTGGTGGCTGATAGTTTCATAGTGCTGACACTTAACCTGTTGCACCATCAGGGGAGCCCAGAATACATAACTCTTGAGTCTTGCTGTTTGTAAGTGGAACAGATTTTGAGGAATGACATTTTTTCTTTGTTCAGTTTACAAGGAACTTTTGCATAAATTATCTCAAGTTTCCAAGAGCTCTATAAGACAAACAGGATTATTTCTCTTTTATAAATGAAGAAATTGGGGCTCAAAGAAGCATAACTTGACTTGTCTAAATATATGAACTAATATGTGGTGAAACCATTTAATAGTAACAGCAAGAACACTTTATGTAGTTGTTTTGGCTTATGCAGCACTTTCATGTGTATTACATTCTCTGACCTCTAGTGCAGGGATCTTATTCTGACAGTCAGCTTGTGCTCTTTCCATCATGCCTTCCTGGTTATTAGCATGTTGCTGGCCCAGCAGATTATAGGATATAAGTAAGTGCATTTGTTGTCTGACCAATTCAGTTGCTGAGGTCAGGCATTTACCTCTGCTAGAAATCAAGACCTTCTCTGATTCTGGGTATAGGTTAGGAAGGCAGGAGCTCTGAGGTCCTAATAGCTCACATGATGACTTCCTGTATTTCTATGGCACAGCACAACTCTGTGGAGGAGGACCAAATTGCCAAAACTCAAAAATTGTTGGAGTTCAATTTTAGAGAGGGTGTAGTGAGGTACAATGGGATGCAGCTTTACCTTAGCAGCTTTATGACCTGCTGAGGGGTACGACTTTGCTGCTATTTCTGTTTCTACTTTCTTTAATGTGTAGCATCTTGTGACTAGTAGAGGGAATTTTTTTTCCATGAAATCAAATTCTACTTTGCAACTTTTGTTTTTCTAATTTCTCATCTTTTTTTAAAAAAGATTTATTTATGTATAGAAAAACTGTGGTATAGGTCAGAGGTGTGGGGTGGTGAGAGGATTCACCAGAGCAGAGTGGGAAGCAGAACAGGTGGATCTACTGAGGTACAGTGCTGAGGAGAGCAGCGGGGGAGGTAGGAAACGTCTGCCGTATCATGTGGGAATCTCCCTGGCCGGGGATCGAACTTGTGCTGCAGTGGCTCTGGATAGCTTAATAGTACTGAGATTTAACCCCTTGCGCCACCAAGGAGGCCCTAATTTCTCATCTTCTGCCAAGATTTCTATTTGTTGCTTCCCAGGATTCCCCCCTTCAGGTAGTAAAGGACTAAATGAGAATATTACCTTCATCAGGAGAGTCTAAGATTTGAGGTTCATTTTGTGAATTCCCTGAGGGCAGCAGCCGCTGCATTTTCTGCTTGAATCCACCTGGCTTGTAGAGGGAGTTGCCACATGCTTGCTGACCAAGAATGTTGTAAAGATCTGGAAGTTTTTGGAGAAAATGAAGAATTAAATAGTATGCTGTTGCTTAAAAAAACGACTTTTAATTATAATTTTCAAGCATACAGAAAAAAAAATAAGAGGTACATCCATATACCCACCAACACAAATTTCAGCAAGACTCCATTTATCTTCAGGCTATTAAACCAATGTTCCAACACAGAATAGCTTGCACTTTTCAGAGTTGAGCACTGGCATTAGAGATATTTCTAATGATTTAAATCATTGACCAAGTTCCTTAACTTCTCTGTGCTTCTGAAGTAGGAATAGCAGCGTTTGCTAAGAGGGTTTTTAGACTAAAAGTTAATAGCGACTGACACAAGTGATCAATAAATGTTAATTATCACTTTAGACTAAATACTTTGTTTTCCAATAAATGAGAGTAGAACACAATAAAGAACCCCAGACAATATAGCACTGTGCTTAGAAATGTTCAAGTTTCTTATTATGCAAACCCAGGATGAGGATAGTCATTTTATAGTTATGGCCATTTCCTGACACCTAGTGGCACACTGTGAAGAAGGGTATTTTTCTATTCCTCTAATTCCCCCTTTGCGTTAGTAGCACATGGCTGGATGGGAGTGTATAAACTTTTTTTTTTTTAAAGATTTATTTATTTATGCATACAAGAACTGGGGCGTAGGCCAGAGGCATGGGATGGTGAGAGGATTCACCAGAGACAGAGTAGGGAGAACAGACAGATCAACTGAAGTACACTGCTGAGGAGAGCAGCAGGCGAGGCAGGAGAGGTCTGCTGTGTCATGTGGTACTCTCCTTGGCTGGGGATTGAACTCGTGTTGCAGTGACTGCGGATAGCTTCACAGGCTGAGACTTAACTCGTTGTGTCACCTGGGAAGTCCAGAGTGTGTAATCTTGAAGATAATTTCAGCTCTGTGCTGATAATCTGGAATACTCTTGTACATCTTGACTACATAATTTTAGGAGGTAGAATGGAATAACTGTCCAGTTAAAAGACACTAACATTCAAATAAATGCTTAAAAATTTTTTACTATGTGCAAAGTTGTTATGGGGGTTGGGATAGACTAGTAAGAATGAGATTTCCTGTAAAAGTTTTCTTAATACAATTGGAGTATAAACTACAATGCTTTGAAGGAAAACTAGCACTATTTTTTTTAAGACTTATTTTTATTTATTCATGCATATAAAAATGGGGGTATAAGTCAGAGGTGGGGGAAGGGGAGAAAAGAGGATTCACCAGAGACAGAGTGGGGAGCAGAACAGAAGATCTAATGAAATACACTGAGGGGAGCAGCAGGCAAGACAAGAGAGGTCTGCTGGCCATGTGGGTCAGCTCCCTGGCTGGGGCTCTAACTCATGCCGCAGAGGCTGGCCATAGCGTGATAGTGCTGATACTTAACCTCTTGTGCCACTAGGGAGGCCCCCAACTAGCACCATTTCATACTTGCATCCCTTTGACCTAAAATTCTAAAAATTTACCTATGAAATCACAAATATGTGAAGGCAAGTGTGCAGATATTCAGCAGTTTTGTTTGTAATAGCAGCCAAACAACAAAAATAGAAGCACAAAGACAGATACTAAATAAGTAGACACTTGAATATGAAAAAATGGTGAGGCGATACACTTTATAGTCTACCAAAGACTGAGCATTGCTGTGATTTGCATGTCTGCAAAAAGCCTATAAAATTATCTTTGTTTCCTTCAAAGATGCTCTTGTGTGCTTTCTGCTGTTTTTTTCTTGTATGTGTATAGAACGTTTACAGAATCACATCCTTCTAAAGCAAATCTGGCCCAAAAAAGCTAGTAATTGTACTTCTTTTACCTTCAAAGCTTGTCTTATGTGGGAAGAGCACACACCAGATTAAGTGCCCTGGTCCATGGGTCTCAAATTCCCTACAGTGAAAACAGCACAGCTGCTGTCTAAGAGTGGTATTGTGGTGTTCTTCATTTTAACTACACAGCCCTGACTCCTCGGCTATTAAATTAGCTTCTGGATAGCAAAACAATAGAAGGGAATCTTCCTAGTATAGTGGCCCAAGTATACCAATTGGTGACTTCGTCAAAAATGCATAATCTTGGGCCCTGTTCTAACCTACCAAATCAGAAGTTCACCTTTAAAAATTTCCCAGTGTCTCTAACCCCAAATTTCAACAGCCACTTTTTAAATACTTCCAATCTTCTTAAAACTTAACCCAGTATCAAAACTATAGTACTGCAGAATTAACATTTGACACTTGCTACAAGACACATTTTTGAATAAGACAAACAAAAATTGAAAATTATCTACAAAGCTGTATTTGAGAAATGGTCAAAAAGTGCTGACTTTTGGCTATCGGGTACAATCAGGGCCACAGGACAAAGGTCAATAGGAAATTGAGTTCAGAATCCAAACACCTGAGTGTATCATGTAAGGCCTAAGATTTGAGTTAATGGTGTTCTTAAAGTATTTATAAAGAATCCTAAGTGCTATTTTTAATATTGCTTTCATCTGAACAGGAAAACCTAGCTAATTCCTCCATAGGTCATACACTGAACTTTAAGTCTGTGTTAATCTAGGAGCCTGGTTAGTGATAGGTTAAGAACAAAGGTCTACAACTGGAGTGGAGATATTCAAGAAATGTAGAAACAAGTTGATTTTTTTTAAACCTTTACATTCTCTTAAATCTCAGAGAAATTCAGTTGTCTCTGAGAGTCTAACTACCCTTAGTATTAGCTACCCTAACTGTAAGGTCCACCGATCTTCACCTAAGAGCTTGCTAAAAACTGAGCTCCAACCCAAATCTACTGACTTAGGGTTGCAGTTTATCAAGCCCCCAAGTTGATTCTCACGCCTAGTCAAGTTTAAAACATTCGCTCCTAATGTGTTAAGTGGTAATCTGGGCTAGAGAATGAGCATCAAGTTTTGAAAGATGGCTTCAAAGAAGCAACAAAAGGATTTGAAGAGATCTCTTTTTGGTCAGAGAACTGTAGAAAAGTGCTCTGAGTTTGGAGGTCTGTAGAGCCCTTGATAAACACAGAGAAAACGGTGGAGAGTTACGGAAGTCTTAAACCAGAAAATATATTTACATTTTTGAAGGGGGAGGGAAGTGCAACAAAGAATCACTACTAAGTTTTCAAGCAGATTTCTTATGTAGTCATAGAAATTCTTGAATTTTGCTACTCAAAATTAGGTCTCTAATATTCACCTGAGCTTCCCATTTCAGATAGCACAAAGAACCAAAACCTATCTTTTTTTTTCTTTTTTACTTATTTATGCATACAAGCTGGGGTACAGGCCAGAGGCGTGGGGCGGTGAGAGGGCTCACCAGACAGAATGGGGAGCAGCACAGGCAGATCGACGGAAATACACTGCTGAAGGGAGCAGCGGGCGTGGCAGGAGAGGTCTGCCACGCCATGTGGGAATCTCCCTGGCTGGGCGTCAAACTCACGTCACTGCTGCCGACAGTTCCACAGCGCAGTGCCCAACCGCTGCACCACCAGGGAAGCCCCCAAAACCTAACTTTGGCTTCTTTTTTTTTAAAAGATTGATTTATTTATGCATAAAAGAGCTGGGGTGTAGACCAGAGGTGTGGAGGTGGTGAGAGGATTCACCAGAGTGGGGAGCAGAGGGCAAGGCAGGAGAGGTCTGCTACGCCATGTGGGAAGCTCCCTGGCTGGGGATAGAACTCACCCCCAGGATGGCCCTATCTTTTGGTGTTTTAAACAAGTAAGACTTTGGCACTTGAAAGTAGATAGCCTGACTCAACTAGATTTTTCCCAGACCTGGGACCACTCAAAACCAGATTACCACTCTCAAAAGCCATCGTTTCAGATATAAAGCCTTGTACCACACAGTCTGTGGTAGCTGTTTTATTTCCCAGATCAAGAATGTGCTAAGGTTACTACTGGATAATACAAAATGACAACATTCTCCTGGGAGGAAAATAACCAGCTTTATTATATAGTTTTATCTAGGAGTGGTTATGCGTACTTCATGCAGCATTTACTTCAATCAAAATAAGTAGATTTGAAATATACTTACATCTCTGAAAATTTCAAACATTTAATTTTCTACAAACCACTGTTAAAGTTGACCATACTCTCTAATTTACAAATGAGGAAACTCAAGAGAGGTTATGATTTACCCATGGTTACATGAAAAGCAAAGTATCATTAAAGTTACTATCATTCTAGCTTCTTATCCACTGAATGCTTTTACTCATTTGGGCTTTAGCAAGATGGCTATAACATACACAAGAAGCAAGACAGTAAGTTCTGTGAAACTGGTAGCTGTTGTGAGTACATGGCTGTCAACTAGGTCACTGTTCACATTAAATATTGTACTAGAAAATAAAGATTTCCCTTTGGTGTTCTGTTCTGGTTTATACCTCACTGTTGATGACACTAACTTTTCTCATCCTGTGTTCCCTTTATCCTGCCATTCTTTACATTATAAAGTCATTTTGTATTAGCTTTTTTTCCCAAGTCACTTTAGATACAAGTCAGGATCTAGATTATTTTGCTGTACCTTTCAGAATTGTGAACTAATAACTTCAGGGACACATTTCTTCTTTCTGAGGAGATACCGAAGAGTTTAGCTGATCTACTGGGTTGTCGGAGAAGTCTTGAAGTATTTCCATGCAAAAAATGTGTCAACTTTTCCAACAACCAAAACTTTTGAACACAAAACACAGCTTTAAATAGATTAAAAAAGAAATATAAGAGTTCCAAAAGGCAAAAGAAACATGAATGGGTCCTTTAATTGGTCCATCTAATCACTACCTTTGAAAAGGCTGTTTCAAATAAACAACTCACAATTCTCACTTTTCATTTATAATAACCAAAACTATAATCGTCAAATGTTAAAATATAGAAAAGGGACAAAGATTCTTTACCTAATATAAAGAGATCACAGAACTGTCTTAAAATACAAAGAAAATATTTTTATTTGTATAGCAAAGACTAAGAAATGACAACATAATAAAGTTAACATAGCTCATGCCCAGACAAAAACAGGTTTGAAAAGGTACAGATGATTAATCACTTTGCTTCATCCAACTGCCTCTCAATTACTTTAGAGAGCACCTCTGGTATATTCCTGCCTGAATTTTAAGCATGATGTGTTCAGGTGATTCAATTACGGTTTTCCCCCTTCCATTAGTCCTCAGTATCTCTCTTTTTCTTCTTCTTCTTTTTCTTCTCTGGACTCTGAAAACAACCAACAAGAAAGTTTTTTGAAAGAGTTGTAAATGTTTGGGAGGCTAATAGTAACTTTTACTTAAAAAAACAAAAAAAAAAGTAAAATAGATTTATTTCTCATGAAACAAATTTGGGGTAAAGATTAAAATCTGAAAATAAAAAATATAACTCTATGAAAGTGATCTCTAGCAAATCACATCCTCGTCCTTCCTCAGACCTATTTTGTTATAGGATTCTAGGTTTGGGGAACCACCATAATTATACTATAGATGCAACAACATCATTTTATTTTTAGCTCCTATCAGTAAAAACCATTTTTTAAAACTGCCTGCTTATTTCTGATATAAAAGACTAAAATATGGAGGGTCCCTGGTGGTATAGGGGGGGAAGTCTCAATATTATATGCTGTCACTGCTGCAGTCTGGGTTTGACCCCCTGCCAGGGCGCTAGCTCACATATGGTGAAGCAAACCTCTCCTGTCTCACACTGCTCCCCTTGGCAGTGTATTTCAGAAGATGAGCCTATTCTCCCTGGTGAATCTTCTCACCCCCCACATCTCTGGCCTAAACCCCAGTTTTCACATGCATAAATAAATAATTCTTTAAAAAAAAAAAATGGAGATTCTGCCCATGTCAATAAAGTATTAGTAATTAAAAACAAACATACAGAAATTGCTGTGCTGGTACATGGCTCTTCCTCAGAAAGTGGTTCTTCCTTAATATGTTTCTTTTTGTCCTTTTTCTTCTTCTTCTTCACAGATGTCTCCTGTTCTTCCACCACTAGCACTTCTTCTTCTTCTTCAACTGAATATAAAGACACAACAATAAACAGTGTTAGATGTCCTCTCCCACCCACTTCCCAAAAAACTTTTGAATCTGTCTTCCTCCCTGTTATTCTGACCACTATACAATGTTTATTTTATAATTTTAAAACTGGAAAGATTCTTCAGCACCTACCTAATTCATTGCCACTAACTTTATAAATGATATAAATAAAACTTAGGGTAAGTAAATTTCTCATGATCACATAGCTCTGTATAGAAATTCAGATTAAACAGGTTTATCTGATCTCCAAGTCCTATTCCCCCCCCTTTTTTGGGGGGGTGGGGGCGATAAGCAATTATATTTGAAGTGATTAAGAGTTTGTGATCTAGAATTAGGAAGTTTAAGATCAATTCAAACTGCTGTGATTTTGAGTAAGTAATTTTATTTTACTTGTGTAAAATGTTTCCTCATTTGTAACATTCAGTAACGGTCTATCTCACTGGATTGTTACTAAGGTTAAATGAGATAACATATTTAAAATATTTAGCAGAATGCATGGCACATCAGAATGAGGAATCTACAGACAGGATTGCTAAGCAATTATCTAGAAAAGGTAAGGGAGTAAATGATGCACATATTTTGAAGGTAAAATATCCAGGCAAAGAGAAAAGTAAAAGTTAAGGTAACTTTGGGGAAGGAGAGTTGGCAGGCTCAATGGCAAGGGGGCCAGAGCCACCAGAGCAGACTGAGCCAAGTAGAATCAAGAGATCAGAGTTAGTGGAGGTACCACTGTGGCACCTACATGAAGAATGACAGTGGTGGATGTAAGTGGTTAGATTTGCTATATACTTTTAAATTAGAATTAAGAGGATTTGCGGTCAGAACAGATTTGAGTTGTAAGAGTCAAGGATGAAGGCCAAAGCAACTAGAGCCATTTATAAGATGGGAAAAAATTGTGGAGCATCTGACTGCATGGCAGGGTTCCAGGAATGTTAAGTTTGAAAAATTTATTGGATATACAAATACAAATCTGGAATGCGGTTTTCCAAATGTTACTAATGGATTTCCAGACTTCCTGACAGCTCAATAAGGAAAATAGAAGCACAGGAATTAAGTGACTTGTTTGTTTTCATCATCTAGGATAGGAGCCCACAATTGCTATTAATAAATTTTTGATCACTAAACTATTTACAAACAGAAATTAAATCAATTGTTGCTTTAATGCCTGACACTACTGCTAGACTTCTGGTAGATTCTCAATACAGGTAGAGGCACTAAATGGAGATCTGCTTATCAACTTTCCACGACAGCCTAGTCCAACAGAAAGCACCTATTAAGTATTATTGCCATGATGACAGACTACCCTGCTCATGTTATTACTTTCACTTTATGTAACAGATAGAAAGATAACTACAAATACATTAACTCTACACTAAACAAATATTTCAGCAACTAATTCTGACACCACACACCTTTTCTCCTATGTTATGCTGAATCTCAAAACAGTTCACTGCTGAATCTCAAAATACTTTACTCACTAGAAACCGAAGTTTCGGTATATTTAGTTTATACATAATTCTACACCATCAAAGGAGTTCTTCATATAATCCCCCATGAAGTCTGATGAATTTAACAGTATCTTAATTATTTTTCTAGAGAATAGGATGGCTTTAATGTAACATTAGCTTTCAATATAGTGACTTCAAAGTGAAGTTCAATGGCATGTACTTTAAGACTGTGCTAAATAAGTCTACTGATGAAATGAAAACTAACCTTTAATTTTAACCTTGGCTTTTTTGGCCTTCTTTTCAATAACTTCATCCTCTTTATCTACCTGTTCTAACTTTCGTTTTTTAGAACAGGTTGGCAATGTAGAGTCAGCAGAAGGATCATAAGTTTTCACTTCACTGAAAAAAACAAAGCATTTTAGAAAATCTCTGTAAATATCTGTAATTGAAATAATTCTAAAAAGATTTAAAGTAGATGACACTAGAAAATCCATCAGCACACAATGCTGTTTCATTTAGTGAATTTGAGCCAGTTTATCAATACTAATAACAGTTTTAAAAAGGTAGCGACATCACTGTTTTCCAAAATTGGTCAAGCACACTTCAAGAGAACAGGTGAGGTAAAAGATTTGTGATTTAGTAATCATGTAATGACTATATTCAACGGGTAAAGGAAAATATTGTACTTGCACAGGGATAGTAAAAGAGAAAATTTCCTCATACCAAATGACTATAAAGGATTACAAGAGTCTTACGTAGAATTTATGGGTTAACAACCTGATAAATACCATCAAACTGTTTCCCAGAAAAGCTGTACTATGTATTACTTCTACCTGTACAACGTCACTAGTATTGAGCATGGTCTCAAATAGTAACCAAAACACCTTTGCCCATACAGTTGTAGCTGTTTACATGGTTGTCTGAATACTTTATTATGCCTCTTAGTCAGTCTTAAGACTTGTCTTTTACTGTTTTTCTTCCTCCCCCCATTAAGTTTTAGTGTAGGGTCTAAATTAACTCTGAATAAACTTTCTTTTTTATAAATGGCATACTACATAGGGACTCTGAATGACATGTATTCGCGATAACTATCTGGAAAAAATGTTAAATATCCAGGGGGTAAATGGGCCTCCACTGGTGGCACAGGGGTTAAAGTCAGTGCTATCAACTATCACCAGCCACTTCGGCATGAGTTTGACTCCCGGCCAGGAACTAACCCATGTGGCGCAGCAGACCTCTCCTGTCTTGCAGTGTATTTCAGTAGGTCTGCCTGTCCTACTCCACACACTGTCTCTGGTAAACCCTCTCACTGACCCCCCTGAACCTCTGGCCTACAACCCAGTTCTTGTAAGCATAAATAAAAATAAATCTTTAAAAAAAAAAACATATAATCAAAAATGATGCAAATAAGGAAAACTAAATGGCAAGAAAAAAATTAAGATGTTTAAGTTTACAATTAAAAAAATGTTGTAAACAGGGGTCTCCATAGTGGCATAGGTTTAAGTCTCAGCACTATCACCTCTAAGACCTGAGTTGGAACCCAGGCCAGGGAGCCGATCCATGTATGGCACAGACCTCTCCCGTCTCACCCACTATTCCCCTTAGCAGTGTTATCTCAATAGAAATACACTATTCTGCTCTCAACCTTGTCTCTGGTGAATTCTCTCATCCCCTGCACCTCTGGCTTATACCCCAGTTTTCCTATGAATAAATCAATCTTTTAAAAAATGCCATAAACGGCCTCTGTAGTGGCACAAAGGGTTAAATCTCAGCATATGAAGCTATCAGCAGCCACTGTAGCACAAGTTCGATCCCCAGCCAGGGAGATTCCCACATCCCCCTGCCTCTCCCGCTGCTCCCCTCAGCAGTGTATTTCAGTAGATCTGCCTGTTCTGCTCCCCACTCTGTCTCTGGTGAATCCTCTCACCACCCCACACCTCTGGCCTACACCCTGCTCTTAGATGCATAAATAAATCTTTAAAATAAAAATGCCGTAAACAAAATTAAAGTAAGAAAAATTGTTCATCTATCCTCCCATAAATGTACTCACCTTTTATGTTCATATTTTTCTGCTTTTGCTAATGCCTTTCCTGTTCCACTTATTTTCCTTATCTAAGAAAAGAAAAATTAATAATTTCCAAGGAATCATCTCTTTCTAATACAGGGTAGTATACCACTGAAGCAGGAAGCAGTGCTATCTGGTTTTCCTTTTGTTACTTTCTTTAGCATATCCTAATGGCAATGCTGCTGAACACATAATTTCTGGTAAATATAAAGAAAACTTAACAGTAGCTATAAAAAGAATATATTGGGCAAAAATACATCATGAAATAAATCTGTTTAGAAGGTGAAATGACTTAAGCACAGTAACTGCTCAGTTTATTAACTTTTCACAAATAGTAATCTGCCACAGGCAAGATGTGCTTCTTACCCCTCTATCTTCCAAGGTCCTCAACCTGGCCTCTAATTTGGCTCTGTTCTCAACTCCCATAGCAGAGCTGGAATCTTCACCAAAAGCATCGTACCGGATAGCCAAAACAGTTTTGGCTGCCAGCATTCGCGAAATCTAACAGAAAAAATTAGAGGCATTCAAATTACATTCCTTAAGTTATTACAAAAAAATACACTCAAAATTGTATTCATGAGAAAACTGAAGAAAATCATCACTCTACCATTCATTCCAGGATTTTCTCAAATTAGGAATTATCAAAGTACTATCAATCATACAACTTAAGCCACCTAGCTTATACTGGAATCTCTGCCACAATATAATGGTTACTGATTAATCAGAACCACCATCATTGCGGTAGTGCCTCAAACTGCATTTCCAATATCTCCTTTAGTTTGCATTTAGTGACATTAGTTCTATACCATTTGGTCATCCAGAAAAAGTAACCTTTTCTCCAAGGTCTTTCAAACACTAAAGACTCCATTCCAAGCTAATTAACATTTTACTGAAACCATTTTTTTCTCCTATCATTCTATGCTGAATTTTATATAATTTCAGTTTCTATTGAACTGTATGTCCTACAAAAAAGCCTCAAGGTAATCTGTCTATTCCTGTTTACTCATCTATAGTAAAATAGAAATCTCTACATGTTCTAGGGCTAAAACAGAAATATCTACATCCTCTAATGTATCCTTTAAAAGATCCATTAAAGTTCTATCAGTCATGTTATAGCTTGAACTACGGTTTTTATCATTCATAAACACTGATGTTAAATTTGTTCCCTGCCACACAAAAAACCTTTTTTTTGTGCCAATCATTTCACTACTCATCTACAGTTGAATCTTGGAAAAATACTAACACAGTATAAGAAAATGGCAATAATAGGACTTAACTTTTAATCTTTCCTTTCAGTGTACAAAAGTGCTTTTTACTTAAAGAATTCACACATCTCTTATGAGAAAGAAACAAAGGAAAGATTTAGTGCATAGTACAGGATATGGGTTATTGAAGGAAAAAAGGCCTACCACAGAAAAACTGCAACTCACCTTTCCTTTGTGTTTGGGACTTGTCTGGCCTACAAGCGACGCATGATAAATAAGACCATACTTAGGGGTATCTCGTCTAGACTTGAGGGCTCTGAAGAGTGCCTTTTCCGCTCCAAGGATTTGAACTGTAGAAGCTGCATGTTTGGCCAAATTTAAAAGTGAACCTTAAAAAAAAAAAAAAAAGATTAAAATAAATGTACATACAAGTGTTTAAAAATTCCATGTATTAAACATAAAATAAATAAGAATTATAGCCACCATAATAAATTTTAAAAATTTTGAAATACAGGATTCAATAGTTTGGAATCCCCTAAAAACCCTGTTGCCTCAGGATTCACTAATTGTTCACTTGGCATCATCACAAGCAAAGGTTTGTGGTATCTATGGCAAATTAAAAAGCTTATTAATGCAATTTTACTAATTTGAGAGATGGTATTATTTTCTCTACACTCCATCTAGCATACCATGGGAAAGATACCTCAAATATTCTATTACATTAGATGTGGAAAAAAATACACAGATAAATAAAACTTATTTAGGAAACGTTGGTAGAAGTATGTGATACATTTCTCACACTGTATTTGTCCCTACTGTTAAAGCTATGAATGAGGAGAAATGCCAAAAAGTACACTAATCAGGGAGATGATTTCACCAAGGTGGTGCTAGAGGTTTTCTCTTTTGCTATGCAGAATTTCTAGAGTGTGTGCCATGGCTTGGAGTGATAATGAAGCATCCCTTGGATATTACAAACTAACACAGACTACACGAGAGGACATATGGAGATTTTATGCTTCACTGAATAGGAGGTGGATGGAGAGACACGTCTTAAGGCTGTAGTATGGGATAGCACAGATGGCATGGCTGCCCAGTCAAACAAGTGCACTGAGGAAGGGCAACTGCACATGGTGTGGAGGGACACACCTTTAAATAGCAGGGAGTAGGGCCTCCCTGGTGGTGCAGCGGTTAAGCGCCGCGCTGTGGAGCTGTCAGCAGTGGCAATGCAAGTTTGACGCCCGGCCGGGGAGATTCCCACATGGCGCAGCAGACCTCTCCTGCCTCACCCGCTGCGCCCCTCAGCAGTGTATTTCCGTCACTCTGCCTGTTCTACTCCCCACTCTGTGAACCCTCTCGCCGCCCCACACCTCTGGCCTGTGCCCCAGCTTGTATGTATAAATGAATAAATCTTTAAAAAAAAAAAAAAAGGCAGGGAGTAGGAGGAGCTTCACACAGGCTGGTCCTTGGTAAGGAAAAGAATAGAGAGGATGCTATAGATTATACTACTTCCTCCCCCTTCCCCTGAGACTAGTGACCTCCTGAAGCACAATGAAAGAATGCCCAGTATCAGACCTTAAGTCCCAGAGAGGGCAATCAGTGTACAATAAAACCTGAGGCAGCTCTTAACCCTCACACTACTGACTCAGAAATCGCAAAACCAGCTTTAATACTTACACAAGCCAACATAGACCAAAAATTAAATTAAACCATATTGCTACCATACATTCTTTTATTAGAGAGCACAATGAGGGCCTCCCTGGTGGCACAGCGGTTGAGCGCTGTGCTGTGGAGCTGTCGGCAGCGCGCGATGCAAGTTCACCGCCCGGCCGGGGAGAATCCCACATGGTGCAGCAGACCTCTCCTGCCTCGCCCGCTGCTCCCCTCAGCAGTGTATTTCTGATCTGCCTGTTCTGCTCCCCGCTCTGTCTCTGGTGAACCCTCTCGCCGCCCCACGCCTCTGGCCTATACCCCAGCTTGTATAAATAAATAAATCTTAAAAAAAAAAAAAAGAAAGCACAATGAAATCTTAATTGACTTTATACTCCCACATTCATCTGATTATTCTAATTAACTGTAACAAAATTCTGAAAATGGACCAAAGTGTCTCAGAAGAGGTAGTGACTAAAGATGCCTTCATTATCCAAAAGGAAATCAGGCATACAAATAAAAATCATCATTGATCACTCACAGTCCATAGTCCCCACCATACACCATCTACTTCTATTTGTTATCTAAAAATTTAGTAACAGTAGTTTAAAGGTATTTAAAAGTCCTAGCTAAAAATGCAAAATACCTGTTTTATAAATTACATTAAAATGATCACCTGCATGAGCAATAAGCCGTGCTCCAACTAATTCACCAACCATGACTGTAACGTTGGGTGCAATGGCCATCATTCGATTTTGTAGATATTCATAGAGCTGGGTTCTATATTCTGAGATTTCAATCACCTAGTGTAGGGAGGAAAAAAAATGAATAAATCATCAATGTCTTAAGAATAAACATAGTATAAAATTCACATGTCTAAACATCAGAGTCCTAAATTATAAAGCAGCTGTTGTACAATTCTGGGAAAATTAAGCACTACAGATGTATAAAATTTATTAGATAATGTAAATAACTTAATACTGTCTCAAAATGTTAAATCATTACTTTAAAAAAAGCAGCAAACAAAAAAAAAACCCCCACTCCAAGAGCCAGACACTTGTGTCACCCTTTCTGATTATAGACTCTCTTCAAGAAAAATCACACTACAAGCTATAGACATAAAAGTTAGAATTAAGTAACGAAGCTGTATTTCTTAGCCTTTTAAGTGAATTTTCAATTTATTATTCAGACAATGCTAACAACACAAATAGACAGTATGCCTTTTCAACTTCACTGTAGTATGAAATCCCTCTAAGCATATTCACAACAATGGCATCAGATGAGGTAGTGACTGAACACCGTCATATTTACTTATCAGGTGAACAATAAGTTTAAAAATCATCATTGCCATCAGAAAATTACTACAGATACCACTAGAAATACTTTTTCTATGTATACAATTTACCTGAGTGCACAAATGCAGAATGTTGCAAATATCTTCTTCTGAAACTTCTGTTCCCATAGATATCTCTGCAGCTGCTTTCACTTCTGCTTCAACTTCTTCTGGCAGTAATTCAGAAAGTGTGGCGGAGGCATAATTCTTCCTATCGCCTATGGAATGTTTGCAGATGAGGGAGAATCACTCTTCAACAAATTATATATAATATCCACCAAATAGTCAAAAGAAAAAGTAGAGATAAGCCAATGAAAAGGTGCCTAAACAAAACAAAAAGCGAGTAAGTTTGACCTAGCATTTTCCTTATACAAAGGCTTGATTTTAGAGATCAAAATCTCTCCCCAACACTTCTCTTCAAAAATTGTATCATAGGTAACCAGAATAAAAACGAAATAGCTTATGAAATAGAACTAAACATGATAGACAATTTGTAGTTAAGGATATGCTGAAGTTGGGGCCTCCCGGGTGGCGTGCAGGGTTGAGCACAGCACTGAGAAGCTATCGGTGGTCACTGCAGTGCGAGTTTAATGCCTGACTGGGGAGATTCCCACATGGTGCAGCAGATCTCTCCTGCCTCGCCCACTGCTCCCCACAGCACTGTTCCCCACAGCACTATATTTTGGTCGATCTGCCTGTTCTGCTCCCGCTCTGTCTCTGGTGAAACCTCTCACCACCCCAAGCCTCTGGGCTAAACCCCAGCTTGTGAGAATAGATAAATCTTAAAAAAAAATAAATAAATAAATAAAAAAAAATAAAAAAAGGATATGCTGAAGTTAGGGCCAGAAATTTTTGGGACGGTAATATAAGGAAAATACTTCGTATTTATTAGCAATCCTCCAATTCCTCAACAAATAATAGTATTGTACTATTAGTGCAGAATATAACACTAACAGTATAACTTATAAGCATATTTCAAGAGATTTCCACAAGTCTACATTTGCCCCTACTAATGGCAAACTCATTGTAAGACACAGTCAATATAAGAGGCCATTTTAAAAAAATATTTATTTATTTAGTGTAGGCCAGAGGTGTGAGAGGTGAGAGGGTTCACTGGAGACAGAGTGGGGAGCAGAACAGGTGGACCCACTGCAATACACTGCTGAGGGGAGAGGCGAGCAAGACGGGAGAGGTCTGCTGTGCATATGTGGGTCATTCCCTGGCTGGGGATCAACCCCAGGCCACAGTGGTTGGTGACAGCGCTGAGACTTAACCCCTATACCACTAGGGAGGCCCCATAAAGAGCCATTTTTTAAAAAACAAATCACAATGTTCTCTGTTATACGGACCATCAAAATTCAAGTTTAAGTCATTAACTGAAATTTGACAGATATTAATGTGACTACAATCCCAAACCATGTAAATCACCAAAAACTGGGAGGTTCTTAAGGAAAAAAAAAAAACACATTACGACTCATCTTTTAATTATATATATATATATATATAATGTTCAGTGCTTTAAGCAACAAGATTACTCACCAACTTTCTGTAAACACTTGCAGTATGTCAAATTATCTGAAATAATTTTTCCTAATTCAGGGAAATGCCATCCATACCATTCTCTACACCTCATAATGTAGTTGTTTAGTTCTTTATCCAAGTCATCCAATAAGGCTACAGTAGATTGAGGAAGGAAAAAACAACAAGACAAACTTAAAGGGGTCTTTTAACAAATACAGTATTTTAAAATAAACACGAAGTTTACCGTTTTAACAAATTTCAAGTATAATTTTCAGTGGCATCAAGTTGATAATGTTCCAAATTGATAATGTTTCAAAACTCAACATCTACTAATTAAATACTAACTCCATTAACTAATAACTTCCTATATCTGACTGCCCCAAAGTTCCTGGCAACCTCCTCTATTTTCTTTCTCTATGAATTGCCTATTCTAGGTACTGCCTAAGTGTAATGACAAATATTTGTTTCTATGGGTCTGGATTATTTCACTTAGCATGTTTTCAAAATTCACTTGTGTCGAAGCATCCCTCAGAAGAACTTCCTTCTTAAGAACGATTAATATTCCATTTTATGTATATAATACATTTCGTTTATCCATTCATTTGTTTGTTCTATTTTGGTTTTTTCTACCTTTTGGCTATTCTAATGCTATGAATACAGGTGTATAAATACCTGTTTGAATATTTGCTTTCAATTCTTTTGGGTATATATTTAGAAATGCAATTACGGTGTAAAAGGAATTTTAAAAGTGGAAATTTTTTAAGACTTTGACAAACACGTCTAGAAATGATTTAATGACATGAAAGAATGACTTATTATAAAATCAAATGAAAAAAGCAAAACAACACAATACAGTTCCCTCTACGGTTATCATTTTAATGGAAAGACAAATGAAATGAGTTTATATTAATAGTGTAATTCACAGTATCTCCAACTAGTTAAATTATGGATAGTTTTTCCTTTTCCTGTTTACTTACTAATTTATTTACTAAATTTAGAAAATTCTAGATTTCTTCCACAACAGATGAAACTGTAAAACATAGCTTCAATAGTAGGAAAAAACATGAGGAGCACACAAAAGTTTCAAGTACTATACTTACAGATTGCCTGAACAATCATTGTGTCCACCTTATCGGCACTAAATTTCAATCTATAGCGGGACAAACTGTGGAGAAAAATATCAAATGACTAAGATAGCATATCTAGGGAAAGTATTTAATTAACATCTTCAAAAACCCTTACTTTTACCAAAATTCCTCTCCTTGGAACTACACTATTTTTTTTTTTACATAGGAAAATCATTTGAATAGGAATACAATATGAAAGAAAAGGAAGGACAGCTTTAAAAGGAAGACAATATATCTGTCCTGCTATACTCAAGAACTTCTGGAATAGGAATTAATTTATGAATGACAAACAGGATGATGCAAGTCTTACTGGTTCACATATGATTCTGGCAGCATATTAATGCTTTTTACCAGTAGTTAAGAAAAAGTATAATACTCTAATACCTAAAAACAGAAAGCCATGAAGAAACAATATTATATACTAAAGCACAATTTTTTTTAAGATTTGTTGTTAATTATTTATGCATGTAACTGGGTGTAGGCCAGAGGTGCGGGGGTGAGAGGATTCACCTGAGACAGAGTGGGGAGCAGAACAGGTAGATCTACTGAAATACACTGCTGAGGGGCGCAGCAGGTGAGAAAGGAGAGGTCAGCTGTGCTATGTGGGTTAGCTCCCTGGCTGGGGATCGAACTCATGCCACAATGGAGGAGATAGCTTGTTCGCGCCACCAGAGAGGCCCTATTAATCTTGACACTATTGACAAGTGGCCCTGATAATTCTACATTGTGGGAAGTTCTTCTGTGTACTATAGGATGTTTAGAAATATCCTTGGCCTTTACTCTTTAGGTTAGTAGCAGACCTCCAATCTCAACTGTAACAACCAAAATGTCTCCAGACACCATCAAATGTCCTCCAATACTTGGCATTTGATTTCTCTTGATTGAGAACTACTGTACACAGTACTAATAAGTCACAACATTAAATTTTGATTCAATTTGTTTTTCTTTACTATAGTACTTAATATAAATTTAATGTTTTTTTTTTTTTAAAAAAAAACTATATTAATAACTTTTAGCGTTACCGGTTTTGGTAGTGCTTTGGTCACCAAGTTACACAGGTTTTGAGTGGTCTACACATAATCCTATTTTCTCTCTACAAATCTTGTTATGTTAGTGCAATTTACCCAAATGCCAAGTAGAGTACAGCAGAAATGCCTACGCTTTGTTTTTAAAGATTTTTACTTATTTTGTGTAGAAGAACTGTGGTGTAGGCTAGAGATGCAAGGGATAAGAGGATTTACCAGAGACAAAGTGAGGAGCAGAACAGGCGGATCCACTGATACATACTGCTAAGGGAGCAGCGGGTGAGACAGGAGAGGTCTGCTGCGCCGTGTGGGCTAGCTACATGACCCGGGATCCAACTCAGGCCAATGGGCTGTGGCAGTGGTAGCACTGTGACTTAACACTTAGGCCAGCAGAGGCCCAGAAAATGCTAAGGGAGTTCTAAGTTAAGCATGACATGCTTTTCCTCACCTTTTTATAAAACTCAATAAAAAATTACAGTAAAGGGGCCTCTCTAGTGGCCAGCAGCCTATGTCTCAGCCTATGAAGCTATCCGCAGCCACTGTGGCAAGAGTTCGATCACCAGCCAGGGAGCTTCCCATATGGTGCAGCCGACCTCTCCTGCCTCACCCACTGCTCCCCTCAGCAGTGTACTTCAGCAGATCAACCTGTTCTGCTCCCCACCCTGTCTCTGGTGAATCTTCTCACCATCCCGCACCTCTGACCTATACTCCAGTTCTTATATTTGTAAGTCCTTAAAAACAAAACAAAACAAAAAACCTACAGTAAAATAAGCAATAGACACACACACTAAAAACAGACCATAGCAAATGAGAAAATTTGAGGACATAGTATCATAAAACAAAATGATTTAGCAAAGATAAAGAAAAAAAAAGAAGAAAATCTCAAGAACGATGGGATCTAACACCAGTGTAGAGTATGTTTATGATGTGTTTTTAGAGTTCAGGCAATGCAGGCATACTGCCTGGATTAAAAATTCTGGCTTCATGAGTTACCAGATGTACTGACTTTGGGTATCAGTTTCCTCATCTGTAAATATTTGTAACATACTTAGAAAAGTGCTATATAATTACTTGTTAAATTTAAGTGTGACTTTATTGTCCAGTAAATCTCACCTATGTGCCAATCCAAGACACATTGCTGCCATTTCTCGTGGTTCTACTCCAGGTATTAATCCATCCATCTGTGAACGGATTCCTCTCATAAGTTCATTGACAACAGGACTGTGGATACAACTGAGATTCAGCTTTTCCTATAAGAACAAGAATATGTGTTTTAAACAAACAGAAGTTCTACTGAAATCAATTAAATACTTTAAAAAGCTTTGGCAAAGATACAATTTCTCAATTTCTTTTTTTTTATTTATATAATATATATTTTTATTGTTATTTATGTCTTTCACATTTTGCATTCCCCTTGGGTCAATTTCTCAATTTCATAAAGAGTAGTTTCTAGGGCCTCCCTGGTGGTTCAACAGGTTAAGCGCAGCACGATGAAGCTGTCCAGGGCGACTGCAGCATGAGGTTGATGCCTGGCCAAGGAGATTCCCACATGGCGCAGCAGAACTCTCCTTTCTTGCCGGCTGCTCCCCTCAGCAGTGTACTTCAGTCGATCTGCCTGTTCTGCTCCCCACTCTGTCTCTGGTGAATCTCTCACTACCCCACACCTCTAGCCTACATCCCAGATTGTATGCATAAATTAAAAAAAAAAGAGCAGTTTCTAGTGTGTTTGTGGGAAGAACACTTGAATATACTATAGGTGTAAGTCAAGACTTGCATCAGTACATTTCCTGGAAGGAGGCATATCTATGAATCAAATGTCTAAAAAGCTTAATACAATTTAACCTAGCAGTTTTGGCCTAGTTTGTTGGTGTGAGAGCTTTTATTCAGTTCTTTTTAAAAATTAAGATGATATACAGGATATTTTACTCCACAGTACTTATACAGAAGGGAAATGAGTAAAAAGCAATATTCTGAGCCTAAGGCCTTTTTCGTACACGAGTTAACTGTTAGCACTCCCAAATACATACATGTTAACATCCATGTTACACACATACACAAATCTTTAAAAATAACACACAAGTTTTCACATACCCTAAACAGGATAAATTTTGTTCTGCACATATTCATTTTTGTTAACTCTTTCATGTATGTCAACAGTTCTAGTTCATCAACTATAAATGACAGGCAAGCAAAACTGAATATATAGCATCATGATTCAGAACAAAATATTTAGTATTCATACAAGTGACACTCACTCAGTATAAATTCTTAAAATAGAAAAAAAAATCCGTATCTATAACCCCACCATTCAGCAATCTGCCATTTACATGCTTGTTTATTACACTGAAATCTAGTGTTTTCATTTCATTTTTTAAAAAGATTTATTTATTTATGCATACAAGAGTTGAGGTGTAGGCCAGAGGTGTGGGGGCGGGGGTGTGTGAGAGGATTCACCAGAGACAGAATGGAGAGCAGGACAGGTGAAGTAACCGAAAGACACTGGTGAGCGGAGCAGAGGGCGAGACAGGAGAGGTCTGCTGTTCCATGTGGGTCAGGTCCCTGGCTGGGGATCCAACTCGTGCTGCAGTGGCTGCCACAGCTTCATAGTGCTGAGCCTTAACCCACTGCGCCACTAGGGAGACCCTGAAATCTAATTATTTTTAATCACAAAAACACAGAGTAAGATTTCTAAGTACTTCAAAGGATGAAATCAGAGACAAACACCATCATACAAAATTTCGTATCTCACGTTTTACAGTGAAAAATGTCCCACTTAAATGACCTATTTAGGGGTGTTCCCTGGTGGCGCAAGGGGTTAAGTCTCCGCACTATGAAGCTATCAGCAGCCACTAGAGCACAAGTTGATCCCGGTCAGGGAGCTAACCCACATGGCACAGCAAACCTCTCCTGTCTCGCTTGCTGCTCCTCTCAGCAGTTGGGCTCCCCACTCTGTTTCTGGTGAATTCTCTCACACACACCCCCACCAATACCTCTGGTCTACACCCCAGCTCTTGTATGCATAAATAAATAAATCTTAAAAAACAAAAAATATTTAAAAAAAGAGAAATGATCTACTTAATCTTATTCATGATCCCGGTTTTAAAAAACTTTCAAATCTCCTTAGCATCTTGCCACCTAAAAAGACTTTATTTCAAGGATCAGAGGTATGTTCAAGAACACAAAAACTAAACATGGTTGAACTACTACTGCAATGACTGATGATCAAACCAGGACAAACTGCTTTCAAACTGCTCTGCTTTTCATACTTGCATGCCAACTCTCAGTCTTTCTTTCCAATTCCACCTTATTTTTAATCTTTACCTCCTACTAAATTTTCTAATAATTAGACCTTAAAAAAATTTTAAATGCCACAACCCCACTTACATTAGAATAAAAAACAATGTGGCTAAACAGAAATGTGCTATGACATGCATAAAAAGCATTAACAAAAGACGAAGTCTGGGGAGTAGGATTAAAGTTAATTTTTAGCATTTTTTGATTTAGATTTTCTACAACAAGCAGTCAAGTTATTATATATGCTTAGTCTTGGAAACCAATCATTATGCAACCTAGGAAAAAAAGACTAAGAATGAAAACTTATGTCAAACATTACAACTCATTGAAAACTTATGTCAAACAATTCATTACAACTCATTGCCAGACTCTGCAGTCACGATGCCCTTTGATAAGCATCATTCAGGAGGCAAGAAAGAAAATCTTAGTTTTACCTTTATGACTCCTCCTAGCTTAGCATCAGCTACAGCCAGAGGTTCATGGGCTTCTTTTACTATTTTCTTCAGAACTTTTTTCAGTTGCTTATTGATTTTGCCCTCCATCAGAGCTGTGAATGCTTTTCAGGAAAAAGAAAAACAAGTTAACTGTTACATTTTTAAGAATTTAAGATCTTATTTAAACTAAAAAAAGTAAAACACTTCCTTTCAAAGTGGCTAAATTTAACATTACCTCTAAAGTGAAAATGGTTTATAAGTTACATATTTCACAATCACATTTGATATTCCCACCCTCATCTTTGCTTTAGAACCAGGAGGTAAACCAGAATCAGCTATCATTTCTCTATGTGATATGAATCTTCTCTTGAATTCAGAGCTAGAGTCACAAAGCATTAGTAATACTCTATTTGGGAATGACAAAATAGATTCACTTTCACGTATCATTACTATCAGGCATTCCTGATGGTGTGGATTGTGAAATATTCTAAAATCCTGTCAAGACTGGTTAAAATGTAAGCTTCATTTTGAAGGTCTGCCTCAAAATAAACATATCTGAATACAGACCTTCGTTTTTCCTAATTCCTGATCTAGATCTGTCACAAGTTTTCTGCTTATAAAACTGCAGTGATGGAGAACTTACTGTTGAAAGCAGGTTATTTAATTTTGGGCAAAGTGCTTTAATTTTTGGCAATTTCTATATCTGCTACTTTATAATTCTCACCTTTCCTCACTTAGATACCTGGATCCACCTGGACTAACGGATTTTATAGCTGAATGTAAACTAAGCCTGACAATGAAATATATCACAATTTCTAAGATCAGATAGCGTGGGCTTAATAAACCAGGTACCAACTGTTCTTCCTTCCAGACCATATCCCCATGCATATGAATTATAAGCTTATTTCACCCATTTTCTGGGAAGATGAAAGGTGAAGGCAAAAGCCATCTCACTACCACACAGCTCTTACAGCGGTCTCCTGCACTGTAAGTTAGGATTCAAGATACATTTGTTGGGTTTTAGCCTTTTACATTTTGTACATTGATTTTTTATAATAAATATGCCTTTCTAATAAAAGTTGGGTTCTAATAAGTTTCCAATCTTTTATATTCCTAAAAATAAAGAATTTCTGGGCCCCCCGTGGCGCAAGAGGTTAAGTTTCAGTACTCTGAAGCTATCTGCAGCCAACGCAGCACAAGTCTGCGGAGCTAATCTACATGGTGCAGCAGACCAACTGTCTCGCCTGCTGCTCCCCTCAGCAGATCCACTTGTTCTTCTTTTTCTTATTTATTTATTTATTTATGCATGCATACATGCATGCATACAAGAACTGAGGTGTAGGCCAGAGGTATGGAGCTGATCACTGAATCAGGAATGTTCAGAAATAATTCAAAGGCCTCCGTGGTGGTGCAAGGGGTTAAGTCTCAGCTATCTGCAGCTACTGCAGCAGCCTGGCCAGGGGGCTTTCCACATGGCAAAGCAGACCTCTCCTGTCTCACCTGTTGTTCCCCTCAGCAGTGTATTTCAGTAGATCTGCCTGTTCTGCTCCCCACTCTGTCTCTGATGAATCCTCTCACCACCCCGTATCTCTGGCCCACACCCCCCAGCACTTGTGTATGAAAATAAATGAATCTTAAAAAAAAAAAAATCCCAAAAGATAAAGAGGGTATATACAAAAAGGAATTCAAAAGAGGCTACTTGTGACTGAGGCTGTAACATCTTACAGACAACCTCAGGAGGACTTGTTCAAATCAGTCTGTTAATGCACCCCAGAGGTGAATATACGTAACAATTTTGCTATGCATTTTATCAAAACTCTATCATACTTAAAGTTTTCTTATTTTTTAAAAGATTTATTTATGCATATAAGCTGGGGTACAGACCAGAGGCGTGGGGCGGTGAGAGGGTTCACCAGAAACAGAGTGGGGAGCAGAATAGGCAGATGGACAGAAATACACTGCCGAGGGGAGCAGCAGGCGAGGCAGGAGAGGTCTGCTGCGCCATGTGGGAATCCCCTGCCGGGCATCGAACTCATGTCGCTGCTGCCAACAGCTCCACAGCTCAGCGCCTAACTGCTGCGTCACCAGGGAGGACCCTCTACTGTACTTAAAGTTATGTGAACAAAGCTATCTAAAAAAAAAAATTCTCCAAGCAAATATCACCATAGTTACACTTTATAGTTTATGATGCTATTATTAGTTGTTGAAGCAGTCCTAGAACTATTTTTAAAAATTGGCAAATTGTTGGGTCCTCCCCTTTAGCTTACCCCATGCCAAGTTTGGGGTTGTCCATTAATATCCTAGCACATTTAGTTATATTTCTCATTTTCAAAAGATCTCCTGTGGCTGATAACCAAAATTATTTAAGTCCGTCAAATTCTCACCTAACTCTTAGTCTTATTCTTTATGGTCCTTTATTTTCAAATCATACTGCCAATTAGCTATGACACAGAATGTAAGCAAAAAACCTTATTAGGGTTTTATCAGATCTTGTTTTCCCTAATATTAAAAAAAGAAAACAGGGCCTCCCTGGTGGCACAATGGGTTAAGTCTCAGCTGATGAAGCTATCCGCAGCCACTGCACCATGAGTTCGAACCCAGTCAGGGAGATTCCCATACGACAAAACTGACCTCTCCTGTCTCGCCTACTGCTCCCCTCAGCAGTGCACTTCAGTCGATCTGCCTGTTCTGCTCCCCACTGTCTCTGGTGAATCCTCTCACAGCCCCCACATCTCTGGCCTACACCCCAGCTCTTCTGTGCATAAATAAATAAATCTTTAAAAAAAAATGCCCCTTTTAGATAAGCACTCTAGTTTTCATATTAAACACACTCTTAATTTTTCTTAAACTTTTAATAACATAGTGTTTTTGCAAACTAAAACTATATATTCTTGGAGAGCTGCTTTATTATTCTTTCAACTGCTACTCTCAACTTTACTCTTGGGTTATAATTATCAGAGTTGTGGACTTGACATTACCTTGGTCCCTTGTAGAACAGCTTTTACTGAATTGTGCTTCAGCACTATGCTGTTGGTTTCCACAGGGAGATCAACTTAACCACTTCTCACCTCTCATCACATGGGGGAAAAAACCAGCCCTATGGTAAAAAAAGCTAACTCAATGTTGTCTCAGTGGTAGTGACGAATTTGCGTTAAGATCACTTAAATTCAGTTCCAAAAAGAATGCATCATTGACAACATTGAATAAAGTTAACTCAGGTAACTGAAGCAAATAATCTTTAAGTAAAGTAACAAATGGCCAAGATTAACAATATAATAATACAAAAGACAAAAGCTAGTCTTTGACTTTACCTGCTAATGCTTCTGCTGTATCCTGAAATTTCTCAAAATGTTTTAGTTTTACTCTAGAATTAAAAAAAAACAAAATATGTTATGGATGCTAACTGTTTCTGCAAGTCACATATTTAAGAAAGAGGAACTGGGAATAGGTCCACACGCCCTCAGGAGTATTTTTTTTTCTTTTAACATATATACTTAGTTATCTCCTCTCCCCCTTTATTGAGGTAGCATTGGTTTACAACACTTTGTATGAATTAGTAGTAGGATAAATTTTTCTGTCACTGGATACCAGGATGTAACGAGATATTCTTCATAAAATGACCAGTTTCTTGAAGTGTTAGGCTAGCAATGTTTAAACTATTATAAAGAAGGTTCTAAACTTTCAAAGAAATTCAGGAAATATAAAAGGTATGCTACCACAGCTAAATCTCAGAAAAGATGCTGAAGTTTCAACCTAATCTCTGATACTTAAATTTGGACAGAGATACGCTTTACTATAGCATAGAATTGGCGTACCTTTTAGGTCAGGAATCTCACAATATTCACTGATCCATCTGATATAAATGATTCCTGTTGTCTTTACTTTACCTCCATCCTCTCCACACACTTAGGAGGGTAACATTTTCTGCTGAAGCAAATACAGTTAACCCATTGTCGTCTCAGTGGTAGTGACGAATATTTGAGTTAAATCACTCAGGTTCAGTTCCAACAAGAATACATCATTGACAACAATGAATCAAATGAACTTCAGCCAACTGAATTAAACTAATTGTCTGTTATGTCTAAGAGGGCTACCTTAAGTAAGGTTTTCTTAGTCAGAGAACACTACAGGGGACCCTTAAACACAGTAAACAATGCAAAGACTTAAAGAAAAAGGAATAAGTTCATCTTAATCTGCCCTACCCCCAACCATTTCCATCTTTCTGTTCATATTTCTCTAGTCTTCTATAAATGCATGAAGATGTACATGGATACTGCAAAATGGAATCCCATTATTACAAATCCCACTTCCCACTATAAAGTGGGCCTCCCTGGTGGCCTAGGGGTTAAGTCTCAGCGCTAGCCTGAGTTTGGTCCCAGGCCAGGGGGCTAACCCAGAAGATGGGCAGATCTCTCCTGTTTTGCCCACTGTTCCCCTTAGCAGTGTTATTTTGGCAGATCTGCCTGTTCTACTACCCACTCTGTCTCTGGTGAATCCTCTCACCTCCCCACACCTCTGGCCTGCACCCCAGTTCTTCTGTGCAAAAGTAAATAAACCCTTTAAAAAAAAAACTACCATGAAGTACTTGCTATTTCATGGACCTCTCTCCATATCAACAGATTTATAGGTATACAATGTATTCAACAATTCAACCAATAATGGACATTTTTAAGTTAAGTTTTGGATGTTTGCATTATAAACACTGTATCTCTACTTTGTTCCCTAATTGTTTAATATGACACTTCTTGGGTTCAACAGTCTTTAGTAAGTTTATGTAGTTCCCCTCTACACTTGCCTACACTTTTGGCAGATAAATTAGCAAATGCACTCTGACATCCAAAAACAATCCAAATTCACATGTATTAATAAAATTGTCAGGTTCTTCCCTAGAACCATATACACCAAATGAGCTATTTCAAGTTGGCAGAATAGGTATCTTGACTCTATCCTGAGGAAAAGTCAGATCTTTCCCACCAGCCATTTGTTCTGTAAGCTAGCTTCAAAATTATATTCTACATTCTTGTCTACAGACCTTGGGGTCACTCAATTCTAGCTTTCCGTATTTATTGTTTATTATTACTTCAGAGGGAGCTAGGAAAAAGACACAAAGAATGAATAAACTATGAATTAAGATAAAAAAACTTGAATAAAACTGACAAACTGAAAGTTAATCAGCACTTCATGCTATTATTTTTTTTAAAGGAACTTTTTTTTTTTAACATACAAGCTGGGGTACAGGCCAGAGGCGTGGGGTGGCGAGAGGGTTCACCAGAGACAGAGTGGGGAGCAGAACAGTCAGATCAGACATGCTATTATTTTTAACAGAAATTCATGCTTAATTCACAAATTGTGCTTTCAGATATTTTATAACAGTAATTTTGGGGTGCTGTCTAATCTAGTCTGCAACTAATACAAATTAGTTGAGGTGGCCTCTGCTCCAAATAAAGAATCTAATAATCAGGCTCATTGCAATATTATTTCTGAAACATTTCAAAACAAAGTTATGAACATAAGGAATCAGAGAAAAAAGGTAAAAAAAAAAAAACACCTCTAAATGTTAACTGAGCTAAATTCTTAGTTTCAAGTTTACTCACATTTTATTTGCTTTCTCTGGTGTTTCAAATTCTTTCCACAAACTATCAACTTCTTGAAGTTTCTTTTCATTCAGAACCTATAATATTTAAACAATTTTCTTTAAATGGTAGTTTAGGCATTTATGGCTACAGTCTTCATGTACAGCTATACATATAAAACAGGGGTGAAAGCTCTTTTTCTCTGAAATAAGTTTCCTTACCAAGCATAAAATTTTGGTTGAATTATTAACAAGTTACCCATTTAACAACTGGGTGTGTATTCAGATCTATTTAGGATCTTTTACATATTGTCTTTGCACTCATATATAAACCTTTTAAATAAACAATGCTTTCTTTAAGTGTTTAATTCTTTTTGAACCACTCTGCATATATGGCTTTGTGTCTACTGAGTCATGATATAAAATGCATTCCCTAGGAAACCAAACAAAAGGTCAAGAAAAAGACAAAACCTGCAAGCTGACCACATAGATCGGAGGCACACAGAATGGATTTAATATTTTTCACATACTTGTGCAAATATCACTAATTCCAGAACATTTTATTCACAAAGAATGGATGACATCTATTAATTCCAAGCACTGATAAATGAATCAATGTTTCAAAAGTCCTTAGTTATTTCTCTATTAGGTTACATAAAAATAATTTAACATTTTGATCAGTAACTTGCAGATAAGTAACATTGAAAACTGCAACAGAATACTCATCTTACAAAGAATACTTTTCACAGAAATGAAAAATTCATCCAAAGTTGAAAATTTTATGACTCAGGTCCAGAAACCAAACATTTGCTAAAGCAATTTCCACTATTCACAGGCAACCAGTGGACTGTGAGGGATTCCTCCTTCCCCTGGGCAGCATCCAGCTCAGGATAGCATATATAACATCAATTTAGATAAATTCATCTGCAGACCCTGTTGGGCAAGAGAACTGTGGGCATGTGCAGAACTCTACCTTCAGAATTTAGATGACACTGGGAAAAGTAAAACTTATCTTCCTGGGCTCTAAGCCATTAAACCATCCCTTAAAATTGTTCACAGTACAATTACAGACAATTCCAAAATAAGAGGAAAAATAAAATCAGCTTTTGATTTCTAATGATTAATTTATCGGATTCTTTTAAAAAGGACTATTTAATCAATAAGTGAATGTAGAGGCATAATTTCAAATGTTAGAAGAGAAACTTCGAGAAAAATTCTCCAAACTCAACATTTTGATATGTATTCCAAACTTCCCAACTGTTGACTCACAACCAAAATACCACATGTATTTTATCTAACACTTTTTAAAATAACTGTGTGTGTAAACACTTGTTTTTCGTGGTTACATTCAGAGCTCTGAGGAGTGCATTCATTTTACCCCGTTCTTCCTAACACTCCGACAGTATTCCATTAGAGGACCCGCCCTTTGTTTAACCCGTTCCGTGCGTAGTAACTTCTAAATTCCAAACTTTTCCCACTGAGACAACCCAGATTTCTCCTCTAGCTTTCAAACTTGAAATGAAGTTGCATGCCCCAAGTCTGACAAAGCAAGCTTCACACAGCCAACTTTTTAGTTTCTCCCTCTCCCAAAAAACCGCCAACAACCTGTTTCTCTTCCCTGTCTCCACTCACCCACTTAAGTCAAAACCCAAACTTAATCAGCTAATCCCGTCAGTTGTGATGAGCACACACACAAGCTCCTCCTAAGACCTGCTTGAATAAAACCGACATGACCTGACTCCGCCAAAGATAAGCTAAATCGGAGATAAGCTGACAGCCACAAACAACTCCAGCAGACACCTACTCGCGTCAGTGATTACAGCAGACCCCCCCTCCGGCAGAAGTGACCCTTAACGCCAAAGAACATGCCAAAAATTCCAGCAATAGCCTGACCTTATAAAGAACCGCGCTCCCAATTTCGGGGCGCGATTTTCATTCTGCTGCTGCCGAGATTCGCCCCGCAAAGACTAATAAAGTCTGCTTCTGTCTGGTATTCTTGGCCTCTTTCCTAACAAGTTGTACCTTCAAAATTTCTCCAAATGTTTCCCTGCACAACAACCTTAATCCAAGCAATTTTGTCTTGTTCACGTTCATGGAAAAATACCCTTATTTCCTTTCTTGCCCCCTTTGTAATCCATTCTCCATAGGGCAAATCACCTTCACAAATAATATTAACTAAGTCTCACTCCTCTGCTTAAAACCCTTCAATAATTCTTCACAACACTCAGAATAAAATTCGTAAAATTCTAACATGGCTCCTGCCCGCTTTTCTTAACCCGGTCAAATCTTCTAACTCAGAAGCAGGCTCCCCAAACGGCGAGGCCACGTGTTGATCGAAACACGTGCCTCCCAGGCCCAAAGCTTTCCCCTTCCATTTAGAGCAGTGGGGCATAAACGCAGTCACGCCATCCTAAGCAGTGCTCCCCTCCACATATCTCTCCCTCTTCTCTCCTGCCCAACACAACCGCTTTTCTCCTCCAACGGCTCGCTCTTCCACCTACCTTAAAGATGGCGTAGCCGACGGACGTTTCAAACAGCACCAACATGGTGAGGCCGGGCCGGAGCGCAGCGCGGCCCACTGCGAGCTCTTACACCAGCGGGAAAAAACCAAACGTGTTGCCCCAAAAGGCTCGCAAGGCCGCGGCTGGCCAAGCTCAAACGCGCACCCCTTCCCGCAAGGACTCAGACCACGCTGCCTAAATGTTCCACAATAGACAGCACGCAG
Organism: Scalopus aquaticus; assembly: GCA_004024925.1. Lineage (NCBI taxonomy): Eukaryota > Metazoa > Chordata > Mammalia > Eulipotyphla > Talpidae > Scalopus > Scalopus aquaticus. The sequence continues at coordinate 144,893 of PVIJ01001562.1, forward strand.
AACGTGCGAAAGCTCCTCTCCCTCTCCAAGGATTCTGGGAAGTGACGCCACTTCCGACGGAGGCCGTGCCTCAGAGTTGGCGGTCTCTTCCGGAGTGTTCCCGCCACAGGGGACCAAGAAAACACCGCGAGATTTCTGAGGAAGCACGCTAGAATGAAAAGCGGCTAGGCTGTGCAGAAGAGTGAAGGACTCTTTATGCTTACTAGCACGTTTTAAAACTCTCGTGTATGGTACATTTTACCCCGAGAGAAATGCGAAATCGTCTCGATGGCAGTCTCGGGCATCTGGAATCTGGGAAATGCTTGTCGTTAGACTATTCTCTGGATAGCCCAGCCCTGAGGTGAAGCCAGCTCCGTGACTCCGTGACTGTCGTTATGTCATATGCAAGTACTCCTAGCTGTTCTCTCTTTGACCAAATTGATTTTTAACGGAAATGTTTTTCAAATTTATATAGGCTTCTCCCGTTTTTATTGCGCTCCCTCTTGGGTATGAATTCAGATTTTATGGCCTTGTCATAGCGCAGTTTGCTTTTCTGGGACCTGTCATTGATTTAAATACGCTAATTCTTCCACATGTCTGGCTTCCACTAAGTAAAATTTCCTTCCTCACTTCGCAGGCTCTATATGCAGATTGCCTGTAAACATTAAGTTGTAACACTAACTTGATTTTCTCAAGCAGCTCTGCAACCTGGGATGAAATTTCCAGTAATAAAAATCCTGGACTGAATAACAGAAAAGGTGGAAGTGGGAGAAAGCCAAGAGATTGCAGAATCTTGGGCAAAAACATGGTAGATAATAGTCATTAGCATCCAGTTTGTACCCAGAGGCAAGAGAAGCCAAAATGGCTTGTGCATCACTGTTGTGCTAGTCTTGGAGTAGGATTTCATCACGTAATTTTAAAACATTTAGTGAATTAATATCTGTAGGAGGTAAAATCCTTTCCCTTACACCTAAAGCTTGCAAAGAAATGAAGCCACTTATTCAGTGAAAAACCTCTTTACAGTGGCATTTCATTAGAAGTTGTCTTTGCACATTGCCATTTATTTATATATTCAGTAACACATTAATTGGGGGTTTAGCATTGGACCTTGACTAAATACAGTAATTGAAAATTCCTTGTTGCAAGAGAAAAATAAGAGATTCAAGACTTTATTAAAGTACTGGGTCAGGGGAATAGCACAAAGTAATATGAAGAGGAGAATATGGGAAGTGTAGATAATCCAGAAGGGCTTAAAATTTTGGTAGTATCTTAAAATGGTGAAATGACAAAGATAAGAAACATAGTTCCTAGGTCTCCCTGGTAGTGCAGGGGTTAAAGTCTCAACCACCCACTGCCACATGAGTTCAGTCCTCTGCCAGGGAGCTAACACATGGCTTAGCAGACTTCTGTCTTGCCAGCTTCTCTCCTCAGCAGTGTGTCTCAGTGGATCTGCCTGTTCTGCTCCTCATTCTGTCTCTGTTGAATCATCTCACTCCCACTTCCCTGCACCTCTGGTATACACCCCAGTTCTTGTATGCATAAATAAAAAAAACTTAAAAAAAAACAAAAACACAGTTCTTCTGTTCTTTCCCCAGACCCCAACACACCATTCCTGTTCTGGCTAGAATATAAGCTCCATGAAATATCATTGCTGTATTCCCAGTACTAGATTTGTATCTTGCACAAAGTAGTCACTCCATAAAAATGAATAATGAATAAATGAGAGAATAAATGAATGCATGAATGATGGCATTAAGTCATTTCAAGGTGCTAGTAGAGACAAGTTATTTTTTGAGACCAAGTGATATTAGTGATATTAGTGATATTGCTCAGAGACCACCCTTATGTCCTGTAACAGGGAGTGTTCTGGATCTTTCATGTAGTTCATGTAGTGATATTCTTTCATATAGTCAACAAATATTTGAATGTCTCTATCAGGCACTAATGACATAACACTGAACAAAACAGAAAAAACTCCATACTTCATTTTGTATTCTGGAGAAGGGAAACAAAATAAATATTTAGTATATTAGATAATATTAGATGCTATGGAGAAAAACACATCAGGATAGGGCAGTAAAATATTCCAGATTGGGGCTTCCCTGGTGGCGCAACGAGTTAAGTGCAGCACTATGAAGCTGTCCGCAGCCACTGCAGCATGAGTTCGACCCCTGGCCAGGGAGCGTCCCACATGGCACAGCAGACCACTCCTACCTCGCCCGCTGCTCCCCTCAGCAGTGTACTTCAGTGGATCTGCCTGTTCTGCTCCCCACTCTGCCTCTGGTGAATCCTCTCACCACCCCACACGTCTAGTCTGAACCCCAGCTTGTATGCAGAAATAAATAAATCTTTTTAAAAAAAGATACTCCGGATTGATTAGGAAAGGTCTCATTGAGAAGATGACATTTGAGTAAATGATTTTAGGTAGCTGAACATAAAGCTGTCTAGAGAAAAGGCATTTCAGCAAAAAGAATAAGCACATTCAAAGATACCTAAGATAGTACCTGGTAGTTTCCAGAGGTTAGGAATGGACATGGGTGAGGGGTATTATTCTGCCTACTTCAAACAGGCACCATAGTTATTAACAAATAATTTTATTTTTAGTTAGATATGGTAATTTAAGAAAAATACCCACTTTTTAAAGTAATGTATTCTAGAAGTTAGCCAAGTTACACTTCTGCACTTTTAGCTCTTTGAGCAACACGCTGGCATTAGTAAAAACAAATGCCTTATATATATATTTTTAAAGATTTATTTATCTATGCATACAAGCTGGGGTGTAGGCCAGAAGTGTGGGGTGGTGAGAGATTCACCAAAGACAGAGTGGGGAGCAGAACAGGCAGATCCACTGAAGTACCCTGCTGAGGGGAGCAGTGGGCGAGGCAGGAGAGGTCTGCTGCGCCATGTGGGAATCTCCCTGGCAGGGTATCAAACTTGTGCTGTGGTGGCTGCTATCACTTCATCGTGCTGGGCTTAACCCATTGTGCCACCGGGGAGGCCCAACAAATGCCTGATAAAAGGTGACAAAAGAGATCCAAGAAGAAAGTTGATCTGTTTTCTAACAGAGCTTGGTATGATGTGAAATCACCAGCAGTGTTCAATATAAGAAATGTTGGAGGGCCTCCCTGGTGGTTCACGGGGTTGTTTCAGTACTATGAAGCTATCCACAGGCACTGCAGCAGGAGTTCCAGAGTTTGTTCCCCAGCCAGGGAGTTAATCCACAAGGCATAGCAGACCTCTCTTGTCCCGCCCGCTGCTCCCCTCAGCAGTGTGTTTCAGTGGATCTGCCTGTTCTGCTCCCCACTTTATCCCTGGTGAATCTTCTCACCCCCCCATACCTCTGGCCTACACCCCAGTTCTTGTATGCATAAATAAATCTTTAAAAAAAAGAAATATTGGAAAATCACTAGTCATGAGAACTCAAGAAATCCAAATTGTATATGATGGACTTCAAGGGTCAGGTTTTTGAAGTGAGGCTTGCTGATCTGCAAAATGATAAAGTTGAATTTAGAAAATTCAAGCTAATTACTGAGGATGTTAAGGGCAAAAACTACCTAACTTTTTTTATTTAGATTTTTGATTTATTTTTGCATAGAAGAACTGGATGTAGGCCAGAGGTGCAGGGATGAGAGGATTCACCAGAGACAGAGTGGAGAGCAGAACTGGTGGATTTACTGAAATACACTGCTAAGGAGAGCAGCGAGAGAGACAGGAGAGGTCTGCTGTGTCATATGTGGGTTAGTTTCCTGGCTGTGGATCTAACTCAGGCCTAGGCGATAGCACTGAGACTTAACCCCTAGGCCACCAGGGAGGCCTCTGACTATTAAGGCATGACTCTTACTCTAGACAAAATGTGCTGCACTGTCAAAAAATGACAGACCATAATTGAAGCTCATGTTGGTATCAAAACTACTGAAGGTTATTTGCTTCATCTATTCTGTATTGGTTTTACTAAAAAACAAAAACACAACAATCAGATCTGGAAGACCTCTTATCTTCAGCACCAGCAGTCTCCCAAACTCAGAAGATGATGGGAATCATGACCCAGGAAGTATAAAAAAGTGACTGACATGAAGAGGGCCTCCCTAGTGGTGCAAGGGGTTAAGTCTCAACACTATGAAGCTGTCTGCAGCCACTGCAGGATGGGTTTGATCCCCAGCCAGGGAGCTTCCCACATGGTGCAGCAGACCTCTCCTGCCTCACCCGCTGCTCCCCTCAGCAGTGTATTTCAGTAAACCTGCCTGTTTTTCTCCCTACTGTCTCTGGTGAATCCTCTTACCACCCCCACACCTCTGTACACCCCAGTTCTTGTATGCATAAATAAAGAAATCTTTAAAAAAAAAAGTTTAGGAGAGCGAATTTAGGAGAGAGAGAGAAGAGAGGAGAGGGAAGTATGCAAAATTCTTAATGATGTTTGAATAAAATTCATTAGTCAATTTTAAAAATATTTGATATTTCATGTTACTAGGATGTCTGGAACCTAAGGACCCTGGGAGGCACTGCCCCTTCCAGAGTTAGCTAATTCCTAGTGATAGAAAAAAACTTGCCTGGGAACAGGCCTTTGATATGCAAACTAACCAATCCTGAGTCCATACCTCCCACTAGCCTCCTTTTATCAGGCTCCAATATTTCTGGACACTATTCTCCAGGACCAGTGTCAGACACTTAGCTGAGAGCTTACCCAAATTGTTCAAACTGTCCAACCCTAAACCTATTCAGCTTGTTTTGCCTATTTCATCCATATTTTTCCTGTGAAAGCCACAATAAAGGCCTTTGTCTCACTCCCTTTATCTCAGAGTGATTTCCTAAGTGGTTGTATGTGTTGAGCTATGGCTCCCATTTATAGGGATCTATATGTACAAAACTTCTTTTACGAGAGTCATTTTCATGTTTGTATATCTTACCATACCTAATTAAGACAAATTTTGAATACATTTATTTTTTTAGATTTATTTATTTATACATACAAGACCAGGGGCATAGGCTAGAGGTGTGAGGTGGGAAGGGAGAGAAGTGAGAGGACTCACCAGAGACACAGTGGGGAGCAGAACAGGTAGATCTACTGAAATACACTGCTGAGGGGAGCAGCTGGCCAGACAGGAGCCCTTTGCTGTGCTACATGGATTAGCTCCCTGGCAGGGGATCCACTCCTACTGTAGTGGCTGCAGATATCTTCATAGTGCTGAGACTTAACTCCTTGCGCCACCAGGGAGGCCCCAAAGTTTGAATGCATTTTTTTAAAAGATGTATTTATTTATGCATACTAGAGCTGGGGTATATATAGATCAGTGGTGTGGGGGGTGAGAGGATTCACCAAAGGCAGAGTGGGGAGCAGAACAGGCGGATCAACTGAAATACACTGCTGAGGGGAGCATTGAGTGAGACTAGAGAGGTCTGCTGTGCTATGTGGGTTAGCTCCCTGGATGGGGATCGAACTTGTGCTGCAGTGGCTATGGATAGCTTCACAGTGCTGAGATTTAACCCCTTGTGCCACTAAGAAGGCCCCCTAGCCACAGAATTCCTATAAGAGGGAGACAGAAAGCTAAGAGACAGAGAAGCAGATGTGGTCACAGAATCTGAGGACAAAGGGTAGGAAGGAGGGAGGGAAGGGAAGAGGAGAGAGATCCAGCAGACCTTGAAGATGGAGGAAGGGATCCATGATGCACTGAAAGCAGGGATTCTCCAAAAGCTGCAAAAGGTAAGGAAAACTAATTCTCCGATAAAGCCTCCAGAGTAATGCAGCTTAGTTATACCTTGATTTTAGGACTTCTGACTTCCAGAAATATAACAGATTTATATTGTGTTAAGCCATGACATTGAGGTAATTTGTTACACCAACAATCAGAAGCTAAAACATTAATTTTTAAAAATATGAATGCTCGAGTAACATCTTTTAAATATTTTATGTAAGAAATACAGACATTTCTGTCTGATAAGATGACTGTCTCCATGAAAAGCACACAAGATACTGCGCTATAAGCTGATTTAGTCACTTCACAAAAAAAAAAAAAAAAAAAGTAGGGGCTTCCCTGGTGGTGCAATGGGTTAAGTGCAGCACTATGAAGCGATCCAGAACCACTGCAGCACGAGTTCGATACCTGGCCAAGGAGATTCCCACATGGCGTAGCAGACCTCTCCTGCCTTGCCTGATGCTCCCCTCAGCAGTGTACTTCAGTGGATCTGCCTGTTCTGCTCCCCTCTCTGTCTCTGGTGAATCCTCTCACCACCCCACACCTCTGGTCTGTACCCCAGCTTGTATGCAGAAATAAATAAATCTTTTTAAAAAAAGATACTCCGGATTGATTAGGAAAGGTCTCATTGAGAAGATGACATTTGAGTAAATGATTTTAGGTAGCTGAACATAAAGCTGTCTAGAGAAAAGGCATTTCAGCAAAAAGAATAAGCACATTCAAAGATACCTAAGATAGTACCTGGTAGTTTCCAGAGGTTAGGAATGGACATGGGAGAGGGGTATTATTCTGCCTACTTCAAACAGGCACCATAGTTATTAACAAATAATTTTATTTTTAGTTAGATATGGTAATTTAAGAAAAATACCCACTTTTTAAAGTAATGTATTCTAGAAGTTAGCCAAGTTACACTTCTGCACTTTTAGCTCTTTGAGCAACACGCTGGCATTAGTAAAAACAAATGCCTTATATATATATTTTTAAAGATTTATTTATCTATGCATACAAGCTGGGGTACAGACCAGAGGTGTGGGGTGGCGAGAGGGTTCACCAGAGACAGAGCGGGGTGCAGAACAGGCAGATCGGAAATACACTGCTGAGGGGAGCAGCGGGCAGCGGGTGAGGCAGGAGAGGCAGGAGAGGTCTGCTGCGTCATATGGGAATCTCCCCACAAGGCGACGAACTCGCGTTGCTGCTGCGGACAGCTCCACAGAACAGTATCTAACCACTGCGCCACCGGGGAGGCCCAACTTTTTGAGGTCTTTAATAATTATTAAAAGTTCAACAGTCCTGAAACCAAAAATGTTTAGAAACTGTTGTCTTAACTTACTTTAACTTACCCTTTCTGTTTCAATTTATATTTTATGTTATTTTGGGGGAAGCTTCTCATGACCATCCTAGTTTGATGTGAGTGTCCTATATGCTCCCTTAATATTCTATATTTCACTTATTTCTAGCAGCTTTTTTCAGGGTCCTTATATATTTTTTGCTTTTTATTTATTTATTTATTTATTAAGATTTACTTTATTTATGCAAACAAGGGCTGGAATGTAGGCCAGAGATGCGGGGAGGTGAGAGGATTCACCTGAGACAGAATAGGGAGCTGAGCATGTGGATTTACTGAAATACACTGCTGAAAGGAGCAGCGGGTGAGGCAGGAGAGGTCTGCTGCGCCATGTGGGTTAGCTCCCCAGCAGACCAGGGCTCGAACTCATGCTGCAGTGGCTGCAGATCGTTTCATAGTGCTGAGACTTAATCTTTTTTATTATTTTTATTTAGTTATGCATACAAGCAGGCCACAAGTGTGGGGCTGTGAGAGGGGAGCAGAACAGGCAGATAGACAGAAACACACTGCTGAGGGGAGCAGCTGGTGAGGCAGGAGAGGTCTGCTGTGCCATGTGGGAATCTCCCTGGCTGTGCATTGAAGTGGCGCTGCAGCTGCAGACAGCTCCACATTGCTGCGCTTAATCCATTGCGCCACCAGGGAGGCCCCTGAGACTTCATCTTGTGCCACCAGGGAGGCCTCTATTTTTTGCTTTTTATTAAGCTTGTTTAAGATATAAGTAGCATATCATAAAATCCACCTATTTAAAATGTACAATTTTTAGTTTTTTAGTACATTCACAGAGGTGTGTAACAATCACCATCCAATTTTAGAACATTTTCTTCACCAGCTCTTAAACTCTGTGTCCCTTAGCAATCATTCCTCATTTCCCTTAACTCCCAGCTCCTAGACTGGAGCAGTAGACCATTAACCTATTTTATGTCTTTAGAGATTTGTCTATTTTGGAAATGTCATATAAATGGAACCATACTTTTTTATTGTCTCCTTTGGCTTAGCATATTGTATTCATGGTTCATCCATGTTGTGTGAGTACTTCATTCCCTTTTATGGCCTAATAATATTAATTTGATGGGCATTTGGGGTGTTTCTACCTTTTTGCTATTATGAATGATGCTTCTGTGAACATTCACAAAAACATTTGTGTACATGTTTTTGTGTGGACATATGTTATACATTTTTGGGGGTCTATATAGAGGAGTAGAATTGCTGAGGTTATAAGAATTGCTTTTAACAGCTTGAGGAACTACAAGAGTATTTTCCAAAGCATTTTATATGCCCACTAGGAGGATATAAAAGGTCCGATCTGGGCCTCCCTGGTGGTGCAAGGGGTTAAGTCTCAGCCTATGAAGCTATCAGCAGCCACTGCATCCGCAGTCAGGGATATTCCCACATGGCACAGCATACCTTTCCTGTGTCACCGGCTGCTCTCCTCAGCAGAGTATTTCAGTTAATCTGCCTATTCTGCTCCCTACTCTTTCTCTGCTGAATCATCTCCCCCACCCCACCTCTGGCCTACACCCCAGCTCTTGTATGCATAAATACATAAATCTTTAAAAAAAAAAGTTGCAATCTCTCCATTTCTTTGTCAATACTTGTTATTTTCTCTTTTTGATTACAGATATCCTAGTGGGTATCAAGTGGTGTCTCATTGTGTTTTAAGTTACATTTTACGGGGCCTCCCTGGTGACACAAGGGGTTAAGTTGCAGCACTATGAAGCTATTGGCAGCCACTGCAGCATGAGCCACTTCAGCATGAGTTCGATCCCTGGCCAGGGAGCTTTCCACATGGTACAGCAGACCTCTCCTGACTAACCCACTGCTACCCTCAGCAGTGTGTTTCAGTCAGTCTGCCTGTTCTGCTCCCCACTCTGTCTCTTTGAATCCTCTCACCTCCTATACCTCTGGCCTACACTCCAGCTTGTATGCTTAAATAAATAAATACAAGTAATAAATAAATAAATAAAAACAAGTTATATTTCATGGATGATCTAATGATGTTGAGAGTCTTTTAATTTTCACTTGTCTATTTATATATCTTCTTTGATGAAATGTCTAGAACTTTTGTTCTTTTAATAGCAGAATTATGACAGTTCTTTATGTATTCTGAATATAAGACCCTATCAGATATATTATTCATAAATGTTCTTTCCCACATATTGGGTTGTCTTTCTAATACATGAGAAAGCTTTTAATTTTAGTGACATCAAATTTATTTATATTTCTTTGGTTGCTTGTGCTTTTGGTGCTATATCAAAGAAGACAAGGTCAAAAATATTTATGCCTCTGCTTTCTCCTAAGAGTTTTATAGTTTCAGTACTAACTTTCATGCCTTAGATCTATTTTTTCCTTTTAATTTGCCTTTATTAAAAACAAATTCCAGATCTTTTCTGGAAACATACATTTTGAGGCAAAAAAAGAATTGTTACATTTTTAGCTTCTAACAAAATCCCAAGTAGTCTATTAGCCAAATTTTCATCAGCAACATAAGACTTGGGGCTGTGAGTTTAGGGGATAAACTTGAAGAATGGAGGTAGACTCAATTGATGTCTAAAGGTTACATCATTTGCTAATATAAAATTATAGATATTTGATCCAGCAATGCTACACATTTTTTTAAGGTTTTAAATTTAAGTTAAATTTTTATGTCGTTCCTTCTTTCGTGTGTGGTTATCCACTTGTCTCAGTAATATTTATTGAAAAGCTTCTTTCATCATTGAGTTATCTTGGCATTTTTGTCAAAAACCAACTGATGTGTGAGGGTTTATCGATTATTTCTGTAATTTCAATTCTATTTCATGTTTATATCTTTATCTTATGCTAGTAGGGCCATCTTATTTTATTGAAATCATAGAAGGATCAGTCCTAAACGCAAATCAAAGAATCCGAGGACTTGAATTAGCTACTTCCCCTCCACCAGTTTAGAACTTTCAGCGTCTTTTTCACTAGTAGCCATAAAGATTGTATCCAATGAGACGGTTGTTTTGCTATTTTTTTTTTTAAATCAAAGTCATGTGTTTGGTGGTGAGGGGAGTGGTGGAAGAGGGGAACTGGTTAAGTAAAAATGTTAACGCTAAGGTAAACATTACCGATATTCTTTACAATTTACTTAGGGAGATTGACGATCGAGGCCAGGAGGAGACAAAAGAAGTTATCTTGGCTCGGCATTCAGAAACACGCAAGGTGTCGGAGAGGGAGGAGTCTGGACAGTCGCTCACGATTCCAAACACTGGGACGGGGGACCGGGAACTCTACCCCTTGGGGGCTGGGCTCTAGTTGAGATGCAGCACCAGTCCTCCGAGTCCCGGAGACTTGTTAATTCACTCCGAGGACCACGGGTAAAGCAAGTCCCGGGCCTCCCGCTTCCAGGCAGCTTCCTCCACCCGCTTTCCCGCCTCATCTTTCCACTTTCCTCCATCCCTCCTACCCGTGCGTAGCGGAAGTGACGCGAGGCGTAGCGGAAGTCCCTCCAGCCGTGGTGTTGTGCTGTGGGGAAGAGAGACGGATTTGTAAACCCCGGAGCGAGGTTCTGCCTACCCGAGGCCGCTGCTGTGCGGAGACCCGGGGTGAAACCACCGTCACCATGTCTGACCAGGTACGGGTCTGGGAGTCGTCCGATGGCGGTGGCCGGAGCCATCCTGGGCAGGTCCGCTTGCCGCTCTGCTGGGGCCGGCGGGGGGGGGGGTAGGAGGAGCGGGGGAGGGGAGCGCGGAATGGGGGAGGGGGCGGCGGGTGGGAACTCGGCGGCGAGGGGGAGAGGACTAGTCCTAGGGACGCCCGGGTCTGTCGCGGGCCTCCGGGAGCCGCCCTGCCCTTTTCAAGCTCGTTCATCATCCCTGTGCCCCAAAACCTCCGGTCGCGGCCTCCCTTCAGTCGCCCCCATTCTTTCTCCGGGGTCGACCAGGTGCAGAGCCCAGCTTCCATCTCTCTAAAAGGGTCTCTGGGGACCCCTTCCGCCTCCCTCTCGGGAGGAATGGTTAGAGAAGCAGGGCCCTAGGCCCGGATTATGTAACGGGAGAAAATCCCTGCCCGGGAGGATCCGTGGCCCGGAAAAGCTGGTGGACTCTACTTTTTGATTCTCTGTCTTTGGATAGTCTGGGAGTGGGGTTGTGGTGCTGAGGGGGAGGGCGATGTTGTCTCGTGTTGCTGGGAACCTGGAAAGCTCTGCTTTCCGTTCGGATTGCTGCTAGGGGCAAGCCGCCCCTGCTCTGCTCTGTTATTTTACGTGTGGGGGTGCAGAACTGTCGCCTCTTTCTTGTACTTTCCCTTTTCTTACTCGGGATTGGTTCAGCAGCTCTCCAGTTGTAATAGAGCACTCCGAATAGCGAAGAAACAAAGTAGAGCAAAACGCTAGAGCAACAGAAAACATTTAATCTGGGCATTAATCTGAAGATAACCGATACTTTTTTGAGGAAAAGGATAGGAAGACTTAATGTATGCAGAACAATTGCAGATCATTGCAGAAAGCTGCCTATTATGGGAAAGTGCTACATCTCAGTGTTGATACCAAAAATTTACTTGGGATAGTCAATCAGTCAGGATTGTTCTATTTTCCGAGCTAAGGTTTTCTTCCTCGTCCTTTTCTAGTTAATCATATTCATGGGCTAGTTTTTCTTAGGTCTTTATTTTGTTTGCTCGGACGATTTTAGCTCTTGGAAGGTATTTTTGTATCTTTTTGCTTGTTTAGAAAACCCTTTCTCTGTGTACTTGAACTTTTAAATTTAACACATTTATTCTCTTGGCATTTAACCCAGTTTTGTATCATTTGGTAAAAGCAGGTAAGGCTCTTAAAGAGGCGTTATATTGTTTTGCAAAATGTACATTTATATATTTTAAAACTCATAAGCTAGATTAGCTTTGGATGGATGTTCTTAATAAGTCTGGATTAATTCCCAAGTTGGTATGGGAATGGTGCTATAAGTATCTCCCTGGATAGTTGTTTACTTGGTTACTAGGGAGGAAAGAACAGGTGTAAATGCTAGTTTCATCAGCCTTTTATTTTGATGCCCAAAAGTGGCTAGGAAGCATGTTGAAATTTACCGAAGTCTGATGAAAGAGCAGTGTACAGAAATAATTATAAATTGTAGAATTTATTGTTCCAGTTTGAATTCAGACCATTTAAGGAAGTCATGAAGGGCTAGAGGTTCTTGAGATTCTTTTTAGGGTGTCCTCAAGGCCAAAACTATTTTCGTGATAATATTGGGAACTTTTTTTGTCTTTGTTCCTTTCTGCCGTGAGTAGTCATTGGCGGTTTCTGAAGACTAACACGACCTATTAGATCACAATAGATTGAAATGTAGCGGCCGATGTGAAAATTCAGCTGCTTAATAGTAAGGCAGACATTAAAGAGATCTGCAAAAATGCAAAACAGTGCCACTGTTCTCACTAGGTTTGTTTTGGAAAAAAAAAATTGAAGATTTATTTATTTATGCTTACAAGAGCTGGAGTGTAGGCCAGAGGTGTGGGGGGTGAGAGAATTCACCAGAGACAGTGGGGAGCAGAACAGGCAGATTTATTGAAATACACTGGCCAGGGGAGCAGCGGATGAGACTGGAGAGATCTGCTGCACCATGTGGGTCAGCTCCCTGGCTGGGAATTGAACTTATGTCTGAGTGGCTGCCAATAGCTTCATAGTGCTGACACTTAACCCTTTGCGCCACCAGGGAGGCCCTTGAAAAATATTTTTAATAAAAATTTTGCTTGCTCTTATATAGTGGGTTTAATGTTATTTTAGAGTGAATAAATATTTAAAATGTTTTGTTTTAGTTTCATTATGGCATACTGTAAATCTCAATAGATAGCTATAACTAATGTAACAGAAGATTTAATGTGTTTTAATAAGTCCCGAGATCAAAAAGTTTGCGAACTGTTGCTCTAATCTGATTTCCCAACATCATGATTAATAATCGGGAGCCAGGGCCTCCCCGGTGGCGCAGCGGTTAAGCGCTGCGCTGTGGAGCTATTGGCAGCGGCGACGCGAGTTCGACGCCCGGCAAGGGAGAATCCCACATGGCGTGGCAGACCTCTCCTGCCTTGCCCGCTGCTTCCCTCAGCAGTGTATTTCTGATCTGCTTGTTCTGCTACCCGCTCTGTCTCTGGTGAACCCTCTCGCCGCCCCATGCCTCTGGCCCGTACCCCAACTTGTATGTATAAATAAAAAATAAATAAATAAATCTTAAAAAATAATCAGGAGCCAGTACAATTTCAGTGTTGGGTGCTAAAGTTTTAAAGAGGTATGAAACTGTTAACTCTTATGAGCAGGAACAGTAAGAATTTCAAGTTACTGCTGTGTAATATCAGCAGTATCAGAGTGAACTGCTGTCTCGGAAAGACAGCCTTAATTTAAATCATGTTCTTTTACAGTGATGTATTTTTCCAGGCACCTTTCAGAAGGTTGTTTGGTGCTAAGATATTGAAATTGAGTAATTTCAGGTTAAACTCTATGGACATTACAGTCATACAAAACTTAACTTGCTGAATTTTCCATTTAGTAATGAAAAGTGATTACTTTTAGAGTTCTAGTGAAACACTGTCTTAAAATTCTAACAATTCTAGCATTCGCCATTGGATTTGTGGACTGTTACTGAATAATCCTCTAAAACAGTTTCTGAACCCGAGGTTCATGTAGTAAGGACTACAGATCCACTGAAATCATGGAGTGTTTGTATTTGTGCATAAAGAGCCCTTTACTCAGAAGAGTTAAGGATTGTCCTTTAAGCAATAACAGTTCTGATCTAGTGCTCTTCTGTAGCCTAATCTCCTCATGAACAAAACTAAGCATTTATATAGAACTAGATGTAAAACCAGGAGCGTAATATCAAATGGGTAAGGCTAATTTGTACCAGTATTTCCCTTTCTCCTTCCTTGTAATTCAAGTTAATAGTGTTTATTGTTTTCTGTACCAAAATCAGCAAAGGCATCAGTGAACATAAGATCGTCAGTTTGGATTGGTTCATCCAATTGTAATGTGATTTGCTTCAAATCCTAACTGAATCTAACAAGGTGTATTCTCCCCAATCTGACCTCAGAGTGAGAGAGATCAAATGCTTTCCATTTGTCTGCAGTCAAGGATTTGGAAGCATTATGTAGTCCTGTAAAATAGGCAATGAAAATGTTGCCATAAAGACTTTATAGTGTGTCTAACTTGTTCAAGAAGAGTGAGGTGTGGTGTTTCTTTTGTTGTAAACTAACGGTCTCAGCGGGCCTCTTACATAGGACCACATGTCCTATGAGGGACCCGGGGATATTCAGGCTATGGCAGCTAAGTCTTAAAGTTTATAGAGAGAGTGTTCCCAGAGAACCTAGGTGGAAACTGCAAATCTTCTTGGGAGGACCTTCTGGGAGACTTCCTCCAAGGCTAGGAAGTAACTTCTTTCTTTTGGTAGAGCAAATCACTAAGTCCCTTCCAAATTCAAGGGAAAGACATTTAGACCTCATTTTAAAGTGGGACAGTAACAAAGAATTTGCAGTTATTTTTAATCTATCATGTTAATTGTATTCATTCTGCCAGGATGTTGTTCCTTGAAGTGTTCTTCATACCTATCTTCCATGTTGATGTTTACTGATCTGGCTGTTACTTTGAGAGCAAGAGAATATAATGAATTGGGTAAACAATAAAATCCAGAATTGGGTATACTACTGTTTATATCATAGAATAAATATGGTAAACTGTAGCTATGACTTGAACATGTAATGATACATGCAGTCAGTATTCCATGCCCTAGGAGAGAAATGATACATACTATTGTATCTTTTTTCTGATGCTGAAGGTGCTGCTAATGGATGTTGCAAGCATCTAGATTATAATAAAACATTTCCAAGAAGATGTTATCTAAACAATGTTAATAGTATTTGAAAACTGAGTATGATTGTTATTGTTAGAATACTCCTGAAGGTCAGTTAAATTTCAAAACAGTTGTCAAATATGTTTTGATACTCTTTAGCCCTTATAACAGAGTGTCTCTGATAGCTTTTACATATAGTGTTAGAATTATTTACTTTTTAAAAAAGATTTATTTTTATTTATTTATGCATATAAGAACTGAGGTGTATGCCAGAGATGTGGGGGTGAGAGGAGTCATCAGAGACAGAGTGGGGAGCAGAACTGGCGGATCCACTAAAATACACTGCTAACGGGATCAGTAGGCGAGACAGGAGAGGTCTGCTGTGCCATGTGGGTTAGCTTCCTGGCAGGGGATCGAACTCATGCTGCAGTGGCTGTAGATAGCTTGATAGTGCTGTGACTTTAACCCCTGCGCCACCAGGGAGGCCCAGAATTATTGACTTAAGTGCCTTTCTCCATTGAACTTTCTGCTTTTGAGAGTCAGGAATCAGACTTTCTTTTAATATTTTTGTAGTGACTAGAACAGTAGCTGAAACGTAGTAAACATGTGTTGGAGGAGTGATCAGATTCATTAATTTAACAAGTATGTAATGATTATCAGTCTGTTCTGGGCCCTAGAATTGAAAGGCTATCTCAAAAACATTAAACAGCAGGTGCCTTTATTTCTCAATTTCCATGTGTTGTTATAAGGAAGGGTTAGTTGCCATGGAGTGTTTTCCTTTTATGATTTTTCTGTATACCTTCTCATCTTTACTTCTGTTAGCAGTAGACCTGGTAGCTAGCTCCAAGATCAAATCATTTGCTTCTTTCAGGACATTGGAATTGTTGTGGATAGTTTTCTTTCAGTCACTTAACATCCCATTTTGGAATTTTTTGAAACATGATTTTTTGGGGGGGTAGATACTTCTCTGATAGTATTCTTCTAAAATGTCATGTGGGGGCCTCCCTGGTGGCGCAAGGGGTTAAGTGGTAGCAGTATGAAGCTGTGATCCCTGGCCAGGGAGCTTCGTATTTGGGCAGCAGACCTCTCCTGCCTCGCCCACTGCTCCCTTCATCAGTGTGTTTCAGTCTATCTGCCAGTTCTGCTCCCCACTATGTCTCTGGTGAATCCTCTCACTTCCCACATCTGGCCTACACCTCCAACTCTTGCATGGATAAATAAATAAATCTTAAAAAAAAAAAATGTCATGTGGTTAAATTCACACAGCTTGCATTATTGAACACCTTAATTTTACAGTTTAAATTTTGGATATCCCTGCAACATGATGCCTGTTTATTTAAAGACATGTTATATTTGTTATACTTTTGTATTTTAACCATTCTTTTTGCATTCAGTTATCTTTACTAAAGTAATGAGAATCAGAAAGAAAAGACCGGAAGTAAGGAAGGGTAGCGTTCTGTTTTCTGGGCTCATTATTCTCAATATCTAGTTATTTTTTTAAAAGTTTTACTTAAGATTAATATTTGTATAAAGAAAAGTGCATATCGGTGTTCAGTTTACTGAATTTTCACAAACCGAATACATTCATTCAGCCAGCACCCAGATTAAGAACCACTCTCCTGGGCTCCCTGGTGGCCTAGGGGTTAAGTGTCAGTGCTGTATCACCTCTACAACCTGAGTTCTATCCCTGGCCGGGGAGCTAACCCACATATGGCACAGCAGACCTCTCCTCTTTCTCCCACTGCTCCCCTTAGCAGTGTATTTCAATAAATCTGCCAGTTCTGCTCCCTGCTCTGTCTCTCGTAAGTCCTCTTACCCTCTGTACCTCTGACCTACACCCCAGATCTTCTACGCCAAAAAAACCCCAAAAACCAAACCATTCCTAACACACTTGTTAGTTTAACCTGTTTTTATATATGCTAAGTGGAATAGTACTTATGTACTTCTGTTTCTGACTTTTTTTGCTCAGCATTCTTTGAAGATTTGTTGGTCATTGGCTATATTTATATATTGTTAAATCTTGTTGTCATATTGCATTCCATTGTGTTGACTGTACCACAAATTATTTATGCCTTTTGTTTTTGATGCACAGGTAGGTAATTTTCTAGGACCTTTTTTTTTTTTTAAAGATCTATTTATTTATGCATACAAGAGCTGGGGTGTAGGCCAGAGGTGTGGGGGGTGAGAGGATTCACCAGAGACAGTGGGGAGCAGAACAGGCATATCTACTGAAGTACACTGCTGAGGGGAGCAGCGGGCAAGGCAGTAGAGGTCTGCTGTGTCATGTGGGAATCTTCCTGGCCGGGAATCAAACTTGTGTTTCAGTGGCTTCGTACAGCTTCATAGGCTGAGACTTAACCCCTTGCGCCACCAGGGAGGTCCTCCTCTCTTTGATCTTGTACATACATTTGGTTTTCTTTTCATTACCAGTGTCTTCCCTGGGTTATATATATTTTCCAGCCAAATTACCTGATCTCTCTGGGTTTATTCTCTTTTCTCTGATCATCTCGTGCTGACTGCTTTTACTATTTCATAACTACTGTACCATTCTCTCTTGGTTGCTTTTTTTTTTTTTTTATAGGGGAAAAAAGGCATAGAGAATACACTGGGATTAGAGACAAACTTTTTTGTCCAAGATCTCCTCATTTTCCAGACTAATTTGTCAAAGGGAAAAAAAGAACACATGAAATGGATGTCTGCATTAGGCACACCTAAGACTGAAGCAGATGATACAAATGTGATTACTGTAGTGGTTCAGTGTTTGCAAGAAATCACCAAAATGGAGTGACAAGGGAAAATGGGGAAGAATTTCAAAACCAAGTCTTCATATGTTCTTACGAATTGAGCAAATGATCTCTTATTCCCATGTGTGATTGTAAAAGACTTAAAAAATTTTTGTTTGGATTATTGTGCAAAGAAATATGACACATGTAAGATTTTGTGGTATGATACAGGAAATAGTTTTCACCTTCATTTAACAAGTCTTATATAATAGTCTAATATTTTCCTGGCACTGCAGTGATTATAAAGATGAAAAAACTTCTATCATAGCCCTTGTAAACAAGGCATATAAAGCTGTCACAGAACACAAATTTATTTAACAAACCATGTAATGTGCTTAACTAGAAACGAAGAAGTATAAGGCATGCAACAAGAAACTCATTCCTTTGGTGTGAGATACATCTATACAAACGATATATATACATACATATACTTATGTGTGTAAAAGAGACAATAATACTGGATTGCTTGGCAGAGATCTGCTAGCACATGAATGACCATTGTATGTCAGTTAAGAAGCTTGAACTTAACCTTGAAGATGTTCTGTGCTGATCAGATTGCATTTTAGACAGATGACTCTGGTGGTAGATTTGGAGAATTTACTGAAGGCAGCAAGACTTTGACATCTGATATGCCATTGGAATAATAATATTAATTAGCAACAATAAGTGCCTGAGCTCAAGCAGTGGAAGGAAGAAAATGGGATACACTTGAGAATTGTCAGAATAATGAATGATTAAGTATGAGATTTAAGAGAGGAAGAGGAACCAGTGATAACCCCTAAGTTTCTCTTGTGGCCCATTGAGTGTAGAAACCATTTGTGGTAATTTGGAGTCTAGGAGGGTTTGTGATTTTTTTTTTTTTAAAAGAGGGGGAGTTTCACACTAACAGGAGTTAGAACTAATGCAGTCCATTTTGGACACTTTCATTGAGGTTCCAGGGGGACATTTAAAGTGGAGATATTCAAGACTTGGGTAAATAAGGTGAAACTCAAAAATTATCAGGTTGGAGAGAATGATTGAGTCATTGGTACCTGAGAGGTAGTTGGAATCAAGGGTCACCCAGGGAGATAAAGAAAAAGCAGAGGATTGAAGACATGAAATTGCCAGCATTTAAGGAAATGGCCAAGATGAGACAGTCTTGCAGTCCAAATGTGGAGAATTTGAAGGAAGAAGTCATTGTACTAAGAGATGAGATTTGAAACTGAATTTAGCAATAAGGAGTTGATTGGTAACCTTAAAGAGACATGTCAAGTGGAATGGGGACTATAAACTAAATTATATTTGGGTTGTATAACTCCTTGTAAGAAGTTTCACTATGAAAACAAAGATGAGGACAACTAGAGGAGATGGACAAAGGGGAGTATTTTAAAATGAGAATGCTATAAAAGACATGAAAAAATTATATAATAGGTATGAAAGGTGTGAAAAAATAGCATTAAAAGGAAATATTAATCTCAGTTGGAAGGTTAGGGTATGCTGCTGTTCAGAGATTTTTTTAATACTGAATTTCAGTAATGTGTGGGGTAGATTTCTGTGAAATGATTTCAAAAAAGGTGAGGGAAGGTAGGTAAAGGAAATGGACGGGGACCATGAAAGCTGAAGAAATAAACATGTTTGGGGAACAGCAAATAGACCAGTTTAACCAAATCCTCAGTTTGTAAAGCAAGTTGTAGGAGAAAAAACAAGAATTGAACTCTTGGTGATGGAGGACCTGAATGTAGTAAGTCTGGTTCTAGACCTTAAATGTACAGGAAGCTATTAAGGCTTTCTGATGGGACAGCACAGTGAAGCTATATTTCAGAGACAGTCTGAAGGACTGTGGACAGTGGGTTGGAGGAGAGAGAAGAACTCTTTTTAGGAAATGAGAACAGCCTTACTCCCATTGTACTGATGCATTGCTGCTGACCTTCTTTGTGCTAACCACACACATTCCTGACACCACCTTCTCCAGGTTAAAGAGAACTTGGGGCTTGGTTGCTGTATATTGCCCTTTACTGCAAGGAATAAACTGTCCTCGCCTTCTAGGTACTTAAAGGAAGAAGCAACTGTTTACTGTGAATACAAATTCATAGAAACATGATGAGATATGTTTGAAGACAGTCTTCTAGTTTTTAGGTGAAATACTGTTTTACTAAAGAAGGTTAAATTTGCCTGCTGCCATAATATGCAGTAGTTGTCAAACGTTGAACCAACTGCAGAATGAAAAACAGGGATTCACACTAAGTCATTGTGTTATCTCAGTATTTCCATAGACTTTATCATAACAGTAAAAGCCACCTCCAGTTTAATATGTTCAGTTAAATTTAAGAGTTTATTGTTTTTTTTTAAAAAGATTTAAAAAAATTTTTTAATGCATACAAGAACTGGGGGTGTAGGCCAGAGGTGTGGGGAGTGAGAGGATTCACCAGAGACAGAGCAGGGAGCAGGACAGGAGGATCTACTGAAATACACTGCATAGGGGAGTGGTGGGTGAAACAGGAGAGTTCCGCTGAGCCATGTGGGTCACCTCCCTGGTTGGGGATCAAACTCATGCCACAGTGGCTTGCAATAGCTTGATAGCGCTGAGACTCTAACTCCTGCACCAGCAGGGAGGCCCAAGAGTTTATTGGTTTTAAATTACTGGCATAAAAAAAATAACTTACTGGCATAAGATACACAAGTAATGGTCCTGCTATTTTACTTGTAAAATACAATGTAGCTGGATGCTGGATGTATTTCTTACTAAGAGTGAATTTGACAGTATGAAATTGTTATGTGTACTTAAAGTGGGTATGTAAATAAGAGGATAATTTGGTGCCCAGGTTTTTCAACATGAAAATTTTCCAAGCTACATTCTTTACTAAAAGTGACGTTTCTTAGATATTTCATGGTGTGAAGTATGTCACCTAATTTTAACTAATGTATTTTGTGAACTTCATTTTCTTTTCATTACCTCTTCTTTTGAAGTTATTTTCTAACACTGTTGCCTTCCTATTTTGTCTTCGATTTCCTTTTCCTTACCTACCTGTTTGTGCTTTTTTTAATTCCAGTTCAATTCCCCTAATTTGTTGTCTCTCCAAGCTTCATCTAAAATTGTATATAATGCTTCAGATAGTCTGAAATAATAAATGTCATGAAACTGGCTTGTTCTAAACTGTATAAAACTTACTTGTTTGAGTAAAGTATGTTAGGCCAATACTTTGCTATTTGATTTTCCTTCTTAAGTACACTGTGCTCATATTGATATGATTGGTTTACATTTCTTTTTTTTAAGTTTTATTTGTATTTTTGCATACATGCTGGTGTGTAGGCCAGAGGTGTGGGGTGGTGAGAGGATTCACCAGAGACAGAGTGGGGAGCAAAACAGGCAGATTGACTGAAGTACACTGCTGAGGGGAGCAGCAGGTGAGTCAGGAGAGGTCTGCTATGCCATGTGGGAATCTCCCTGGCCAGATATCGAACTCGTGCTGCAGTGGCTCTGGATAGCTTCATAGTGCTGTACTTACCAGGGAGGCCCTTGGTTTACATTTCTTAGTACAGCTTTTTTTTTTTTTTTTAAGTACAATTTTGTGATTGAGGTAGTTAACTTCTCATGATAGGCTGTGAGAAGATACTCTTGAATTTGGAATGTTTGTATAAGAATTAATGAAGATGAACTTCTTTCACTGAAAGAGTTGACTGTAGGCTAGTAATTTCCAGATTGTTCCTTGGCCCAGCAGTCTTAGTACTACCAGGTAACTTTTTGGAGATTCAAATTATAGTTCTAAGGTATACTTACTGATTTACCCAGTTTGTAAGAGATCACTTTCTTGATACCTGACCTAGTGAACTGATGTTTGGGGCTATAGACTTAAGGATGTTTTATGCTTAATTCCCTGGCAGAGAAAAATAAATGCTCTTTGTATTTTCAAGTACAGATTTTGTATCCTAAGTGAAGGTAATGGGTACTTATAAGTGAATAATTAAAAGGATTAAATTTAATTACCTTTAAATTTACTTTTCCTTAAGGAGGCAAAACCTTCAACTGAAGACTTGGGGGATAAGAAGGAAGGAGAATACATTAAACTCAAAGTTATTGGACAGGTGAGTTTTATTTTTTTCCTTTGATTTGTGAATAATTTCTGATGTACAAAAATCTCATAAGGAAGGCAAGATGGGATTTTCACTTACTGTTAATACGCCTGTTGGAGGAAGATGATGCTGATACTGTTTTTTAAATTATCAATTCTTTACTGGGGGGGCACTGAAATCAGGCTAATATGTGTGCTCTTACTTTATTGCCCGTCTGTGGCCCATTTGTACCCGGTTGGTGCCCAAAGCTCCTTGGTCATGGTGGCAGGTGGTAGCCGAGAGAGCGCCATCTGCCCCACTGCACCTGAGAGGATGGAGATCCACATCTTAGACCCCAGGAAAGCCCAAGATTCCGTGCAGGTTGACCCTCATTTGCTTGAATTTTGCATTGTTTCTACCACCTAGGCCTTGTCTCCTAAGTTACTAGTGTTGTGGTTAGAAAGAGATGGAAGAAAAGGAGTGATGGCACATTAAGGTCTGGTCTGGCTTGCATTTGCAGAGAAGAGAGTAAGCAAGACAACCATGGGTTTTGGTGGGGGGAGGTGTGTGTCGGGAGGATAGGAGAAAGGAAACAGGGTCTCAGGTTTTCAATGATATTTAAAAAATTCTGTACTTTTACAGTGGTGGTGAAATAACCTCATCCAATAGTTATTTTTCCATTGAGAAGAGAGAAGAGGTGGATTCCCCCCCCCCCTTTGATTCAAACCTTTTTTTTCTATGACAAAGCATAAATCATGGATACCAGAGAATAAGGTGGGGGTCAGGAATCCTGAAAAGACAACAACAACAACAACAAAAACATGAGTTAAGTACCATGCAAAGGAGATAAGAACAAATTTGAATCACTGGAGTGGCCCCAGACAGCACCCCCACAAGTCTACCAGCAGAAACAGTACAGGGAGCTTTGTGTCCTGCATGCCCTCAATAATGTCTTCCAGGTTGGCAATGCCTTCACACGGGAAATGCTGCAAGAGATTTTCCAGAGGTTGTCTCCAAACACCATGGTGGAACAGTGGAAACTATGATATGAACGTCATTATGGCAGCACTTCAGACCACAGCTATGGAACTGTTTGGTGGGACAAGTGCGTGGATGTTGGTGCCATTGCTTTCACTAACATCATGGGCTTCATTATGAACCTGCCCTTCAGCCTGGGCTGGGGTCCACTGAAGCTCCTCAAAAGGCAACACTGGATCTCTGTTTGAGAGGTGGGAGGTGCTTATTACTACCTTGACTCCATACTGAAGATGCCCAAATGGATTGGAGGGGAGAGTGAGCTCAGGAAATTTCTTAAACATCACTTGTGAGGAAAGAACTGAACTTCTGGCTGTTCCAGAAGAGGTGGAGGCCCTTAGATTTGAAGGGTGATGTGTAGTGCAATTCTGCCCAACCGTCCTTCATTTCACCTAATTCCTTTGTGATGTGGGCCTGCCCCGCCACTTCCACAAACAACTCGTTGGGTTTTCCCTCAGATTTGACAGTGCAATAGGCCAGATGTGTTGACTGTTACAAGAACCGGCCAGCATTACTCATTCCTGGGAAAGGGAAGAATTGCTTAGGGCAAGTGATGGAAGATACTTGTTCAGAGAGGAGAAAGGTGGGTTCTGCTTATTTTTCCCTTCCCTGTAAGGACTTGATAGAGACTCTGCTGGAGTCTATTGCTACTCTGATTCACCTGGAGGTACAGCCTCCATTTCCCCTTTCAACCATTTGGTCTGAAGAGACTATAAGCAAAGCCCATGTGATTGACTTGAAGGATATAGGGCCTTCAAGGCTTAAGGGCCTCTCAAGAAACCATCTCCAGAACTCCAGCAGTGCTACAGCATGCTATCTCCAACCCTTCTTGCTAACTGTAAGGGTTGTTTAGGCTCTCCTTGGAATTTTACAATGAAAAGTTCTTTAATATTCCTCTCCAGGTGGTTGAATCTTGAAATAGTCTAGTGAGACAGGCCAACACCAAACTGGAGCAGGCAGGGTGGGCTCATCTGTCTTGCCCTAGGTTTGTCCCTACCACTTCTGTACATGGATTGAGGAGGCTTTTGGGCATGAGGCAAGTCAAAGGACAGCTTTCCGAGCTGACTGCCTCCTGCAAAATCAGGAGAAAATAAGCTGCCACCTAAACCAAATTCTACTATTTTTTTTAAAGAAAGATTTATTTATTTATTTATGCATGCAAGCTGGGGTATGGGCCAGAGGCATGGGGCAGCGAGAGGGTTCACCAGAGACTGAGTGGGGAGCAGAACAGGCAAATCGATGGGAATTACACTGCTGAGGGGAGCAGCGGGTGAGGCAGGAGAGGTCTGCCGTGCCATCTGGGAATCTCCCCGGCCAGGCATCGAACTCACGTCACTGCTGCCGACAGCTCCACAGTGCAGCACTTAACTGCTGCGCCACTAGGGAGGCCCAAATTCTACTAGTTTGAGACAAGTTGGGTAAGGTAAGTATTGTGAAGATAAGCTTCTCAGATTTAAGAGCAGCCAGAATGAGCAGAAGTTTTAGCCTTGGAGTCACTACAGTAACAAGCAGAGCTCCCAAGTTGGGTGGTTTGAAGTTTGATATACCCCTTTACAAATCAACTGAGAATTGACCTGCCCCCTATTTTTTTAAATAGTTGTAGGCCACTTTTCTTCTGTTATTTTTGAAAAGAGATGAGGAAGCACCAGAGTGTTTGTGGTCCCCTCAAGGCAGGTGGGCATATAGAGTTGCCTGTCTGGCCCTGAAGATCAGTGGTCTTGGCAGGTCAGAGAGCTGCACCACTGGCCAGACTTTTCTCCAGTAGCAAATCTAGTCTGGTTGCATGTCAAACCTGAGCAGGCTTAATGTGATGAAGCTGACTTTCTCCTCTGTGACTGGAGTGCATGTATCTTTAATCCAACAATATCATTTTTTATGCTGAGTGGCAGGCCACCAAGCAGCTAGTGCATTACCCCCTCTCAGCAACTGGCTTCACTTTCTACACCAGACCTGTTCGCTATCATAGGGATCTCTCTGCCCCTGCGCAGTGACATTCCAGTCCCCACACCTTGAACTTGCAGTCAACTTGTTAATTGTCACAAGGCCAGCAAGGTTCTTTCAGAGATAGTATAG
This sequence comes from Scalopus aquaticus, assembly GCA_004024925.1. NCBI lineage: Eukaryota > Metazoa > Chordata > Mammalia > Eulipotyphla > Talpidae > Scalopus > Scalopus aquaticus. The sequence goes on from PVIJ01001562.1 coordinate 169,608, forward strand.
TCCATTTCCTGGGAAGAGGAGGAAACTCCTGTCCATCATTCTTCTTTTGGCATGTGCAAATGGCACTTCAGAGGAGTCTCCATGCACTTGGAATCCATGAGCCAATGGGATATGTAAAGAAGCTTAAACGTTTCATGGCTCGTTTCTCTGTTCATAAGCATCTCTGGTGCTGAAGAATAGGGACCCCCAGGCTGATGGCCACGGGCAAAAGTCCCACTTTCTTTAAGGAAGGGAGCAGGCCTGATAACCAATATGGGGCAACCCTAGGCTTTTTGTGGTTTTTTTGCTTTTACATCCTTTTGTTGACCTTGTGCTGGGTTCACAAAAGATGTATTTTGTTTAACCAAATACTAAAAATGGCAAACTTAAGGGCCTCCCTGGTGGCACAACAGGTTAAGCGCAGCGCTGTGGAGCTGTCAGCAGATGCCGTGTGAGTCTGATGCCTGGCTAGGGAGATTCCCACATGGCACAACAGACCTCTCCTGCTTCTCCTTCAGCAGTGTATTTCCAGCGATCTGCCTGTTCTGCTCCCCACTCTGTCTCTGGTGAATCCTCTCACTGCCCCACACCTCTGGCCTGCACCCCAGCTTGTATGCATAAATAAATAAATCTTAAAAAAAATGGCAAACTTCATCATAGAATAAAAGTGATTCTCTAACTAAATTTTGAAAAGTAAAACCTTTTTCTTGGTTAGCATGCTTCAGTGGCAAATACAGTGAACACTACTGAGTGATAAACCTAGGGGGCCAACCTTAAAGAAAAAGGCCTCTTAGTTCTTGACCCTTTTCTCGTTCCTGGCACCTCATTTGCCCATACTCTGGCCTGTATCTTACTGATCCTTTGTATTGGAATTTTCATCTTATTTGGGATAAATACCTAGTAGAGGTACTGCTGTATTGTTTCCATTTTTATTTTCTTAAGAAATCTCCATGCCACAGTCCAAAAAAGATCCACCAGCTTGCATTCCCATCAACAGTGAAGGAGAGTTTTTCACTGCATGTGTGCTGGCATTTGTTGATTCCATTTTCTTAATGTGGACTATTCCCACAGGGGTGAGGTGTTGTCTCAGTGTGGTTTTTATTTTTATTTCCCTTTTAAGTGATGTTAAACAGTTTTTCATTTATCTGCAGACCATCTGAATGTCTTCCTTTTTTTTTTTTTTAAGATTTATTTATTTATGCATACAAGCTGGGGTACAGGCCAGAGTTTGGGGCAGCGAGAGGGTTCACCAGAGACAGAGTGGGGAGCAGCACAGGCAGATCGACGGAAATACACTGCTGAAGGGAGCAGCGGGCAAGGCAGGAGAGGTCTGCTGCGCCATGTGGGGTTCTCCCCAGCTGGGCATCGAACTCGCGGTCACCGCTGCCGACAGCTTCACAGTGCAGCGCTTAACCACTGCACCACCAGGGAGGCCCATCTGAATGTCTTCTTTAAAGTGTCTATTTAGGCCCTTTGCCTATTACCCATTTTTGATTGGGTTATTTACTTCTCTGTTGTTGGATTATATAAGAATTTAGTGAACTTTTGGAGATGTCAGATATGTGGTCATGCAAATATTTTTTCCAATTGTGCAGGTTGTCTTTTTTTTTTTTAAAGATTTATTTTTGTTTTTACATAGAACAGCTGGGGTGTAGGCCAGAGGTTCAGGGGCATGAGAGGACTCACCAGAGACAGAGTTGGGAGCAGAACAGGCAGATCTACTGAAATAGACTGCTAAGGGGAGTAGAGGGGGAGACAGGAGAAGTCTGCTGTGTCCTGTGGGTTAGCTCCCTGTCTGGGGATCGAACTCAGGCTGCAGCAGTGATAGCATGACAATGTTGAGACTCAGTCCCTATGCCATCAGGGAGGCCCCAGTTGCCTTTTGTTTTTGTGATGGTTTCTTTTGAGAGACAAAGCTTTAAAAGTTTGATGTAGTCCCACTTTGCTTTTGTTTCCTTTGCTGTTGGGGTTGAGTTTCCAAATACATCCTTTTGGTAGATGTCCAGTAGTGTGTCCCCTATATTTTCATTCTAGTACTTAATGATTTGGTTGTTATATCCAGATATTTACTCCATTTTGAATGAATTGTTGTGTATAGCATAAAATATGTGTTTGTTTTTCTTTTTTGGCAAGTGGCCAGCCATGTTTCCCAGCACCATTTGTGAAAGAGTCTGTCTTGTCTTCACTGTGTGGCAGTAGGTCCTTTGTCAAAGATTAACTGCCCATATTTGTGTGGTTTTATCTCTGGGCTTTGAATTCTATCCCATTGGTTTGAGTTTCTGTTTTTGTTTCAGTACCATACTGTTTTGATTACTATTGCTTTGTAATATAGCATGAAGCTAGGAGGTGTGATACCTTAATTTTTCTTCTTTTCTCTTAGGATTGTTTTAGCTATTTGGGGCCTTTTGTGGTTCTATATAAAATTCATGATTGTTTTGTGTCCTTGAAAAAAGTCATTAATATTTTGCTAGGTATTGCATTTAGTCTGTAAAATATTTTGGATAATATGGCCATTTAAATGATGTTCATTCTTTCAGTCCATGAGCATGGGATATCTTTCCATTTCTTTTTGTCTTATTTCCTTTAACAGAGTTTTATAGTTTTCAATATATAGGCCCTTCACCTTCTTTGTTAAGTTTACTTCCAGATATTTCATTCCCTTTGGCGTGATTGTAAATGGGATTGTGTTCCTTATCTCCTTTTCTTATATATTGTTTACATACAGAAATGCCACTGATTTTTGTGTGTTAGAATTAACATTTTCTACTGATTTTAATGATTTTAGCACTTACATTAAATCTTTGATTATTTTTAAGTTAAAATAATTTTAAGGTAGATTATTGTCTCTTACATGTAGTTAATTCATTTGCTTCAGATCATTGGTTAAAAAGTCTATCCGTACCCAGTTGAATTGTTTGACATTCTTGTCAGAAATCAGTTACCATAGATATATGGTTTTATTTCGGCACTCACAATTTCATTCCATTGATTTATAGGTCTGTCTGATGGCGTTGATTTCCTTTTTTAAGAATTATTGATTTGGTCATAGTCTACAATGGGGAGAGGAGAATCTAACAAATGATGCTGGGAAAACTGGATGACCACATTTGAAAGAAACTGGATCACTCTTTAATGCCAGTGAATTCCAGATGAATTAAAGATTTAGATATAAGACCTGCAACAAAAAATTACATAGATGAAAACATTGGTGCTATGTTTTATGACATTGGTGATAAAAGATTTTTGGAGACTCGACCCCTATGGCAAAGAAAATGAAAGCAAAAATAAGTGATTGGGATTACCCCAAATTAAAAGTTTTTTTAACAGCAGAAGAAAATACAAGTAGATTAAAAAGATATCCTACTGAATGGGAGAAAATACTGATATATTACACAACCCACAGTGGATTAATATCCAAGGTGTTACACAATTAACAGTAAAGAAAGCAACCCAGTTAATAAATGGACAGCATATATGAACAATTTACAAAAGAAGCTATCTAGAAGACAAGTAGGTATTTGGAAAAATATTCATCATTGCTTCTAATCGGGTAGATGCAGGTTAAGGCATCTACCTGCCTTGACAATTGTGTATGTAATTTAGAAATTAAAAGAGATATTTCATACCTGTGAGAATAATACATATTAAAAAGTTCCCCAATAATAGGTACTGGAGAGGGTGTGAAGAAAGAGGGAACCCTAATGCACTGTTGGTGGGAATGTAATAAACCTAGGCAGCCATTTTTTTTTAAAGATTTATTTATTTATGCATACAAAGCTGGGGAACAGGCCAGAGGCGTGGGGTGGTGAGAGGGTTCATCAGAGACAGAGCGGGGAGCAGAAAAGGCAGATAGACCGAAGTACTCTGCTGAGGGGAGCAGCGGGCGAGGCAGGAGAGGACTGCTGCACCATGTGGGAATCTCTCTGGCCGGTTGTCGAACTCGCAGACAGCTCCACAGCACAGTGCCCAACCACTGCGCCACCAGGGAGGCCCTAGGCAGCCATTTTGGAAAGTGATCTGGATTTACCATTATAAAACTAAAGATGGAAATACCATATGACGCAACAATCACACTTTTAAGCATCCATCCAAAGAATGTGAAACTTAAAATGATATGCTCTACACTGTTTATTACTGCACTATTTACAATAGCTAGGACATGCAAACAACCTAAATGCCTATTGGCAGAAGATTGGATAATAATTCCCTGAGAAAGGGAATTATTGATTTGTAGGAGTTATTTATATTTTCTTAATCTTTCCTATCTGTAATAGATGTTGTATTTTCTTCCAGTCTTTCTCATATTTGTGCTGCTTTGTTTTATTAAATCAAATTTAACAATCTTCTGTTAATGGTTCCTAGGTTATAATCTTGCTTTATAGTAAGGATTTTCTAATGTCAAGATTAGGGGGAAAATTGTCTCTTAAGAAGAGAAAATATTTTTTTAAAAAGCTAGCTCTTTTATTCAGCTCTTTTATTCATCCGATTTTAGTGTAGGTGTGATGTATGCTATAGAAATTTTACCTGTTTGTAAAAATATCCATAGGAAGAGAATTTGGTTTTCTCTGTAGTCACAAAGATACTGTAAACATGCGACTTCTTCTAATAGACATTTGCAAATGTGGTGTGTGATCATAAGTATTGGCTTTGAAATTTTACAATAAGGAAGGGCCAGTATTTTTTTCCCTCTTTCCTGACGGTTGCCTGATGTTTTGCATGGTAACCAGGGTAGAAGGAAGAATCTGTGGTCTCATAAATCAATTCATTGACTCAGGTTTATTCAGTTTATTCACATGAGAAAAAACAGGCTCTAGGATGACTCTTAATGGTAGGAATCAGTTTCTCAGTTTATTATTTTAAGGTATATGCTTCTCTTTTAGGTTTCACCACTATTAAGGATGCCTCTTGGCATCTTTGTGTGTGGGAGGTATTTTTTGTTTTGAGTTGCTTTGGTGAGGGGGTTTGTGATAGTTCATTTTTTATTTTGAAAACTGGATGGACATGAAACTATGAAGGAATGTGTTCTTTGACATAGATGCTTTCACTTTTAGTGTTAACATGTACAAATTGTCTATGTTTTTGTTAGGTAACATGTACACATTTTCTTTATGTTTTTATTAGGTTCCTTTTGAAATGGGGCAGTTTTGTGGATGATTACAGTGTTTTAGTAAAATGTTTGTGGAATGCTAAAAAGAATATTTTGGTAGAATATGGGTGACAAAATTTACGATTGTATTTGTAGCATACGGGTCATTAAATAGTTTGGTTCAAGCAAAGCATATTGTTTACGTAAAGCGGGATACTTTTCTTCTTTTATCTCCTTAGGATAGCAGTGAGATTCACTTCAAAGTGAAAATGACAACACATCTCAAGAAACTCAAAGAATCATACTGTCAAAGACAGGTTTGTTATGTTATTATAGTATGTTATATTGAATACAGTGCTTTATATGTCATTAATATTTCTTTTAAGGAAGGTTTGTCAGAAAAAAATTACCTTTGACTATTGTCACCATTAGCACGTCAGGGAAAATCCCCTTTTTTCACCCCACTTAATTGTTTTTTCTCCTTTATGGCCTTGTGTTAAAATTTTAATTAATAAGCTATGTGGAGTTAGTTTGAAAGTAACTCAGATTTGTAAAGGTAGTTAGCTATGTGAATGTTTGTCTCTCTATGGCTTACCAGTATATCTGACAATAAAGGCAAATCATTCTTAGTGATAAGTATCAAATTTCCTTGTTTCTAATCATGGGTGCTTAGCTATATGTTAAGTTTAAGTACTAATATTATTAGTTTATTTTTGTACATATTATTAATAGCTACATTAATTGCATCCTGTGTTTTTAACATCAAGGAATTTTCTCTTTAAAAAAATCTTATGTCAGGGGCCTCTCTGGTGGCCTAGGGGTTAATGTCAGCCCTATCAACTTTATGGCCTGAGTTTGATTCCCAGGGAGCTAACCCACATAAGGCGCAGCAGACCACTCCTATCTCACCCACTGCTCCCCTTAGTAGGGTGTTTGAGTAGATCTGCCTGTTCTGCTCCCCATGCTGTCTCTGGTGGATCTTCTCACCCCTGCACCCCAGTTTTTCTGTGAAAACAAACAATAAAAACCTTATGTCTAATTTACTAGTAAATCCCCACAGATTCTGGCTTTTGTGAACTGGATTATTACCTTAATAACTAGATCAGTAACTAATTCCTTTAATCTGCCTGGAATCAAATCTGTGCTCTTACCTTTGGTCTGACTGTATGACAAGCTATATGTCTTGTTTCCTCATTAGTAAAGTGGGCATTTTATAGCCCCTACCTCATAAAGATGAAATAAGATGACCTACATAAAGCTTTTAATGTTAAGCCCTAAAATGCTCAATAAATGTTACCTATTATTATCGTTATTAATAGTACTTTTAATAAATATAACTGGAGTTCATATGTGTAGGGACAACCAAGATATCTTCTTTTAAAAGATTTATTTATTTATGCATACAAGAAGTGGGGTGTCGACCAGAGGTGTGTGTGTGTGTGGGGTGAGAGGATTCACCAGAGACATAGAGGGGAGCAGAACAGGCAGATTGACTGAAGTACACTGCTGAGGGGAGCAGTGGGTGAGACAGGAGAGGAGAGGTCTGCTGCGCCATGTGGGTAGCTCCCTGGCCGGGGCTCAAACTCCTGCTCATGCTGCAGTGGCTCTGGATAGCTTCATAGTGCTGCGCTTAATCTGTTGCACTACCAGGGAGGCCTCCCTTCTTTTTTTTATGCTTTAGAGTATACAGCCTTTAGAAAAAGTTTTTATGCTTAGTTCACAGAGGTTTAATGTTTTTTATATATTTAATGATGTACAAAGAATAGGACTTATTTAAACTATAGAACACTTAACCAATAGAGCGATTGTAATGTATAGACACTTTTAACATATTTATTGAATTGTTAAAGTATGTATTTATTGAATTGTTTTTCCATTTTTTTTAAAGATATATTTATTTATGCATACAAGCTGGGGTACAGGCCAGAGGTGTGGGGTGGTGAGAGACTTCACCAGAAACAGACTTGGGAGCAGCACAGGCAGACTGACGGAAATACACTGCTGAGGGGAGCAGCGGGCGAGGCAGGAGAGGTCTGCCGCACCATGTGGGATTCTCCCCGGCTGGGCGTTGAACTCTCATCCCCGCTGCCAACAGCTCCATAGCACAGCGCTTAACCGCTGCGCCACCAGGGAGGCCCTGAATTGTTTTTCCATTTTGATTTTATGGCTTAGTTTTTTTATAGAAACCTTTTTGATTCCAATACAAGATTATGTTAAAAGTGTCTATAAGTAAAAGGAAAGAATTTAAAATCAAATGAAGAGCAGGCTTGCATGTTCTCATATTTTTATGTGTAGTGCATATTGAAAGATATTTTCCTTTTTTTTTTTGTTGCATAGAAAAACTGGGGTGTAGGCCAGAGGTGTGGTGGGGATAGGTGGGTGAGAGGATTCACCAGGACAGAGTGGGGAGCAGAACAGGAGGATTTACTGAAATGCACTGCTAAGGGGAGCAGTGGGCGAGACGGGAGAGGTCTCTTGCACCATATATGGGTTAGCGCCTTGGTTGGGGATCAAACTCACGCCATAGAGGTGATAGCACTGAGACTTAACCACTAGTCCACCAGGGAGGCCCCCTTTTTGGATAGTCTCAGGAGTGTTTAAACACAGTTGAAAATCTGAATATGTTATGTATTGAACAAAACTTTTTTTTTTAAAGATTTATTTATGCATACAAGAACTGGGGTGCAGACCAGAGGTGTGGGGTGGTAAGAGAATTCACCACAGAGAGAGTGGTGAGCAGAACAGGCATTGACTGCTGAGGGGGGCAGCAGGCGAGGCATGAGACGTCTGCTGCGCCATGTGGGAAGCTCCTTGGCCGGGTATCAAACACGTGCTGTAGTGGCTCTGGATAGCTTCATAGTGCTGTGCTTAACCCGTGCGCCACCAGGGAGGCCCCTGAACAAAAACTTTCATAAAACTTTTGGACTAAATGACTCAACTTATTTATGAAATGACCTCTCTTTAAATGAGTCCTCTCTCTTCTTTCAGCTGTTACTGAGTAATTATTATAAGACATATAAAATATATTTTAACTTATGATAGTTACAGTGCTATTGATGCCGTCAAAAATTTACTGTGGTTTGTTGCCAGCTACTGTGCTTTTAACCAGATTTCTGTGATTTAATGTTTAAAATCAGTTTTGTTTGTACAGTTACACTTGAAGGTTATTGAGGGTGCTCTCCCAGTTTCTGATTTTATCTTTTGTTAGCTTATAGATTTAAGAGGAAACTGTACAGAATAGTGATCAGGAGCATAAGTTAGGAACAGGTTTATACTTAAATTTTGGCTAGCTTGTATACCCTCTTTAAGCCTTAGATTCCTAGCTCTAAAATGAAAAGGTGATAATACCTTCCAGGATTGTTGTAAATATTTATTATTGTATATGTAAAATATTTGGCACAGTGAGGTATATTTGATACTCAATAAATGGTGATTATGAAAAATTGTATAGTTTTATGTTCTTTGTATTTTGTTGAAGCTTTCGTGTTTGCTTTTGGTGCATCAAAATTCCCTTATCTCTTCTAAGATTTGTGTGTGTGTATATATATACATAATATATATGTGTATGTGTGTTTTTTACCTTTTTAGGGAGTTCCAATGAATTCACTCAGGTTTCTCTTTGAAGGTCAGAGAATTGCTGATAATCACACTCCAAAAGAAGTGAGTATAGTTTCTTTCTAACTCAAGAAAAATTTCAAATTCTGCATGAATGTTTTGATTTATTAGTAGTAAACTGCTTTTAAAAAAAAACAAAAACAACCCCCCCCCACCTTTCAGTTATGTTTATTGAGGTAATGTTCCTTTACAGCATTGTATACCTTTTAGGGGTGTAGGTTCACATTTCTACAAATGTATGTTACAACACCACACCATCTTCAATAATTACCATAGAACATTGAGCCCCCTAACCCTTTTGTTCCCCATCCTCCTCTAGTACCCCCAGTTCTGCAGTTGTATTTCTGGGGTTTGTTTGGTCTGGAATTGTCTGTTCTCTAATTTCTTTATATTCTACATATGAGTAAAATCATTTGGTATTTGAAAGAATTAACTTTCAAACAACTTATAAATGTTTCCAAAAAATAGAATTTTTTAGTATTTAGTATATTGTCCCTTTACTAAAATATACTTGTGGGATGATAGGCAAGAAAAACAAATATCACAGTATCCAGTAAGTGGACAGTTATCATCATACAATAGTCTATTGAAGGATATCTTTTTTTCCTGAGAACTCTTAAAAAATGAGTCAAGCTGGGCCTCATTTTTATAAACTCAAGAATTTACTTTTTATCTAAAATGTATCATTTCCTGATAACCTTCCCTGTGCTTTAATTTTGCTCATTCAACTTTTATTGAGTAACTTTAATGTGTCACATCACTTACTAAGCAAAACATCAAAGATTTTTTAAAAATCAAGTAATACATGTTAGTTCCTTATCACAGAAACAGGGTCAGTGGGAACTATAATACAGAGTTCTAGAGGGTTAATTTATATCATATATGGACTTGGCAAAGTACAACTTTTCAAAAGTAAACAAAATAATACTATGAACCTGAGAGAATCTAGTGACACACACTTTCAGAGCTTCCTATAGGAATGACCTGATTAATTTTTAACAACGAATAGGAATGTTATGGTAACAAAAACACTAGTTCAAAACCTTCACACCTAGATTTACTGAAGCACTATTTATAATAGCTAAGATATGGAAACAACCTAAGTGCCAAAAACAGATGAATGGATCAAAAAGATGTGGTATATATACACAATGGAATACTACTCAGCAATCAAAATAGATAAATCCTTGTCATTTGCAGCAACATGGATGGAACTGGAAAAAATTATGCTAAGCAAGATAAGCCAAAAGGAGAAAGATAAATACTGGATGGTGTCACTTATATGTGGACCACAGATAAACTAAACAAAGGATCCTACTGACTTACTTCACTTAACATTATCCCTTCCAGTTATATGTTATATGTTATACTAAATGGCAAGATTTAGTAGTACCTATCTTTTTTTTTTTTAAATGAGAAAAACAAATAGCACAGACTGCGGTATGTGAACATTTATCTTCCTATAATAGTCTCTTGAAGGATATCTTTCTTTTCTGAGAACTTCTGAAAATGTAAGTTCCTGAGTTTATAAAAATGACGCCCAACTTGTGTTATCTATACACTGCATCTTCTTAATTTACTCATCTGTCACTGGACACTTAGGTTGTTGCTGTAACTTGGCTATTGTAAATAGTGCTGCAGTGAACAGAGTAGTGCATGTATCCCTTCCAATTAGTGTTTCTGTATTCTTCAGATAGATATGTAGGGAGAGGGATTGCTGGATCTTATGGTAGATCTCTTTTTAGTGTTTTGAGAAACCTCCATGCTGTTTTCCATAGGGGTTGGACCTGTGTACATTACCATCCACAGTGTATGAGTATTCCTTTTTCTCCACACCCTCACCAATACTTGTGTCTGGTCTTTTAGGTGTGGGCCATTCTCATAGTTGTGAGGTAATGTCTCAGGTTTTGATATGTATTTTCCTGACAATAAGTGATGATGAGCATTTTTCATGTGCCTCTTGTCTATCTGTATTTCATCTTTGGAGAATTATCCATTTAGATCCTCTGTCCATTTATTTTATTGGGTTATTTGTTTTCTTTCTGTTAAGTTGTGTAAGTTCTTGATAGATTTTCAGTAGTACTATGTGACCGATATACATATATTTTCTCCCATTCAGTAAGGTGTCTTTTTTTTTTTTTTAAATATTTGTTTTATTTATGCATGCAAGAACTGGGTTCTAGGCCAGAGGTGTGGGGGGGTGAGAGGATTCACTAGAGACAGGGTGGGAACAGAACAGGCAGATCTACTGAAATATACTGCTGGGAGTGTAGATCTACAGATCTACTGAAATACACTGGGGAGCAGCGGGCGAGACAGGAGAGGTCTGCTGTGCCGTGTGGGTTAGCTCCCTGGCTGGGGATTGAACTCATGCTGCAGTAGCTGGCAATAGCTTGATAACGCTGAGACTTTAACCTCTGTGCCACCAGGGACCTCTGTGCCCCATTGTTTCAAATTTTTTAACGCTCTTTGTCTTTGTTTAATTGAGACTACTGTCTTCTTTGTTCATCCCAGTCTATTCCTTTACGTATGTGTGTGTGTGTGTATTTATATTTCTATAGATGACTCCTCAAACTCAGAATAACATTCCTGAGATTTCTGAAAATGGGAATTTTCATTATTGTATAAAATGGGAGTATCGTTATTACTAAATTAAAAAAAAAATATTTCACACTTAGAGGGCCTCCCTGGTAGCGCAGTGGTTGAGCACTGTGCTGTGGAGCTGTCAGCAGCGCGTGATGCGAGTTCGACGCCCAGCCGGGGAGAATCCCACATGGCACAGCAGACCTCTCCTGCCTCGCCCGCTGCTCCCCTCAGCAGTGTATTTCTGATCTGCCTGTTCTGCTCTTCATACTATCTCTGGTGAACCTTCTCGCCGCTCCACGCCTCTGGCCTGTACCCCAGCTTGTATGTATAAATAAATAAATCTTTAAAAAAAAATTTCACACTTAGAATTATGAGTCTGTGGTATACTTACTTTATTACCTTTCCCCTCGACTCACCAGTCATTAATATTGTGTTACATTTGCTTTATCACTCTGTGTTTTTATTGGTGGATCATTGTGATTAATTTGCTGCTATCATGATCCTACTGTTATCTCCTAAGAACCACAGTTCAATCATCAAATTTATGAGATTTAACATCGATACAGTACTGGTTATTAAATATGCAATCAGAATGGTCAGATTTTGCCATTTGTCCCAATAAGTTTCGTTTCTTTTTTTTTTTTTAAGATTTATTTATGCATACAAGCTGGGGTACAGGCCAGAGGTGTGGGGCGGCAAGAGGGTTCACGAGAGACAGAGTGGGGAGCAGGAGAGGCAGATGGACAGAAATACACTGCTGAGGGGAGCAGCGGGCGAGGCAGGAGAGGTCCGCGGCGCCATGTGGGAATCTCCCTGGCTGGGCGTCGAACTCACGTCGCCGCTGCCGACAGCTCCACAGTGCAGCACTTAACTGCTGCGCCACCAGGGAGGCTCCCAATAAGTTTCTTCATAGTATTTCTTTTTTAGACCTTCTTGGGGAGCCCATCCAGGATATGCATGCAAACTAGTTATTCTGCTTTAATGTCCTTTAATTTGGAACAATTACTCAATTTTTGTTTTCCATTACACTGACATTTTATAAGAGTACACAGCCTGTTAGGTTTTAGAATATCCTTCAATTTGAGTTTGTCTGATGTTTTCTCATGGTTAGATTTAGTTTTACATTTTTGATAGCAAAGAGTGAAGCTATGTATGACTGCATCACATCAGGAGGTACATGATGTCCATTGGTCCTGTTTTGGGTAATGATAAATTTGGTCAATTAAGGTGACAACTCCCAGATATATCCATTATAAGGTTACCCTTCCTCTTTGTAATTAAAAAGTAATTTGAGATGCTTTGAAACTGTGTGAATATTCTTTAGATATTGGCCACTTGAAGCCCCTTCAATTTGATATCTGTCTTTTTGGACATGTCTCCATCTTTCTCTAAGCTTTTATTTTGAAATAATTTTTAACATACAGAAAATTTGTAAGAATGGTACAAAAATTATATCTCTTCCACCTGGCCTCATGTATTTTTAATGTTTTGCTATTTTTGCTTAGTTATTTCTCTTCTCCATGTGTGTATCTCTGTGTGCATGTTTATGTGTGGTGTATATCCCTAAACTGCTTAGGTATAGGTGCCATATACCCTGGTCATTTACAACTTAATGTTTTAGTGTGTATTTCTTGTGAACAGGTATATTCTTTCATATAACCATAGTATTGTCAATTAAATTCAGGAAACTGGAACACTGTTAGAAAACTTTAATCTACAATCTAATTTGTCTTTCATGACAAATTTCCTCCACTATCACAGCATCTAGTTCAATATCATATATTTTATTTAGCTTTTTCTTTGGTCTTTAATTTGGAATAGTTCCTCAGCTTTTTTCTGACATGACACTGATTTTTTTTTGAAGATTTATTTTTGCATACAATCTGGGTAAGGCCAGAGGTGTGGGGTGTGAAAGGATTCACCAGAGACAGAGTGGGGAAGCAGAACAGGTAGATTGACTGAAATAAACTGCTGAGGGGAGCAGCGGGTGAGATAGGAGAGGTCTGCTGCGCCTTGTGGGAAGCTACCCTGGCCAGGGGTTGAACTCCTGCTACAGTGGCTGTGGATAGGGTCGTAGTGCTGCGACTTAACCCCATGCACTGCCAGGGAGACCCCCCAACACTGACATTTTTGAAGAATAAAAACTAGTTATTTTCTAGGAAGTCCCTCAGTTTGGGCTTGTCTGTGTTCTCATGACTGGATATGGGTTGTATAATTTTGGCTGGACTACTACATAAATGGTGATGTGTCGCACAAGATGTAATGTCTGGAGTACATGAAATCCCTTGTTAGTAATGTTATTATTATTATTTTTTTTTTAGTCACTCAGTTTAACTTGTCTTTTTTTTTTTTTTTTTTTTTTTTTTTTTTTTTTTTTTTTTTTTTTTTTTTTTTTTTTTTTTTTTTTTTTTTTTTTTTTTTTTTTTTTACTGTGTAGTTCTGTTGTAATTGAATAATTTGTGGGAACTTTGAAACTATGTGAATATCCTTTTCTATCCAATTTTCCCCCCAGTTTAGTACCCACTCATTTTCTTCAGTACTTCTTACTTTCTAGCACAATGAAATATCCCAAACTCATCTTGTGCATTCCTCGTCCTAGCTTGGCATAATATCTGGTACCCAGTAGACACTTAATACATTTAGTGATAACCTTCCACCCTATTAAGAGATTACCTTTTTTAAAAGACAGATGGGCAGTAGGAGAGAATAGGCATTTAGGAAATGACCTCCTGGTACTGCTCCGTGTACATCTCCTCTGATGTGCTTCTTTAAGCCAATACCCTCACAATCTGTAACTTGAGGATGTGTGCTATTACCTTCATGATTTAAAGGTTCCTTGTAATCTTGGGATTTTACTTCTTGCAGTATTTCCCATGTTATATATGCCATTAAACTTGTTTTGATAAACACTAATTTGAAAGGATCTATGTTTATTGCAGCACTATTTACCATAGCCAAGTTAGGGAAACAGACTAAGTTGTGGATAAAGAAGACATGGTACATATACACAGTGTATATGGAGTTATACTACTCAGCTATTAAAAGAAATAAAATCTTGCCACCTACATCAACATGGATGGAATTGAAGAGGAGTATGCTAAGCAAAATAACTCAGAAGGAGAAAAACAAATACTGGATGATTTCACTGATGTGGAATATAAAGAAACCAAGGAACAGATAAAATGAAACCAAACAAACCTAGAAATAGAACTGTAGAATTGAGGCCAGTAGAGGAAGAGAGTTGGAGTGGGGAAAAGAAGTGTGAGGGGACCCAGTGTTCCTTCCATGGTGGAGATTATTGGTACTGGTGGTAGTATGGTGATAAACATCTGAATAGGTGTGAACCTATTCTTCTAAGTTATACATTGTTTTAAACTAGTGTTACCTCAAAAATAAGTCACAAAAAACTGATAGCATCTTTACTTATTTTAATATTCATATATGCCCACAAGCAAGATAGTCATAACTTTAGAAACAGTTTGATCACTTTTTAAAGTCCTAAATACACATGTCTGTGTTTTGTTTTTACATTTCTTTGTATATTTTAATTTTCATGTCTTCTAAGCCTGCATAAAATGTCATCATAAAATGCAAAGCTTTCGTTAGAAAACTGATCTTTTCTTTCTTAAGATAGACTTTTCTTTTAAAATTTTCTACTTTGTTTTTGTGATCTACTACAGTTTTCAATAGCCACAGTGCTAATTTTTGTTTGTAGTCTGTCTTTTACAATGCTGCTTAACTGGCTGCACACCAGAATCAACAGGTTCCTGCTCCTTTACTCTCATTGAGGGTAATACTTGGGTGGTTTCTATGTGACACCATGCCCTCCCCCCCCCCTTCCTTATGTACTGTCTTTGCTTTTTTAAATAAAAATACTCAATTAGAAATAACAATAAAACCAAACTCCCAAAGCATGTAAATTGGAAAGTAAATACATCTTGAGTACCACTCAATTCCCATTTCTCAGGCAACCATGTATAGTGTTTTAAAGAAAAAAATTCCAGAATATACAATGCATTTAAGGCACATTTAAAGAAAACACAAAGCTTGTACTTAAATGTTCTGTAAAAGGTATTTTTAAAAGACCTCCCTTTTTTTTTTCCTGCAAGCTTTGAAGGTGTGGCTTGAAAAATCTCACTTTCAAAACTGGAGCTACTGAATAAGAATAAATGTATAAATATTTTTTCTGTATTGAGAGTGGTCATTATCAAAGACAATAATATTATGCCAAAAGGGACCGCAGATCACAAAGTAAACCACTTACAAATTAATTATAGATACTATTTTTCTAATTAAAACCACATATATTTCAAAATGAAATCAGGGTTTTTTAGAGACAGAGAGGTTCTATCAACTAATTAACATCTAGATGTAAAATGCTTTTTATAAAATATTCCATGGAACTAATTTTAAAACTGTTAAATACTTGGTTCATTAGATTTAAAACTTCTCTAAGGTAGTTTTCAAAAAGTACCTTAAGTTTTATTACATAGTGAATAAATTGGCAAGTGAAATATAGTGTAAAGTAAGATAACTTCATAGAAGAATCAGGAGACATAACTCTTCTTTAAAGGAAACAGGCTTCTTTTAGAATAGTCTAACTATGGAGCACTGTGTTGCCTTTTTTGCACTTTCTTAAAACAATGGCCACGTAATTGCAGCCAATTTAAAAATAGTGCCATTATATTCTAACATTTTTCTTTCCTCTTACAGCTGGGAATGGAGGAAGAAGATGTGATTGAAGTTTATCAGGAACAAACAGGGGGTCATTCAAAGGTTTAGATATTCTTTTTATTTTTTTCTTTTCCCTTAATCCTTTTTTATTTTTAAAAATAGTTCTTTTGTAATGTGGTGTTCAAAACAGAATTGAAAACTGGCACCCCATCTCTTTAAAACACCTGGTAATTTGAATTTTAGTGCCCATTATTCATTATTGTTTGTTTTTATTGTGCTGATTTTCGGTGATCAAACCTCAGCCCCCTTCATATTACCCTCTCCTTTAAAAAAATTACATGTGTGTACAGAGAGACCACCTTTTCCAGGACTGTTCATTTTCAGGCTTGTGATAAATAAAATCGACTGATGTGAGTGTTCATAATGACTTTCCAATTAGCCCTGAAGTTCTAGCAGGTGATTGCTTCACTCCTGGACTATGACTTTCAGTGGGAGATGGAAGTTTTTCAGAGAACTGAACTGTGGAAAAATGACCTTTCCTTAACTTGAAGCTACTTTTAAAGTCTGAGGGTCCTGGACCAAAAGAAGAGGAATATCAGGTTGGAGATAACAGATGTGGCGAGAATAACGACTAACTCCAAAGCTGGCTTCATTGAAGAGAAAGCATTTAAAGATTAAAGAACAATCTTGTCAGAAGATCCCAGAAGTTTTCATTAACAGTTAAAGTTATTCATGCAGAAGTGTATGCAGCAGAACACTGCTCTTTTTGATTTTATTTGTACTCTCTGGCCTGGGATATGGGTTTTAAATGGACATTGTACCAGCTTCATTAAAATAAACAAAATATTTGTAAAAACTGTACTAACGTTCGCTTTATTTTAATTGTATAGAAAGAAAATGTCTAAACATAAGGCTTTTTTTGGCATAATACTGGAAATCATTGTTTGTACATGGCACAGATAAATTTTTTCTTTGGTTCTGTACAATGATGATGCTCTGACTTGAATTTGAAGCACTGAAAGTTACTGAAGTGCCTTCTGAATCAAGGATTTCATTAAGGCTGCAATACTTTCTTAAATACTCAGTGTTCTGTTTTTTAAACAACTTGGCATTCCTGTATGGTGTTATATACATGACAGTTACCCAATCATGTTGAATAAATGGGCACGCCAAAAATTCTTAATTGATTTATATTGATAATTTCAGTTTTCCCTTTAACAATTTACAAAATGTTTTCTGCTTACTTAAGGTTGGGTGTATTTTGTTTATATTTTCCTTTTATTTCCTTCTAAGATATTTAAACTTTATGTAAAATTAAAATGCCAAATAAGTTCTTGCTAGAGTGCTTAACTTTTTATTTTTGGCACTTTAATTGATCACAGAGTTCACCTTATCTGTGCATACTCATCATCCCAAATAGAATAACATCTGATTGAGAAGAGCAAATAAATCTCCGAAACATTTTATGAACAGTTAAAGCTTAAATACCCTATTCAGATTGCCTGTTTAAAAATACTTGGCTTGCCTTGTGAATTTCTATATTTAACCCTAATTGAAAAATTATTTGCATAGTACAGTTATAGTCTAGGTAAATTAGTATTTTTAGGCTCTCTAGCTTTATCGTTATGACTAGGAAGCCCCATTTCTAGGAATTCCTCATTGAGTTGCATGTTTCTGCCAGGACTGAATAACAAATATGATTTGCTATTTGAGTTATCTACATGCATAAATAGGTAGTTTGGTATCTTCATTTTATTTGTATCTTTGAATATTGTGAGGGCATTCAGCATTTAGTTGGAGCTGGTTACTGGGGAATTAATTTATTGAATTCATTAAGTGCATTGCACTGTGCTATGGCTAACTTATACAACTTTGTTTATCTGGTGTAGTACTGAAAAAATAGGCATTTCACAGCAACATTTTAATAGAATATCAGATTTGGACAGGACCTGGAATAACAATGTACCCACTCTACCTGGTGTTTGACTGCATATCCTAAATTTGTACGAGAAAGGAGGAGATAAAGTCAGTTATGGTAATTTACCCCAAAAGAGTGACATTCTTAAGTGTTCTTCTGTTACTGATTGAATTATTTGAGATGCTCCTTTCACATCTGATTAAACATTACTGAATGAGGGCCTCCCTGGTGGCTCAAGGACTTAAGTTTCAGCACTATGAAGCTATTGCAGCTACTGCAGCACGAGTTCCGATATGGCCAGGGAAGTTCCCACATGACGCAGCAGACCTCTCCTGTCTCGCCTGCTGCTCCCCTCAGCAGTGTATTTTTTTTTTAAGATTTATTTATGCATACAAGCTGGGTGAGGCCAGAGACAGAGCGGGGAGCTAGAATAGGCAGTTTGTCTGAAGTACACTGCTGAGGGGAGCAGCGGGCGAGGCAGGAGAGGTCCGCTGCGCCATGTGGGAATCTCCCTAGCTAGGGATCGAACTCGTGCAGCAGTGGCTCTGGACAGCTTCATAGTGCTGCGCTCAACCTGTTGCACCACCAGGGAGGCCCTCAGCGGTGTATTTCAGTCAATCTGCCTGTTCTGCTCCCCATTCTGTCTCTGGTGAATCCTCTCACACCCCCTTCCCCCAACACCTTGGGCTGTGTATACACCCCAGCTCTTGTGTGCACAAATCTTTAAAAACAACAACAAAAAAAAAAATACCATTACTGACTGAATCAGTGTGCCAATAGGGTTGTTACAAGCTTGGGAAAACATTTAAATTCACTGTTAGCCAGTGTCTTGACCTTTTTATTTCTGTCTAATGTGCCATAAAGTAAGGAGTTAAAAATAAGCATAAAATCTAGCGAGTCCAATAACAGCAATATAAAATAAAAATTCAGCTTGAGTTCTGGGTTGTAGAGGTACATTTCCTGTAAAAGTGTATCAGAGCCCACCTTAAATGTGCTCAGAACACTTATATTAGCCTACAGTTGGGCAAAACCATTTAAAACAAAACATTTTGTAATAAAGTATTGACTGTCTCGCGAAATAAGAGAGCTTAGAAGCATTAGTGGGGAATTTGAGGGAGTTTGCAAATATTTCTTATAGCTGGTATATAGGGAAGTAGAGTAGGGCCAAAGGAAATTTGTGGGAAAATACTGCTTGCTTTAACATCCTTTTATGTATCTTGTTTGTGAAAGTGCTCTCATCTCCTTTAGTGATCATTCTATGATAGTTAAAAGTATTGAAAGAGATGTTAAAGACATTAATCAACACTGCCAATGTGACTAAAATTAGGAACATTTTGTGAATGGTTCGTTCTTAAAGGCACAGAGATAAAACTTCAAGTTTTATTAATTTTCAAGACTTTCAGACAACATGGTCCAGTAGAACGTTCTGTGATGACAAAAATATTCAGTGTTGTCTAATAGGGTAGCTAGTATTCACATATGGCTACCGAACACTTGAAATGTGACTATTGTGATTGGAGAATTGACCGTTTAACTTAGATAGCTACATGTTGCTTCTTACTGGACAGTCCAGCTATCAATCTTGAGGATGTGAGGATACTTTCACAAGACAGCCCAATTTGCTCAAGAGAACTATTTATTAAGATTTTATTTATTTTTGCCTAAGAGAGCTGGGATATAGGCCAAAGGTGCAGAAGGTCTGAGGATTCACCAGAGTCAGAGTGGGGAGCAGAACAAATGGATCTACTGAAATACACTGCTAAGGGGAGCAGCAGATGAGACAGGAGAGGTCTGCTGCACCATGCGCATTAGTTCCCTGGCCAGGGATTGAACTCAGGCTGTGAGTGGGCTCTTGGTGATAGTTCTGAAACATAATCCCTAGGAAACCAGGGAGGCCCTGAACATTTAAATAGACATTAAAATTTAGATTCTTAGGAAGAAATGGATGCCATTTTGCCTTCTACTGATAAAAATATTTGAATATATGCATTAGCTTCTCGTAGCTCAGAATTATTTGCTTTACAGAATGATCATGTACCTGAAATTTTTTAAGATGTTGACTGAAATGAAATATTTGACTATCCTAAGACCATGTACAGTGTCTTAGTAATTGCAGTTAAATGGGAATTTACTGAAATTAGGGGCAGTTTTAGGCACCAGTCTGTCTGAATATATGTGGTTTTATAGGACATAGTGGGTGAAGTGGGTGAAGTGTTTATTTGGGCTACATCAAATACGTAATGGTGGGGAGGAATGGTGGGAATGGAGCTCCCAGTGAAGTTAGTTGTGGGTTAGGTGTACCAGGTAAAATGGAATTTGGACTTGGTATGAAACTTAGAAGGAAGTTTTTCTTTCTATCACCACCTCACAACTTACTTTTTAGTTATCTTCTATCTTTAAGGTCTGGGTATTTGCAGTAACTGGAAATAAGAGTAGACCCATGATCTGGAAATATTATGTGTCCACTGCAGGCCACTGGCTTCCTTATGGAGTTCTTGCTGGAAATGAAGACGTTTCTTCAAAGCCGATTTTTGCCTAAGGAGACAACCCCGCCCCCAATACTTGATTAAACATTTCAGAGATTGTCTTTATAAGCTGGTAGGTCGTCCTTATAAGCTGGTAGGACTTGAGACTATTGATACTGCATTTCAATGATCACACTCTGTTTACTTGGTGACTTTATATACACAGTTTAGAGTATATGAGCCTCCTAGTAAAGGTATAACTCACATCTTCAGGTTGCTGGAGAAGTGACTCCCTTGTTTTAGAGTTGAGGAAACAAGGTGAAGAAATTCGCGTACCTGAGTCACTGTCATATAAGTGAAGATGAAATAAAGTCATGTGGCCTCAAATTTTTCTAACCCCTAGTAGAGTGAGTTTCTACTTCTCACACACCCCTTTACTTGGTTTTCTGTTTTAGCTACTTGGATTAACCTTACAAAATAACTCTCAAAGCTTGTCAGTTTTCTTTTCATGGAAAATTGGAATTCTGACAGCTTGCTATTGGTCTCAATACTTATTAACCCATCCTTACTGCTATGATCATGGAATACACAATTTTGAAATAGAATCAAGACTTGCTTAATTACCTGGTCTGTAATTCACATGGTGGCTCAGCGGTTAAGCGCTGTGCTGTGGAGCTGTCGGCAGTGGCAACACAAGTTCGATGCCCAGTCGGGGAGATTCCCACATGGCTTGGCAGACCTCTCCTGCCTTGCCCACTGCTCCCCTCAGCAGTGTATTTCCGATTATCTGCCTGTGCTGCTCCCCACCCTGTCTCTGGTGAACCCTCTTGCCACCCCACACCTCTGGCCTGTACCCCAGCTTGTATGCATAAAATAAATAAATCTTAAAAAAAAAAAAAATTCACATGACAGCTGAAGAAAGTCCAAAAGAGGAACAACTCAAGGTTAGGTGAAATAGTTAGTTCTGGCTGCTTTTTCCTTCTGGTCCCCTAAAAAGTATTAACTTACATTCTGCTTAACTTGTGAAAAATACATTTCAAGGGGTATACTGTCTACAGTTAAGACTGGGATCACATAGTTTTCTAATTTGTTTTCCTTTACCCTTAAATTTTGATGCTTCTAAAGGAGGATGACTTATTTTACTTTCATGAAGGAGGGGGAATTCATGATTATAGGAATTAAGTTTTAAGCACCAATTACTCAAGAGAGTCTATCATCAAAAATGCAATAATCATCATCATTGTGTGTGAAAAGGGAAAATGCCATTGACCCCTGATAACTGATTCTGTGCTATTTCTCCTAACAAGGCCCTCACTAGACCTGGTCTTAGTCTTCTCTGACCAACCTGGAAGTATTCTTTGTGTCTTGTTCACTTGTGAACTTCATGTGGCTACTTACTGGACAGTGCAGCTCCAACCATGCTGACTTTCTTTTCCCACATTCATTCCTTTCTTTGAACCTTTGTACTTACTGTTACCTGCTGGAATATTTTTCTCCCAGATGCTTATGGGACTAACTTCTTGACGTTCAGAATTCACCTTAAGTATCACTTCTCAGAAGTCTTGCTCTGGTCAATCTAAACTAAGCCTTCTGCAGTCCTTTCACATGAAAACTTTTTTTCTCTACATTGTCTTTTTTTTTTTTTTAAAGCTATTTTCACTTGTTTAAAATCTGTCTCCTCTGTTCCTACCCCCATGTAAGTTCCATGGTGGAACAGACATTTGTCTTCCTTACTCCTGAATTCCCGGTGTCCAGAATGGTGTTTGGCATGTAATAGATATGTAATCTGTGAGCAAGCCAGTGGTTCAGAATCGGGGTTTTAGGTTTGCACCTAACTCACTGTTTGACCCTGATCAAGATCCTTCCCCCTTTGGGACTCATTTTTCTTATCTGAACACCTGAGGACTGAGACAGATGATCTCGAAACCCCCTTTCAACTTCAGTATAGATTTCTTAAGCCTTGAAAAAATTCTGATACTTGTAGCTAGAGAATCTCATTTTCCTTCCAAACTGTGCTTATGCAGGTGTGGAAAAACTTTAGTTGTCCAAAGCCAGTACTAGTGCTATGGCCAGGTGGTCGAATTCCTGAACAGTCCCCCTATGGCAACTGTTGCCCAAATGGGTATCCAGTACCTGGCTTCCTCCTGGGCTTGTTTCATGGCTTCCTCCAGAGCAAGCTTTGTGGCTTCCTCTTCCTTTTGCCTTCTCTCCTCTGCTTCCAGCCGAGCCTTCTCTTCTGCTTCCTGTTTCCGCCGCAGGTACTCCAGACGTTCTTCTTCAGCCATTTCCATCAGGCGTTTTTGTTCTTCTGCTAACTTCATTTCCAATTCCTTCTGTCTTTGCTTCTCTTCCTCTGTAGAATAGAAAAGGGGGCGGGCTCAGCAGGGGTCTCATTATTGGAGACAACAGTTTTCTGACCATCTAATGTTTGTGATTCCCAAAGACTTCCCATGAGAAATTCTGCAGTTTACCTTCAGTAGGCTGCTGGGTCCTCTGTGGAGATTACTTGGAGTTAATTTACTAATTTGAGCCTTTTATCAAGTACCTATTATGTGTCGTACCCTTTGCAATTAATACACAACCTTGAAGAATTTTCCAGAGTCTGGTGTGCTTTTGGAGTGGTATGGAGGGAGGTAGGCTGAGGAGGCGTGTCAGAGGCTGGGTCTGGAGAAACTTAGTTCTTAGCTTCACTGACCAATCTAAAAAGTGTCATCTGCTGCAGTTTCTGCTTCAAAAGTAAGGTGTAGGGATGCCACACATCAGCACCTGAAAGACCTGTCCTCAAGCTATCCAGGTGCTGTTTCTATCTGCTAGGGAAGGAAGCAAGGGCAGGACTATGCCCCTCCTTTAGGAAGCTGCTAAGCAATGTTGAAAGGGAGGGGCAGGATCCCCAATCGGAGATGACTGAATTGGGGATGGGACCCAGGAGTCTTCCCACAGTGAATTTTATTTTGATCTCTCTAACGCACTATAGTCAAACATGTTAATCGCCTTGGAAAAAAGATTTATGTACTTAATTGTGCTTCACATAATAAAGTCAAAGGTAAGGATAACGGGGAAGTCAGATGAATACCCACAGTCAGATAAAATTATTTCAGCCCCAGATAGACTAGAGATGCAGAGAGCATCAAAATCTCCCTCACCAGCCCTCTCCGCTTCTTCCTGCTGCTTTTTTTTCTGCAGTTCTTGGAGTTTCCGCCGGAATTCCTCCTGTTGCTGCCGCGCTCTCTCCTGGGCCATTTGTAATTGGAGCCTCTGCCTTCTCTCCTCCTCCTCCTTGCGCTGCTGTTCTTCTTCAAGTCTCTGTTTCATCAAGCTGAGAAAACACAGTGGTGATCAGGAAAATGGCAGAAAACACTGAGGCATCCTTGGGAGACAAGCCAGCAGGCGGTGCATAGGGGAGGTTATGCAGCCCGCAAGCCACAGGAACAATCAATCCTATTTGGAGGAGATGGGTTGCTCCACTGAAGAGCAGAGGAACAACATGGCCTGGAACTAGAAGCCTAGAAGTTTTGCACACAGCTCTGAGCTCAGGTAGATCCCCAGAGTTTCATTTTCCATTCTTATAAAATGGATTTTGAAACTCCTATCTCACAGGATTGTGGTGATTAAATGAGTCAAGGCCTCTGAATGGGTAATGCAGATGTGACAGGAGCTGAACAAAAGTTTGACGGCCTGAATCGCAAAGTCCTCCCAAGAAGATTCCATGGGTATGTGGAGTAACTCCCTCAACAGACAAAACACTGCATCTTATCTTTGGTCTCAGCTGTTCCTAGGATAACTAAAGAGAGAAAAACGAGACTTGCCATTTAATTCAGGGCCCGAACCTCAGATCCAGACTTTCCCCTTGGAGCTGACTTCCTTCTGCTTCCTAACATGGCCGTGTCCTTTGTGCCTGCCCCACCCACCGGATCTCTTCTCTGCGTCTCTGCTGCTCCAGCTCCAGCTCCTCCTTCATCTTCTCTGCCCTTTCCAGCTGTTCCTGCTGGAGTCGCCTCTGCTCTTCCTGCTCCCTTCTCTTCCTCTCCACCTCCAACCGTCTCATCTCGGCCCTCTCTCTCCGTAGCCTGTGCTGGTGCTCCCTCTTGGTGAGGAGGGCCTAGGCAAGCAGAGGACACGGACAGTGAGGTGACGGCCCATGAGCATGTCTCAGAATGAGCCCTTTTTCCCCCCCAGACTCTTCTCCAGTCAGCGGTGGAAGAGGTTTCCACATTCTGACCAATCTGCCTCAACACCGCTGCCAGGGGTCCGGTTGGGTTCTCTCTTATTTACTTAGGATTTGGGGATCACAGTTTAATTCCTTTGACATTGCCTTCCTCTTGGGGCTGTTACTAGGATTAGTTGATAGTATGAAAAGGTGATCATAATTGTGATCTAGAGTTTTCAATCCTAGCTGCACTTTGAAATCACACAGGGAGCTTTTTAAAAATTACTGGAGGCCAGTGCCTAACCAGATAAATGAAAGGAGAGTCTCTCTGTAGTTTTCAGTCTCCTTGGGTGATTCTAATGTGAAGCCAGGGCAGGGAACCATGGGTTCTACATAAAGGCTATTTTATCAGAGAGAGTCTTCGGTATAGATGTATTGGAGTCGTATTTATTCTCTATAATCCCACTTATTCCATGAAAAGTTCTTGGTTTATGTGAGAAGTGTCATACTTTTCTTCTCCCTGGTGCCCCCTCCACTGTCAGAAGTATGCCCATGAGGAGAGACTTGAAAGGCAACGCTTCATGTGTATCCAACTCAGGGTTAAACTTCCTTTTCTTTTTAGCATTTGCAGAGGCATCATGATACTATGGATGGACAATAAAACTAAAAAATTCTGATAAATTTTAAACCTAGTGGGCTCAGAAAGGTTTTGCGCACAGGTTAAATTGTTCATCTGCTATGTAAAGCAGAAGTCCATAATCTATGCGGTTAGGAGGATGGAGAACTATAAAGGAAAAGCCTTCCTAAAATCCGTTGTTTGGAAGACTATGGGTTATAAAATATGTAACTTAAAATAGTGACAAGAGTTCCGGTTTTGGAGTCAAAAGCCTGAGTTTGAGTCTTGGCTCTAGCATTTGAGGGTTGTGTAACTTCTGGCAACAGACATTTAAGCCTCCATTTCTAGGTCTAAAATGGGACGACTCTCCCTTGGCTCACAGGTGTGGCTGTAAATGAGATTCAGCAGAGTTGTACCAAACACATGTGTAACTTAGGTCAGTCTAACCACAGCCTTGGCTATGGGTGTGCTTATAGTGCTTAAAAACATCCCCTTTTTGGGGCCTCCCTCGTGGCGCAGCGGCTGGGCGCTGGGCTGTGGAGCTGCCAGCAGCAGCGATGCGAGTTCGACGCCCAGCCGGGGAGAATCCCACATGGTGCGGCAGACCTCTCCTGCCTTGCCCGCTGCTC